>ML781140.1:439534-570717 GCA_009831015.1 Picea engelmannii | reverse complement strand
CCTCAAGTGTGAACTGCAAAATGGATACTGCAGAAAACAACAGAACAAGTCATTGTCTACATGCATCTTAATACTGGACAAGTTTCCAGGGAAATTTAATTTAACCTTCCAGCCATCAATCATAGGAGTAGACTTGCGTTGAGAAACGGTTTAGAATGCCCTGTTCTTATCTTTCCAGGTTTAGGGGAACGGGTGCATTCATTGGATCGCCATCCATCTTTGAATTTTCTGTTTGAGCTGCCACTTTATGTACATCGACTAATTCTGATTCTGGCATGGCTTGAGCTTCATCAAATTGATTGGTTGGAAAATGGCTCAACTGGAGCGAAGCTTCATTAGACCGACTGATAAGAAGTTAACCGTTCTCAGGCAACGCTCGGGCGGACTTACAAGATGGATTTTGACCAAACCCTCCTAGAACTCCAACAATATCCAACTCGGATTGGTTCCTTATGTTCTTCTGGATCATCTTCAGATATACCCGATTCAGATCTGCTTGGATTGTCAAGTTTAAAGGATGAACGATCATTGATTTCATGGTTGGCACCCTTATATACTGTCAAGGTTTTTCTTTATTCTCTGCGATGCATGCTTTCATTCTTGTTGCTCATATTGCTTTGCACAGGCATGCAATAAAAGCTTTTTCAGAATACCACTGTTGTCGCTTCTTGATTTCCTGACATATTGACTCGACTTCACCCAATGACACACAAACATTAATGATGACACTTGGTGTTGAATAGTTCAAATGGTACAAAATTCGAACAGGTGTTGCGTTGGATTGACCAAACCCTCCACGCGTCCTTTCCATGCATATCACTGATCCACGAATGTCAACCAGGGCCTGTATAATTTCAATGCCAAACACTCATAATAATTTGATGAGTTGTAATAAGCATAGTAGACTTGATGCTCAATATTGGGTTTTAGCATGTGAACTAGGCTTTGGTGACTGTTGATTCGTTGGTTGACATATAGCTTGACATTTGTCGAGTGCAAGAGCAAAAAGATTTTAAATTTGAACGTGAGAAAGTTTTCGGTGATTAAGGGCCCTTTGCCATGTATCTTTATCCAGCGAAACAGTCGGCTTTCGGTGGTTAACTAGTGGTTTTGAAGACCAGCTTAACCACCGAAAGATGTAATTCCATAACTTGAAAGACAAGACGAAAAAGAACGACTTTCCCAACTTTATATTTCAAAAATAGACCAGCAAATATACTCGAAAAAATTTAAAAATAAATTTTTGGACTTGTTCTTATCTCTTCAAATTAACAAAATGACGGTGCTATTTTGGGAGATAACACCATGGATGGTTGTTGACTCCAATGCTAAAGTAAACTCAAGAACTAGGGTCCCATGTACAAGTGCTAGCTACCCTACTCAAGTAGTCAATGAAAATATATCATAAACATGGGTTCCATGTACGAGTGAAAATGAATTCAGGAAACCAAGATCCCATGTAGAAGTGCTTGTTGTGAAGCTGAAAAAATCCATAAAACTCACCCATAAACCATGGTCCCATGTCCAAGTGCCAATGTTTCCTTTCAAACGAGGGAACCTGAATTCAATGGATTGATGAGTACTATGCTCCAAATTCTTGGCATGTTCATGTGGGTGTAAATAAATATAATCCACAAAAATATCACCCACACAACTATAAAAGGTTGGTTATGGATTTGGAAGGAACACTACCACTCGAGAACATGCAATCTAAATATTGGTAGTCATAATAGGCTCTCTATTTCCCTCAATTATGTTCTCAACATAAGGTGAAGTAGAGTCATCAAATAGAATGTGAGAGTAGTTTTCTTCCCAAAAATGACAACAATCCATGTACCAATTAGCACAATGATCCACTAAATCATACTAGGCATCTATTTCATTGGTATACTCCTTTTGCATGGTAGGATACATTATACCATGGATACATATCCCCTTAAATTCATAGGATCCTTTTTGCATATCTTCCAAAGTTTCATGCAGATCCTACAAAGTTGTTATCAAAAACATTTTCTTTCCCATGGCATGTTCCATTAGATTCCCATTCTTTGGTTTTGTTAGGGTTTAAGGGTGGAAATTTGCATAGGTTGTAACACATTGGAATGTTGATTAGAATTCAAATATATAGTATATTGAATCAAACCCCAAAATGTTGTCTATCTAATGGTGTTGGTAATTTTGCAATCTAAGTGCCCCTTTAAAAAAATACATCTAAAATATACATGACCCTAAAATACTTGATTCTAAATCAGCAATATCATCACTTTTCAAACTCCAATTTGGATGATACTTTTTTTATTTTAGGAAATTGGTTTTTTCGTCAAGTGGAACTTATATACGCAAATGGTTTATTCAATTTATATACAAAAGTCTAGAAGAATTGGTATGAGTGTCATGGCCCTCTTTTTCCCTTTCAAAATATGCAAAATTGAAAATAATTTTCTCTCTTTTGGGTCCAAAAATGCACTTTGATACCAATTGTAGGAAACATTAACCTAATAAATTGAACCACAAAAGACATATAAAAAATGATCCATATTTTATTAATATCAAAACCATTAAGGTAAGGAAACACCTTATGGAAGGAATCCACTCTAGTTCACTTACCTCTTAAGGTTGGGTTACCTCTTAATGAACTAAACTTCAAATAGAATAGTCTTCCACACATATTTATTAACATAATCTACATCCTTATTTAAATATAAAAAGAGAGTCCTAATCATAAAAACCTCCTAAATACGTAGTGGACCTTCCTTAATGAGGTCACATACATTTATTCCATATTAATTACCATAGTTGACCTTATTTAATAATAACAAACATAGTGGACCTAGTCCACCTTACACTGAAAGGCCTCCACTATTATTTCTCTAATGGAATTTTGGCACTCCATTGCACCCATAGTGAGGATCCCAACATGTACTCAAACAAGAAGTCCACCCTATCCTCTATAATTCAAAAGGAGTGTTGTTGCCACACTTCAACACAAATTGTATGACAATGGATTGTGTGCCCTAATCCAGCATTGGTGTCATTATTGGTTAGGGAATGAAAAAACACTCCACATGGATTACCAACCTTTTCTCTTCAACCATTTTCAATCTCAAATGTAAGATCATCAAAACCTTAAATGGGTAGGCCTATACATGGCACTGTCTTGCAAGTCTTATCACAGGGTGCACCAATTTGGTAACTACTCTCCTTAGCTACCCACTTGCCATGAAGTTGTATTTTTTCGAGGTCCATGCACCTTCTTGGTGTGGAAACAACAAGATTTGATTCTCTCTTCCATCCCACTCACCACTATAGTTAATCACACCCCATTTATTTCCTATCTTCTTTGTGGTTCCATCCCTCCTTATCTTGTCAACTACGAGGGTTTGTGGGCTATGAGGGTAAACTGTATACCCAATCTCTATGGTTTCTATAGGATGCATTTGCTACTGACTTTCTTCATTTAGTTTTACAAGTAGAGACACTGACACCTTTGAATAAGAAGGAATTTTCACAATAACCAAGACATGAACAAGTGGAGTGCATTACTAATGTATAGCAAGAGTATTAGATATTAACGATATAGCTTAATATTTCAAAAATAAAAAGAAAATGACATAAAAAAGAAAAAGAAAATGACAAAAAAAAAGTCAAATATGGTTAACGTTGTTTTGTATCAAAAACATTCTATAAGAAAAATGAAAAATGATGTTATTTGCTAAATATGTATTTGAGTTTTAATAGAAATCTTCAATTCTTATTTACTTAAATTAATATGTATCATCAAAATACAAAAATATAACGCGGGAAAAAAAAGTTGAAAAAAGATAACAAAGAGCAAAGACTAAATGCAAGTTCATCATATGATTTGAAGGATCTTTCCACATAGGAGATCTATAAAGATGTTGTATATGTAGAGGATGGTGTCCCAAACTCAATGTAAGATTCATAATATGTAGACATTATATACTATCTACAAAATGGGGAATGAACTAACTACCAAGCCAAAAAGGGGCTTGAAATCTGGAATTCTCATTTATGTCCAAATCCCCTAGTTCAAGAAGACCTCCTTTCATAGGCTATATTTTGTGTATTTGGTCTATGAGCAAGGGATTTTATGCACTATAGCCCTTGTCTAGGGCTGACGTGCCACCTTAGTTTATAAATTGAAAGGTTCCCCTTGTTCAGTATATACTTTCTTTTGTTTAATGAATTTTAGTTTGAGAATAACTTAAAGACTTTATCCACCTTTTATCTATTTAAAACGAAGAAATTGAAATATTCAATAAATCGATTAAAGACCTAATTCTTACAACGTCTGTACTACAGCATCTTCGTAAGTCGACAAGACAAGACGACGCAAGTTTCTTTATCAGATATCAAGCATCGACTTTATCACCGCAACAACTCGATACGTGACAGAAAAACACTTGTGTGCATGCAAGGAATATCAAAGTGTGCAAAACAGGCGAGCAGAATATTGAACCTCGAAGATTGCGCGAACAAACAAGGAATAATAATGATAATTCATGAAAGAATTTGCACTGAAAAGGAGGAAGATTTTTGGCGGCTTCATCTGTCAATCCATTAGAATAATGGAGAAACAAAGGAACCAATTTCATTCTTTTCCTCGGTATACAGTCTAGATCGAATATTCAGACGAGTTTTCTTCTTTTTCTTTTCTTTGCTTTCCTGAATGATACTGGTTGTCTCTCACATGGGACTTCTGCCATGATTCGATTCGATTATTGGATGAATTCAGAAGCTAAAAATTATTTGTATTCAGACAAAAGCTTCCTATATGTCTGATTTCCTCCTCTTCTTTAGTTTGGATTTGGATAATGATAAGTTTCAGTCTATATACCTGTCACTTAGCTCACTTATTATGTAGACGTTGGGTAGTGTATGTTGGTCTTTCCTAGTATGATGTGATGTTGTCCTTGAGTGTGTGTGATGGTAGTATATTGTGGTATCGATCTGAACATGCAGCAATGTCTGCTAAGTGATGTTACTAATGGGTATTCAGTGTAAATTAATACTTGATATAGAACTGTTTACATTTTAGTTTAGTGTTGGTGAAGGATATTTAATATATATAGTTTAAGTTATGTAAATGGCAATTCAATTTAGTAGATATTTATTATATATAAAGTTTAGTGTTGAAACATGTAATGTATATTGGAGAAAATTGAAATTTTTGAGGTCCCGAGTAATTGAAGACGAGTTGGGGGTGTTAGGGTTATCCAAGTGCTTTGTGGCGGGGGAAGAATTGTCTTGGTCCATGACAATGTATGATGTGATCATCAATTATTTTGACAATTTATTAGTGGGTGTGCATATTTTCCTTGATTGGGTGAGGTGTTAGGAAAATAGTGATTTGTATGGTCGACCCAGAGGTAAGGTCTAGTATGCACATAGGTTTTATATTTTAGGTGAAGTGAAATGGTTTTGACAACATGCACTTTAATGTTGGTATGGACTCTATATGTCATGATGAGGGGAGTAAAAGTGAGTTAAATGTGCTTTTCAAAAGTATTATATAATCTATCTTTTTAGAAGGATGGTTAAATCCTAGTCAATAGACACTTGCACGTTCCTATGTGTAATTTGTTTGGTGGTTTTCTTTTGTCAAAGTATTCCTCAAATCTTGAGGATCTAAAGGTTGGTTGTTTGGCACCTTTGGGTGGTGACAAGGGGAAATAGATCTAGGAGGATGTGTGTTAGCTGGTTAAATATTAAGAGGAAGGTTTGTGGAGGATCCAGAGGGAGGGAACTCAAAGTGGAGGTTTGGGTGGTGCTCAAAAGAGATGTGCTACTAGAAAGGAAGTGTCAAAGTGACGAAAGAGGTGTGTGAAATTGAAGGGAAGTTAGGAAAATTTGGTTCTTGGGGATGAGATGAAAATGCAACAAGTAGTAGAGTTGGTAATTCAGGCTCTAGTTGGGAGGTTTCATGACATAGCTATATGTGTGAAAACTCTATTAGAATGGTTGCATGTTGAATATGATCCATTGCTAGAGTAGTCCCTAGTATTTATATTTTAACCATGGTGTGGATGGTGTTTATATTTTGATATTCTATCGATTTATAGAAGATCTAGATGCCTACTAGAAGTGGAACTTTACACCTCTTTCCATCAAATGGTGAACACATGATGTAGATGTTTCTTCAAGCCTAGTCTAAAATGAATGAATACAACACTAGTGTGGATTGAATTTCTTGGATAGCCAATGGATTTATAGTGATATGAATTTTTAGGGAGACAATAATTCACTAGGATCCTTTATAGAGAATTATATGATTTTTCTAGATCCCAATTATATGTCAATTACTTAGATTCTAGTAGATATGGATTTTCAAGATGGTTTAGCTATTGAGATAGCCCATCAAAAGGTCCCTATCTATCACTATTAAACTTTATATTAAGTTGGGATATCTTTTCATTGTGCAAGATTTCATAGATATGGTCACTTGGCTTTGAATTGTGAACTAAAGATTAACACAAGGGTTTGGGTTAAGAAATCATATAAAGAATATATAGAGAAGAGGGGGCAAGACAAACCTCATGAAAGTAAGTATTCCTTTAGGGTTAATATCAATGTGGTTGTTTGGAGATTGGTGAAAATGGGTCCTCAAAGGTTGTTGGTGAGAATATGTAGGTAGTGGATGGTGTCGAGTAAATCAATGGAAGGACTTCCTTGTATAATCTAGTGGAAAATTCCATTCCTTTTGGTGATGGTGTTTCAAGAAAGAACTAGGTGAAAAAGAGTATCTCCTCAACATATTATGGCTTATGTAGAGAAGCGAAAGTCTATTGTTGACTCTCCTACTTTGAATTTGGTTAATAATTATAATAATGGATTCTACCTAGGGAGCTAGATTGATTTTTGGTATTTTCAAGTTGGCTGGGTCTAGTGGGTCTAAAGATAATCTGAAAAGGCCACGTGTCTTAAGAAAGGATTCTACGATTTGTGATAATGGAAAATATTTAGGGAAGGGAGTGTTGTTAGGTTGTCTTCACGAAGGGAAAATTTTAGGGGCTAAATTTCTCCCATGGGATAATTTTCCATGCATTTTTCCCAAAAATAGATTCACCAATTTCCATTTTTTCTAAAAATGATTCACCCCAATTCTATAGAATAAAATCATTTTACTTTAAAAATTGCCCAAATATTATAGAAACTATATCAAGTCGTTATAATTTTGAATATTTTTACAAAAATATCATGAAACATTTTATAGTTTGCATATTAAGGACTAGCTAGATTCACCAAGGTTTCTACATTTTAAGATAAATTTCCATCCTTCAAATTATTCTTGTCTTCGGGATAATTTGGTGTGTAGATGTATCTCAAGTTTGCAAGGTTCTTCAATGGGAGAGTGGGTAACTTGTTTGAAGGTAATTCCAAACACCATTTAAGTCTTAGGAAATATACTGAAGGAATCTTAGATCAGGGAGTTAAAGGTGGATTAGGGATGGGATGATGTAAAGGGCTTCAAGGGATAGGGATGGGTAGTGAATATCATCTAGACATTCCTTAGGAAAGTAAAAAAAGGATATTAACATAAGAAAACATAGATCACTTAAGGGCATTCATATATTATACCAAACCTATGGGGAGGGTAATTCACAATTTGCATGTAGTTTAATATTTAAGTGTTGTATATTACATCAAAAAATTAGGTCCTAATAAGACTAGTGGGGCCCACAAGCAAGCTATTCTTCTTCTTGAAGAAACTTGGAGAAAAGGGGGAAATCTTGAATGATTTGGAAATTTTATTGGGGATTAAGAGTTTATCTCTATTGACTTCATGAGTCATTTAGGTGTTTAATCAGTGTTGGAGGATATTTCTTTTTAAATTATCTAATGCTTTTCATTTTGATTAATGTCTAGTTTTGTTTTTCTACTCTCGATATTTGGTTGTGGAGTTTATCGTCTCAAATATTTATGGGTCATATGTTAATAGAGTAGATTAATGGTATATAATATTTTCCATAAGAATGATTAGATAAAATTTTAGAAATTTTAGCTAAGATATACACTAAGTCACAAACAAATTTCAACCTCCTATAAAGATTCAACAGTAAAGAAATAAACTTATCACTAAATTGTACTTTATGAGCATAAATACTAAATGACAGAGATCTCAAACTAAAATAGCAGTGGAAATAATAATGAACAAAAGACAAATCACTCCATATGACACTAGCAATTTCATGGAAATGCCCTTGGAAAAGCCCAACTTGGGAAAACCAGTTCAAGGATATTTCTTCGTAATGAGCTAAGAGAAGTTTCATATCATAGTTTACAACAACAAGTGATCAAAAACAATAAATCATTGACAAATGTTCAAACATGCCTCCTCAATTTATGTTGTAAGAACTACACAAAACATACCTTATTTTCTGCAATGTATAGTCCTTTTAACATCAAATAAACTCTTGATATCTATGCACATTAACAATAGTGTTCTTCACAATAGAAATAGAAATGCAAGAGTAACAAGAGCTGATCATATGGGTATTGAGCGATTCAAGCGCTAGGGTTAGGGTTACTTCTAATCCGGTGCACCACGCAGCCCCGCAGGGGCACTATGCTCCTCTGTGAGGGAGGGCCGTGAGGCCCTTCGTACAACACTACAACTGCTCAAGGAATAAATAGAGGAGTCTCCAAGCACCCACCATTCAAACCTCCCCTAGATCTTCGTTCACAACTCATTTCTTAGGGGACTTTCAAAGATCGATACATGGACATAGATTCAAGGAAAGCTACACCCGCTACACCAGCTGCAAATCTAGCTCAACCTTGGGTACCAGGGAAATGCATCCCACAAGCATAGCAAGCCCCAAAATACATTGTAAGCAAACCCCAGATCGAGGAACAAAAGCAATACATGAGAGACTATGCCCTAATCGAAAACATTTTAGGACTCTAGCCCTTAGAGAAGGAACTAGTAAAATGGATATATCAATGGTGGAAGCCAAAAGGCCACTTCGCTCTGCAGCTGGGATCTAAGGGTTTTTTCACCATAATCCTTCACAACCTAGAAGATCCAAATCGAATCATTGACGGCGACCCATATTTCTTCAACTCAGTGGGTCTTTTTCTGAGATTTTGGACAGAAACATTTAGCCCTGAATTGGAGGACCTTTCCCACGCCCCAGTCTGGCTGAGGTTATATTATTTTCCGTAAGATTTCTGTCTAGAAGAGGTCTTAGCGGGCATTGGAGAAACAATAGGAGTGTATGTCAAATCCTCAGAATCCACTAAGAAACGAAGGTACACCTCTTATGCACGAATATGTGTCTATCTGAACATTACAAAGCCACTACGAGGATCTATCGTTTTGGAATACTAGGGTGAGGATTGGATGCAAACCATTGATTACGAACACATTATGTTCAGATGTCGCAAGTGCCATGAGCATGTGCACCTCTTCAGGGATTGTCCCCTCAACACACCTAGCAAGGAGGGAAACCCAGATGCAAGCAAAGACAAATAAGTATTCATACAAACAATGGGAAAGCATAGACAAGGAGGAAAGCGGCCAGTAGCCCAAACCGTCAAGGAACCAACCAAGAGAAACCAATACACGATATTGCAACAACAACCAGATGGCTTGGAAGCCTTGCAAGCCCCACCCTTAGAGAAAACACCCCCTAATCCTGAGAAAGGGTTGGCACACACAACTCAAGGGCCCACCCAACCCATCCCTACAACTAACTCTATGGCTGCAACACTGGAACCCTCAGAGGCAGAAGATGGAGATGTGGAAATGGAACTGGATGAGAAAGATCTAGCTAGAGTAGACCTGGAGCACCTAGAACACACCTACAGACATCATAAACTCTTTACCATCCCACCAAATCAACTAAGAAAAGTGCACAAAATATTTCTCAACTCATCAGCTAGATCTATAGCCAAATCGAATGCAAGCTTAGGAATCTAGGGAAATACGCCAAAAGAACAATGAAAACCTCAGAAGGATGAAAAGAAAAGAGGGCGAAAATCCACCGGCAAGATCATTCAGGAGATAGGACATTTCATGGTCAACTCAAGTCAGATACATCTATTATCTGATAGTTTCCCACCTCTCCCCCCCCACCCCTCCTCATGAATATCATCTCCTGGAATATAAGGGGACTCAATGGTTGTAGTAAACAGAAACTACTACAAGATATGCTCATTGTGGAAAAACCAGATATCATGCTACTTCACAAAACAAAATGCGCCATAGAAGAGATGGATAAGATACTTCCCAATTGTTGGAAGCAAGGGAGAGGCATATACATAGCAGCCATGGGAGTAGTAGGGGGGTTATCTCTCCTCTGGAACCCAATCTCAATCACTCTGGACAACTTCTTCACAACCAAATGGTCCATCATGAAGGCATACCGACTCATTGGCTCCAACAAGCCAGGTTATCTAACCAATGTCTATGGACCAACAAACTTAGGGGACAAACAGGCCTTCCTTCACAGCCTAGAGCATCAAGCCACTATAATAGTAGTGAACAGATGGATCCTGGGAGGTGACTTCAACATGATCTGTAACCTATATGAAAAAAGAGGAGGCACGCGACGACTCAAAGAGAATTCGGTAGACTTTCAGCGCAAAATTGATAACATAGACCTGGTAGATCCAGACAACTCCAAGGGCACCTTCACCTGGAAAAATTGCATAACAAGATCTCATGAAATAGCTTGCAGACTAGATCATTTCCTCCTTTTAGGATTGCTCATGCTGGAAGGCACATCTCTGGAAGCCAGAATCCTAGATTTCCATGGATCAGATCATTGGCCTATCCATATCTGGTTGGATATCCCGACAACTCCAGGATGAAAACTCTTTAGATTGGAGTAGTTCTGGCTCAACCACCCTGACTTCCAGCAGAATGCTCTCTTCTAGTGGGAGGAGGCCGCGGTTTCAACTTTCTCCAAGATGTACCGACCTTAGCATAAACTCAAGAACTTTAAGCAGAAACTTAAAACGTGGAACAAACATACTTTTAGAAACATCTTTGAAGCCCAAAGACAACTAATGGAACAAATGTGCAATGTTCAAAGTCAAATCTAGGACATGGGGTTAACTAAACCCCCGAAACAAAAGGAAGAAGCACTCAGACAAAATCTGGAGGAAAGAAAAGTTCAAGAAGAAATCCTGTGGAGGCAAAAATATCGTATCCAATGGCTCAAAGAGGGAGACTGAAATACAAAGTTTTTCCATAGGTCTGCCATCCAAAGAAGGCACACCAATTGTATCACATAGATCATATCATAGCACAGGAAAATTAGACATACTCAGGAGGAACTAGAAGAAGAGATGGTAAACTATTATCAAAACCTCCTAACAAATCTCCAGAGGGATAGATCTCAAGATATATCTCATATCACACAGAACATACCCTCCTTAATTTCTAAGGATCAAAATGTAGACTTACTTTGACCCATCACACTTGAGGAAGTTAATCAGGCTCTCCAGGACACCCCCAAGGGAAAACCCCCAAGACCAGATGGATTCACTTCTGATTTCTTTCATAATTGTTGGCTCATGCTTAGAGAGGAAGTTTGGGAAATCATTGAATATTCTAGACTCTCTGGAAAGGTCCTCCCGACCCTTAATGCTACTTTCCTTACTCTCATCCCTAAATAAGAGTGTGTGAACCATCCTAAGCAATTCTGATCGATAGCCCTTTGTAACATCATCTACAAGCTGCTAACCAAAGTGATAGCTAGACAACTCAAGCCCGTCCTTCCCTTCATCATCTCGTCAAAACAATCAGGGTATCTGGAAGGCAGATAAATACTGGACAACGTCATCCTCACCCATGAGGTCATTCACTCTCTTCAGAAGACCCAAACTCTAGGTATGATCCTAAAATTAGACCTTTCTAACTATTTTGATAAGTTAAGTTGGGATTATATGAGGGCTATGGTCCTTGCCTTTGGTTTGAACCCCTCCTCAGTTTCCTAGATTATGAACCTCACCTCCTCGGCCTTCTTCTCAATCCTTATCAATGACATTGCTTCTCGACGCTTCTCTGCTACCAGAGGAATCAGATAGGGGGACCCCCTCTCTCCTTTCCTCTTCATCATCCTAGCAGAAGGACTCAGTTGCTCAATTCAACTTGCAGTGGAAAATAGAACGCTGAAAGGGCTGCCTCTGCATGGTATCAACCCCCCAATCTCTCACAACCAATTTTTGGATGAAACTCTCATGATCGGCTCCATAACAGTCCAAGAGGTCCTCATCATTCTCTCAATCATCAATACCTTCTGTGAAGCCTCGGGGATGGACATAAACAAGGACAAGACCCAGATATTTTTTTTGAATACCCCTTTGTTGATTCAACTCCACATTGTAGACATCCTAGGTTTCACTCAAAGCTCCCTTCCATCCAAATACCTTGGCATCCCCCTCCTCGAAAAATCCCTCTGAAACATCTCCTAGGAAGGCCTCCTTACCTCCTTTGCGAAAAGACTATCCTCCTGGACCTATCCCGCACTCAAATTCCCGAGTCGCCTCATCCTCCTTAAACCTGTCCTGAAAGCTCTACCAGTCTATACCTTCTCGACTCTCATGGCCCCAAACAACATCCTCAATTCCATCAAATCTTTGAAAAGAAATTTCCTCTGGCAGAGACTTAGAATAGGGAAGAAATTTTCTCTGATTAGTTGGGAGAAGATATGTCAACCTAAGATTCAAGGGGGTTTAGGAATCAGAGATCCCTCTACTCTGAACAAAGTGCTCAGTGCCAAGATCTGGTGGAGATGGTTGAAAAGACATCAGGACCTTTGGGCCAGGCTCTGGCGATGGAAATATAATCCAAACGCAACAAAAAGAAACCTCATTCATTGGAACAAAGATACCCAGGCTCCTTGATTTGGAAAACAACCAGGCAGAATCGCCACTTGATTGTCAACCATTCTTTCTGGGAAATACGAAATGGTCAGACTTCCCTCTTCTGGAATGATTCCTGGAAACAGTTACTGGTTTTAGCACAGGAGGATTGGGTGGTTACCTTCTGCCCTCCAACAACACATGCAGGGCTGATAAGAGTGGTAGATTATTGGAAGTCCAACCCCACAAATTCCACTTGGAGATGTTGGAAATCCAACATAGAGGACCTACACGTCGAGGCACAGATGAACCTCCAACCCTGGCACAAAATGACTAATGAATAGAAAATTCCTATTCTGCAAGGAGAGGACATCCTTCGATGGGGAAGGTATCCAAAAGGTACTTTTAACATCCAAGAGGCCTATGCCCTAAAATCCAATCTAAACCTACCCCCTCCAAGGGAAGTCTGGCACAAAATATGGTCCCTAAAACATTGGCCCAAAATAACGACTTTCCTATGGATGGTGGCACATGGCAGTATTCTCACCTGGGAGAATATCACCAAAAGAGGATTTGTAGGACCTTCCATTTGTCACGTCTTCCTGGAAGAGACAGAAACTACAAATCACCTTCTCAACACTTTCCCTTACAACGCTAAAGTCTGGGACCATTGCTCAACCATAATGCACACCTCAGATCGCCAAAGGGACAACATTAGTGACACCATTGAAGCGCAGAGAGATGAAGCCTATCAGTCACCAGTTCTTAACTGCCTCTGGTAGTTTCTCCCAGGTTTCATCCTCTAGAAACTTTGGAAGAAAAGAAACAAAAGAATCTTTAGAACATCCAGAAGGATTGGCAATGCAATTGGATCCAAATTTCCAACAATATAACAGAAACAATCAACTTGTAGCATTGGCGTGAGGAAGACTTGATCTTCCCAACCCAAGAGCAACACATCATGACTAACTGGAAACTTAGAAAAAACCAAAGTCTATTACCTCCTCCTCACCCTTCTTCTCAAGGGGACAACCCTTCCCATTGGTCCCCTGCCCCTATGGATTTCATCAAGCTCAATTTTGACGGAGCCTCCAAAGGAAACCTGGGAGCAACGGGGTTTGGGGTAGTGTTCCGCAATCATCAGGGAATAATTCTCCTCCTCACAGCAGGAAACTTAGGACACACTACCAAAAATGTGGCAGAACTATGGGGGATAACCATAGGGATACAGTTGGTCTCGATGCACCACTTCAACAAACTTATAGCGGAAGGATACTCTCAAGTCATCCTCAACCTCCTCCATAAAATATTGAATGGAGCCAACCCAGAGCATGTGTCACCCTACTGGGGCCTCTCTCATGGTCTAAGAACAATTGTATCCCTCCTCAGATAGGGTCAAGCTCTCATCCCTTCTCATGTTAGAAGAAAGTCCAACCATATTGCAGATGATCTAGCCAATATTGGAGTAGAAAAAAGTGGACTGGATATTCTCTGTCAGGCCGCCACCCATCAGAGGCACCCCATCTTTCAAAGATGCCAAAAAAAATCTCTAACCATCGACAACCCCCTGGATGGGTTGCTAGTGGAGCACACACATAGAGCGGAGCATCCAGGAGAGATCCTTTGTGGCGCAAACCACGTGATGACCGCATGCCACTCCCTCCCACCTGCCTCATGCCTTTAAGTTCATCTCGCTTGAGGCAGGGCACCATTACTCTCAGTGTGCCCTACTCTGCCTTCACATCCTTTCGATGTACTAGAACCTTTGTTTGGCCTTTACTTTGCGCATGTGGTCATTTATGGAACTTCACCAGCTCCCCAGCCTATTTGAATTTCTCCAGAGGCTCCGGATGGCTCATTCCTTCATGGTTGTTCTTCTTAAATATCATCCTCCTACCCAGCCTTTCCCTGCTCTTCTATTGTCCTCTCATGGTCTGTTCCTGGCTCATTTTTTCTCTCCCAGTGTCCTGTAGATTCCCCAACTATGAGGGAAGTCTAAACATGGGTCGTCCTGGCAGCCAAACCGACCCTACTTGGTCCTTCGTCCCCCACCTTCTTCCTCCCTTTTATCCTCCTCCTCATTGGACACCTCATCCTCCTCCCTAGCATAGTCAACAAAAAATCCTTCTTCTCTCCCACCCCTCTCCATGTCCCTTGCCAACAAAATGGAGGGGATGGACTACTCAGTGAATTCACTGAATTACAACCGAGGACCTTTAGGAAATTCGACCTCTACGTCACACCTAGGCCCTTTGGATCCTCCCAACTCTCTAACCACCCATTCGCTTCAGGTCTAGCCTCACAATGCTCGATATCAGATGGATGGGCTGGAAGCCAGTCAGAATTTGCATCAACAACCCCAATCTTGAGTTGGTTCCAACGTTGATCCAGAATGTGAATGTGTAATGTCCCCACTTTGCGACATCATCATAGTGCAGGGGTTTATGATGGCCAGAGTAGTCACATTGATGTTATAGTGAGTACATGGATTATTGAGAGGCATTGTGAGGTCCATATTGGATTTCTCATCATATCTCATCATTATGAAACATTCCACATAGGTTGTCTTTGGTTTCGTTGATTTCTAATGATTTCCATGATTTTGACTATTTTGAGCTATAAGTCAATTAAATTCACTAAGGAGGTCATTTTGGGAACATTACTTGGAGGAACCTCTTAGTGTAATAGCTCATTGGAACCAGGAAGAGAAACACTACAGGATGGGATAGCTAGAAGTGACTTTCAGTAGCCATGGAAGCCACAAGGAGAGATAAGGCGCTTTTCATAGGTAAAAGGGTTAATTAATTAATTAAAGTGATTTAATTAATTAATTAAATATTAATAAAATGAAAGTCACTTTGGAGGGACAAGAGGAGCCAGAAAGTATAAAGGGAAGGTAAGGGCCTTTACTCTTGCATTCATATATGATCACGTTTTCATATCTGGCTTCTAGCTAGTAAGCCTAGCATTGGGGGTTTTGAGGGTTTTGACTTAACAAACCCTAGAGGATGATTTGGTAGTGAAAGATTCCACCTAGATTGTCCCAAGCTTGGTCTTGGAAATTCAATATTCTCCCACACCACTCTAGTTCCATATCTACTCAGTTGTAGGAGGATTCCACATCAGTTACTTGTGTAGATAGAGAGAGTTGGGGGTTTCCAGCAAGGGGGGCGCACCATTCTTGGAGAGATATTCATTGCAGGTGATTGGCAGGGATTTGGAGATTTTATCACTTGGGTATTCATTATAGGGCTTTGGACATTAGATCTAGTCCATTCTTGAGGAGTTACCACGGCTAGATCATCATCTACAGGTTGGGACAGCTTTGGGAGAGAGAGGACGATTTGGTGATTCAGTGATTTGCAGATCTAGGAGGCTATACCTCATATCTGACCTTGAAACTTCTTCCAGGTGTTTGTGATTGCCCGATCTATCATTTTGGAGTGTTTCAGGAGGTTTGGAGGCCTCATTCACCCAGGCCAAATTATCTAGGGTTTCAGACATCCATGGGGGGTGCACCATTCAGTGGAGGAGTTCAGATCCACAGGGTTTGAGAATGACTTTGGGGATTTGGGCACCAGGGTTGTCCTTACAGTTGCCCGATCTATCAGTTGGCATATTTCTTAGGGTGATTGGACACTTTTGGCAGCAGGGCCAAATTATTGAGGAGCTTTAGCTATCTAGTAGGGCGTGGTACCTTCCTACTAGGGGGTCTAACATTCTTATGGCCTAGATATACTTGTATTTAGTCCTCATTGTATATTCATCTTTTGGAGGCTTATTGTAGTCTTATATTGAATCATTTTGTAGAAGCTCTATTGTCTATCTTCTTGGCCATCTGTTGAGCGTTCCATATCGGCATCTTCATTGTAGCAGGTTTCTCTATTTCATGAATAAAAGAAGTTTGGAGATGTTTTGTCTTATCTATCATATTTTGTATGGTTGAGGTATGTTCCATGGTTATATCTTCTTTTTTATTGTTGCAAACACTCATATAAACACATCAGTAAACCCTAAGTCTGAAATCAAGAGGTCATATTGCAAGTAAACACATCTAAACAAGTAGGTTAGTAAAGTGTTTGACGAAACACCCCACTCAGCAAAAGTTTTAAAAAGACACTAAAACAGTGATGATCTTAGCATAATGGCTTGGGATCATTACATAATGGAAAACATGCCTCACACTTTTGCGGAGCCTAGTACTCAACTTCCATCGGGACATGGACAACCTCCGGTTCCTCCTGGAGACCTTGGACGACAAAGCCTCTCAACTCCTGCATTTTCTCTCCGCAATACAGGGTGCTCATCACCTCCCAGCAGAGGTATCTCAAGCAACATCAAATTCAGCACCAGTGTTGGCACTGGAAACTTTGTTCCATGCAAAGCTAGATCATGAGAAACATGGGCTTCCATCCTAGCTGGAGGATGTCTAGAAGGAAGAACACGTGCCACCATAGCTGGAGGACGCCATGCAACTGGATGGGACACCAATCGAGGAGGAGTTGCCTCCTCCAGGGGACCCGACATTCGACGCCTTTTGCATGGCTGTGTGGCCACACTACAACCCATACTGGTGATTTTTCTATTGTTTCATCATTTGCATGGTCACCTTGTTGGCCACCTCTCATGCATGTGTCTATGATTATTATGGTTATGTTGTCTACACTTTGCAGAGTTGTAAAAACCATCGTTAGGGACCATAATTTTGAACTCTATTTTGCATCAGTAGCAGTCTAAGACTTCAACTATGAAGAGGTTTGAATGGCTTAGATGGTTTCCCCTCAGAGAAGCTCAGTGTTTGTAGCTTGAAACCATGGAAATTCATTGTACTCTTTGATTTTGACAGAATTTTATACAATCCTACTTAAAAACAAGAAAACAATAGTGTTCTTCACTAATTTAGTACAAAAAAACACCTAGAAAATGTTTCCTCCTCTTGCCTCGATTTTTGTGCTTGTATGAAGTTGTACGACCTAGAAATAGTGTTTTACAAACTCCCTTTTCATTTAATTTGACTCAAAATTTACTACAATTTATGGAAAGGTTTGCCCTCTTCTCCCATTGGAAATCGTACCTTCCTATAGTTGTATGGACCCTATTGTTCCTTGGAAATTGTACCCCTCCTCTAGTTTTATATACCTCCCTCTTTCCCTTGGAGAATGTGCCCTCCTCTTGTTGTTACTATCACTTCTCCATGAGCTCAATCTCTCTCTTGAGAAAAGTGTATCTTCACCTTCTCGCTCAATCTCTCCTCAAAGTGTGCACCCTCTCTCCCTCAAGTTCTTCCTTTATGGAATTTTAATGTGTAAATCGTCTAATCCTTGGTCTCCCTTGAGTGACTCTTCACTTTCCATTTGCGATCAATGGTCATGACTTAATCGTCCATTGATTTCACTTAAATCACTTAAGTGACACACTTTTCACAAAGTCACTTTTACACATTAAAATAAAATAATAGGTTCAACTTTATAAAATCACTTTATGAAGTCACTTTATAAAATAAATTCACTAGGGAGAAATTTTCTTGGTCACTTCCGTAGGTTGGGAAATTCCTATGCAGAAGTACCTCTAAGCTACCAAATATAACACTCCCTCTTAGAGAGGGAGGTGCTTCTGGTACCACCACCAGAATCTGTCTCCAAATCCATCATCCCATCCACTAATGTAGCTTCTCCCTATGAACTAGATACCTCTGCTCCCACTGGACTAGAACCATATGTTGCCACCTCTTCTTATCTATGAACTAAAGACATACTCCTAGGAGACTTCACAATCTCCTGAGAATCTATCTATGTCAACTCATACCTGATGAGTCCTATGAGAGTCCTGGAAGAGGATTGAGACCCTGTTATCAAATCTTTGTCTCATGTAACCTTCCCACTCTCTGACACAAAATATGAATCCAAAAATCCATTAGACCCCAACACATGTCATCCCAAAAACCTATACATCATACCTTTCCTGATGCCAAGGTTCACCATTGCAACCAAGGCTTCTCTCTCTGACCATATGAGCACCTGTCCATCCTTGAACATCATTTCATACTGTTAGCACTAAGAGTCACCCTTATATTGTAAGAGGATAAGCCCAGTACCCATCAAAATGTAAATGTATTCAAATGGTTTGAGTGGGTGGATCATCAAGACTTTAAAGAAAGGAAACGATAACATATATGACTGCATATTAGTGATGGACCATTGGGCTACGGAGTCATAAAAATTCTGCTCGATTGTAAGTTTTAAACCTGTGAAGTAAAGAAATGCATATAGATTCTTAAGCAAAACAAAATTTAATCAATGGCTCATTCACATAGTACACAGAGATTTATACCGAAAACCCTCAACTGGGAAAACCTTTCTTATATTCATCATCAAATTTCACCATTCACCATACAATATATACAATGTTTTTAGGTATTCCGTATATACCAAAACCCTAATCCCTTAATCTGGGATTAATTTAGTAAACCACTAAAAATAACAAAATTCTCCAAAACTAGCAAAAACCGCCCAAAAAAAATTTCACTGCCAGTAACCAGGGGGGGGCATACCTGCCCCCCCTGGGACCCCTAGGAAAGATCCTAATGAATTTGATGCACCCACACACACACATGCAAAGAATATAACACATACCCAACATTCTCCCACTTGTTGTTTTATTTGCATCCAGGGGTCCACAAGATTATATATAGTCAACAATCCAGGGCAACAATGCCCATTGTTACTCTACACCAAGAGAAATTTTTTGTGCTCACAAACTTCATCAATGAATCTGCAATATTCTTCAAAGTGTCAACCTTTTACAGTAACAACTTCTTTTCCTCAACCATGTCTCTCACAAAGTGATACTAAACATCAATATGCTTTGTCTTTGAATGATAAGCTGGGTTCTTTTCCAAGAAGATTGCACTCTGACTGTCACAATATAATCTCACTGCTTGTTGTACCAACCCAATACCTAAACACAATCTTTGTAACCATATTGCTTCCTTGCTTGCATGAGTGGCTGCCATGTATTCAACTTCTGTAGTTGAGAGTGCCACTACAACCTGTCTTTTGCTAATCCAACTGATTGCTCCTCCAAATAGGTTAAACACATACCCACTTGTAGATCTTCTGCGATCCAAATATCTAGCCCAGTCTACATCAAAAAATCCATGTATGTCCACCACTCTATCCAATCCTGGTCTTCCTTGGTAGCACAACCCATAACTGGTAGTGCCATGAAGATACCTGAATACCCTCTTTACATATACCTTCTCAAAACTCCCACTGCATGTGCAATGTCTGGTCTAGTATAGACCATTGCATATATCAAACTACCAACTGCACTGGCATACAGAACATGGGACATGTCCTCTTCTTCTTCCTGTGTCTTGGGACATTGATTTGCATATAAATTTACACCTATAGGAATAGGAACCTTGACCGGTTTACATCCATGCATATTAAACCTTTACAATATCGTCTCAACATATTATCTTTGATTCAACCAGAGTTTCCTATTTGCATGATCTATTTTAATATCCATTCCTAGAATGAAGTTAGTAGCAATGATATCCTTCATGTCAAATTTGGAGGATAGCTCTGATTTCACCTCCTTGATAACATCCATGTTATTTCCTACGAACATGTCATCAACATACAACACTACATAAATGAAGTGATTACCAACCTACTTGGAGTATACATAGTGATCATCCCTTCTTCTTACAAATCCAAATACAAGGATGTATGTGTCAAACTTTTGGTACCACATCCTAGGTGATTGCTTCATACCATATAGTGACTTATTTATCTTACAGACATGCTCTTTCTTTCCCTTCACTACAAATCCTTCTGGCTACTTCATGTAGATTTATTCTTCCAAATCCCCATGTAGGAATGTTGTCTTCACATATGTTTGTTCCACTTCAAGATCAAAAGCAACATCAATAGATAAAATAAATCTAATAGAAGTTAACTTAGCAACAGGAGAAAAAATCTCACCAAAATAAATTCTCTCTACCTGGGAATAACCTTTTTCTAC
This sequence comes from Picea engelmannii, assembly GCA_009831015.1. Taxonomy (NCBI): domain Eukaryota; kingdom Viridiplantae; phylum Streptophyta; class Pinopsida; order Pinales; family Pinaceae; genus Picea; species Picea engelmannii. The sequence goes on along the minus strand of ML781140.1, from coordinate 549,855 downwards.
TAACTGAGCTTTGTATTTCTCCACTTTACCTTGTGCATTAAACTTCTTCTTAAACAACCATTTGCTACCAACATATTTTCTTCCAGCTGGTAACTCAACAATATCACATGCCTCATTCTTATCCAAGGCATCCATTTCTTCAACCATGGCCTTCTTCCTAACTTTACTATCCTCTGAATTCACTGCTTCCCTGACAGTTCTAGGATCCTCATCAGTAATAGATAAAGAAAAATTAGAATGGAAATAAGGTGGACTATACCTTTATGGTTTCCTTTTATCTCTCAATGATCTCCTCAATACTGGGGTATGAGGTTCTTCTTCTTCTTCTTCTTCTTCCTCTTCTTCAGATGATTCAGATTTTGCATCATCCAACTCAAGCTCTATTTTCTCAAGTTCATCTTGTTCTTGTAGGAATTCATGTTTGGAAACATCTTTTACCTCTTTGAAAACAACATCTCGACTGTAAACAGTCTTCTTGGTTTCTGGGTTCTAAAGCTTATAACCTTTCACACCATCTTTATAACCAATAAAGATACACCTTTCATCCTGTTTATCCAGCTTACTCTTATTTTCCTTTGGAACATGTACATAAGAATCACAACCAAACACTCTAAGATGTTGAAGAGAGGGTTTCTTTCCAGACCATACCTCATGTGGATTTTTATCATCCAACGTTGATGAAGGTAATCGATTGACCAGGTAAGTTGTTGTACCCACTACCTCTGCCCATAATTCTTGTCCTAACCCGGCACCACTGAGCATGCTCCTTTGTTTTTCCATTAGTGTCATGTTCATCCTTTTTGCAAATCCATTTTGCTGAGGAGTGTATGGAGTAGTCTTATGCCTTGCTATACCACACTTCTTACATAATTCTTCGAATTCATTTCTGTAGAATTCTCCACCATTATCTGTTCTCAATACCTTTATTTTCTTCTCTGTCTAATTTTCTACGAGAGCCTTAAACTCTTTAAATTTATCAAATACCTCAGATTTCTTTCTAAGAAAATAAATCCATGTGTTCTTTGAAAAATCATCTATGAATGAAACATAATACACAGATTTACGTAGGGATGGAACAGGAATAGGTCCAAACACATCACTGTGTATCAACTCTAAGATCCCCTTTTCTCTTGTAGCACCAGATGGGAATCTTAATCGATTATATTTACCATATATGAAATGTTCACAGAAATCAAAATCTAGAGTGGAATTAGACATACCTTCAACCATACCTTTACCGTGTAGTGTTCGAAGGCCCTTTTCTCCAATATGCCCCAATCTTTGATGCCGCACCATGGTCTTATTTTTTGGGACAATATTGGCTTTGTCTCCTTCATTTCTCTGCTCAGGGACCACAAAAATATTACACCCATTAGTATAAGTGCTTCCCAACAACTTTTATAGAGTTCCACATTGAACTCCCCTCATCAAAACCATTGCTCCTCGTACCATCTTGCAAGTGTTCTTTCCAAATATAGTATCCACTCCTGCATCATCCAACTTGCTTATAGATATTAGGCTCCTAACAAGTTTTGGAATGTGCAGAACCTTGGGGAGAGTTCTAATCCTTCGATTTTTTAGCAACAAATTAACCCTTCCACGTCCCATGATTTTGGCTATCGAGTCATCTCCTAGGAATACGTCACCACCATCATATTTTTCATATTCAAATAACCACTCTCTATGAGGAGTCATATGGTATGATGCACATGAGTCAATCAACCATACATCATGGTCTACATGTGTACCTGTAGATGCCAGTTAAACATCACCTCCTTCTTCAGTGGAGGTTTTCGCCTCTGTGGAAGAGGTACTATTAGATCCCTTTGTTTTTGCAACCTTCTTAAACTTGCAATATTTCTTATAATACCCTGTTTTACCACACTTCCAACTTTTCCTCAAATATTTTCCTGGAGAATTATATCTACCTATAGATTTAGGTCTCCAACATGAAGTCTTACCAGGGTTCCTATCATGCGTACACCCTCTTACAAATAAATCATCTGTGTTGTGACCATCCATGCTTTTTCGCCTCATCTCTTCAGCTAACAAGGTTGAAACTACATCCTCATACTTCAATGTAGATTGAGTGGTACTACCTATTGCTACAACCAGATTATCCCAAGAGTCTGGAAAAGAACATAACAAAGTAATACACTTATCTTCTTCTGCAATCGTAATATTAACAGAGCCAATTTGACTTAACAGAGCCAATTTGACTTACCAGAGTATACAGTTTCTTTCGAAGAAACAACTTATTTACCAGGGACTTTGATTGATACAAATTCCCCAACTTATCCCATAGTTCCTTGGCTGTAGATTTTGCTGAGACATTCAACAACGCCAAATCTGCTAGGCAGAGTCGAATATTACTCCTTTCTCTTCTATCCAACTTATCCCAATTTTCCTTTGACATACCATTAGGTGGTGTACTAGTAATTTGTGCACTAGTAGGTTGTGTACCAGTAGGTTTTGTACCAGTCGTTTGTGTGCCAGTAGGTTGTGTACCACTAGGTTGTGTACCAGGATCCACAGTGATCCATTGTTCTTTGTCTACAAGAAGGTCCTCCATTCTCAACTTCCAAAGCTCAAAATTTTTACCATTGAAATTCTCTATCTCTATTCTAGAAGAACTCACCATTCCTCTTTATGCACTCAAATCACCACTGCAAAAGCTCCCACTAAACCCAGGTTTATCACAGACCCAAGATAAACTTGATCTATCAAGACCGAGCCAAACCCTCAACAACAAAGGCATCCCTCTAAAGCCAAAAATGAGCTCTGATACCACATGTAAGTTTTAAACCTATGAAGTAAAGCAATGCATATATATTCTTAAGAAAAACATAATTTAATCAATGGCTCATTCACATAGTACAAAGAGATTTATACTGGAAACCCTAAACCGGGAAAACCTTTCTTATACTCATCATCGAATTTCACCATTCACCATACAATATATACAATGGTTTTAGGTATTTTGTAGATACCAAAACCCTAATCCCTTAATAAGGGATTAATTTAGTAAACAACTAAAAATAGTAAAAATCGCCCGGTGCCCCCCCTGGGACCCCCCTAGGAAAGCACCCGATGCACACGTCACAAATAGAGCACTACTACGAGGGATCATCAGATGCAGTTTTCAAATCTGACGTACCCACACACACACATGCAAAGAATATAACACATACCCAACATTAATGAAGGCATTTAAGCTCCTTATCAGACAAAAGATTTGTATAATGATGAAGAGAAGAATAAGAGAATAACATAAAGACGAATGTTTGCTAGGAAAATATCCTCTCTGCAAAGATAATTTAGATTTTTCTTAATAGTAAACAATGATAAGTAGGCAAGCTTACGATAGATCCTCTACCGCATCAAAAATCTATCAAACAAAGGAAAATTTTAATCCTTAAAATCCGCAATACGTTCAAAGAAGATGAAGAATAGAACATAGAACATAGAATAAAAATATGATGAAACATCTCATATGAATCTTCAATAAAAATACAATTTACAGCTACATGCCCCTCCAACTTACAAACTAAAATATACAATCATAAGAATTTCTCAAAACTTCCTTCGATCTTGGGCAGAACCCCCCTCCTCCTAGACATATCATTCATCTAATGTATTTATAATCAAAATAGTTGACATGTATTGCTTCTTTGGAACCTCCTTTCCAGTTTCATGTGTATTCTCTTATCTATCATGTTCCTTCTGTCAGAAGGAAAACCTAGTCAATATGGGTGTGCAGGAGAAATTTCCCTCTGTGGTACTTCAGGCTGGCAATTTTTTGTCTCCTCAGACAGACCCCCCATGCTTCCATTTAATGGGGGAGTCAATTGTTCAACCAACATTCCTTATTTCATTAACTAAATTATCCTTGAGAACAGGATGAGGCCTTATGCCTAGCTTGTTGCCACACACTGCTCTTGGATTGGGCCCTATATAAGCACGTTATTGCGGAAGTTTCCAAGGGTGGTTTGGGTCCACACCGCTTCTACCCCCACAATTAACCACCAAATTTCATGTACCTCTTCCGCTATACCATGGTTTCAATTGCGGGACCTCTCTAGAAATTTATCGTTCGAGCATGTTTCATCCTCGCAATGAAGTGTGGTCGTCGATTTGCTTCAATCTGTGATATGGGTAACCCAACTTTGGTGCTTGGAGCTTTGAATATTGATCAAGAATATCTCCAGAAGTACTTTCTTCCAGTTGACGTGGCAGTCTCTCGTTACTTCGGGACTTTGGGCTTTGGGTGCTTAGACGCTAAAGGTCTCAATTGATCTAAATGGCCAAATGGTGGAATAACATAATTATTTCAAAGATCCATGGTCCTCATTGATTTGATATTAGCGGTCCATAATTACTTGGGAGCTTGGGCTTCAAGCCTTTTCAGTGCATATCTCCTACGATCCTCTAGAGTGTCGTATCTATGAAGTGAGAGATCTTCCTCCATGTGTCATATTGTTTTGGACGAACGAGATTCACTTCGAGAGTTTGGGCTTCGACATATTTCTTCTGCTTGCTCATGCAATCCTTCGAATTTTTGAACTATGAGATCTGCCGACGCGTGTCCCTAGCTTCAATGGCTCAAATTTACTTCGGGACTTCGAGACTTTAGGACATTTGGATGGAAATCTCTCAAAGTAAATTTCTTTCAATTGACATGGAAACCTCTCGTCACTTCGTGACTTTAGGACTTCGATTCTTCGGGACTTCGAGATGTTTGGATGGAAATCTCCCGAAGTCACTTTCTCTCGGTTTACGTGGCAACCTCTCGTTACTTCAGTACTTTTGGACTCCAGGGATTTTGTCTAGTCATTAATCCTTGCACAACTTTTTAATTCTGACTATTCAAGAGCCGCTAATATGAACTGCACATGGGATCCCCACCGTTGAAAATTAAACCTTCTTTTTTTCTTGTATTTCAAGCTCGAAATGGACTGCTCTGAAAGATGTATTTTTCCCATGGATTTTCCCTATGCATACAACATACTTGATCAGATTGACTTTATAAATAGAAGAGGAAAAAATTATAGGAAGGTATGCAAAAAAGAGAGATACTTGGTCGAGGTGTAGATACATGTTTTAACAATAACTATACATGAAGCATGACAACTTTATGTGCTAAAAATGGCTCCACAGGGGATGACATGCTCCCTGTGAGCTTCCAAGAACAAGCAGCTTCAATGTCTTATCCTAGGGCTATGGGGTCACTTATTTAAAAAATAAAATAAAACTAAAAATCTCGCACACAAGATTATTTATTTATAAGACCCTACTCTAACGTACTTTTACAATAGGCTAGGTGACAACAAACTTCCACTAGAGCCACTCAAGTAACTTCCTAATGAAAAAATTTCTTATTCTTCCATTTATCAACAAGATATAATAAAACTGCGACATCAAATTAATTACCTTCTTCAGATTACCTCCCAATGTTGAAGGTATGACAAATATTGAAGGCTTCAATACATTGAGGAAATGAACCTCCATGTACTCCCCTATAGGGTCATAGAATAGGTGATAAGACTTACTGGGTTGATAACATAAAACCTACTCTGCTTTACAGCTGATCACATATGTTTGAATGTCTGTTGCAAGTACAGGTGAATGAATGGATGATGTAGGATGTTGATCCACTTTCCTTTTATCTTCTATGAAAACATCTTCTAGTTCATTGCAATAAATCTCCTCATGTATATCAATGAATGGATGTTTCTCTTTAACATGTTGATCTGGGTAACAATTTTCACTTTCATCAGAAAGATGGTTGCTAATGATTTTTTCTTCCAGGTCAAAAACTACCTCAGCATCTTCATCGATTTCTCCATAATGATCAAATAAAGGAGGAGTCTTGAATGACATATCGAGAGATATTTTCTTCCCAACATGATAAAATTGTTCTTCATTGTTAACAATAGGTTTCCTTTCGAGATTCAATCCAGGAAGCAATATCTTATCATCACCATATGAGTCAAATATAGGCTACTCATATCTAGGTCTTTTAGAGATGGGGCTATAAAGAGTATCAACTTCCAGAACAGACTCAGTTTCTGCATTTTCTTTATTAAAACAACAAACAAAATTTTCATCTAATGTAGATGAAAAAGGAAGAGAAAGATCTGATTTCTCATCCAAGGCATCTTCCTCATTATCACATCCTTCATAAGAATCAATTGTATCATGAACACAGTTTTATACTCCTCACAACAACTATGGAAAATTAACTCAAAGGAATAAAAACGTTGACAATGAATATTGAAAGAAGCATTAAACTCTTTGAGTGAAGAAATGCTAGAAGGTTCAAGAGAATGATACCAAATATGAACATCTCCTTGAAGAGAGTACATAAACAACTTGATAAATATGTCTTCATGTTGGATTTCAAGTTGCTGCATCAAAGCATGAAATTCCAAAACATGATCAATATGGCTTCCATTCTCACCTTCATAAAATCTTGGTAGGAGATCTTGCCATTCATCAATTTGAGGCACAAGATGTGGATAACTAGCTATGGATGAGAAATTGAGTGGGGAAAACCTCCTGACTAGGATATCCTCCATATCCATTTAACTTTTCTCAAACCAGTGGAGTCACCAATATATTTCCGAACAATGGAGTCACCATGGTGAAAGATGAGCAGTCAGAACAATGTGTCCAGCTTCAATTCACCATCTAAAACTGGATATCTTCATTTTCATTCTCCTAGGGAATATATATTCACTTATGTCCCTGGAAACGATTCCATTAATGTTATCACTGAGAGTCACCCTCATACTGCAAGAGGATAAGCCCAGTACCCATCAAAATGTAAATGTATTGTAATAGTTTAAGTAGGTGGATCAATAAGATATTAAATAAAGGAAAAGACAATAGATATCACTGCAGATCAGTGATGGACCATTGGGATATGGATTCATAAACAATCTACTCAATGAATCCATTTAAGATCATTATCAAAAAAATTATTTGTATAATGATGAACAGAACAATATGAGAATAACATAAAGACGAATTTTCTCTAAGAAAAGATCCTCTCTGCAAAGAGAATTTAGATGTGTCTTAATGGTAAGCAATGATAAATAGGAAAGCTTACAACAGATCCTCTACTGCATCAAGAATATATCAATCAAAGGAAAATTTTAATCCTTAAAATACGCAATATGTTCAAACAAGATGAAGAATATAACAAAGAAGATAGAAGATGAATCTGATGAACTAGCTCATATGAATCTCCAACAACAATACAATTTATAGCTACATTCCCCTCTGGCTTACAAACTGAAATATACAATCATAAACATTTCTCAAAAATTCCTTTGGTCTTGGGATGAACCCCACTCCTCCTATACATATCATTCATATGATGTATTTATAATCAAAACAATCGACATGTCTTGCTACTTGGGCACCTCCTTTCCAATTCTGTGTCTTTTCTCTTGTCTTTCATGTTCCTTCTATCATAAGGAAACCATGGCCAGTATGGGTGTAAAGGAGAAAATTCCCTTTGTGGTACTTCGGAATGACAGTTTTTTGTCTCCTTGGCCAGACCCCCCATGCTTTCATGTAAGGGGGGAGTCTATTGTTCAACCATCAGTCCTTCTTTCATTAACTAACTTCTCCTTGAGATCAGGATGAGGCCTTACTCCTAGCTTGTTTCCACGCACTTCTCTTGGATTGGGCCCTATATAAGCACCTGATTGATAAAGTTTCCAAGGGTAGTTTGAATCCACACCACTTCGACCCCCGTAATTCACCACCAACTTGCACATATCTCTTTCACTATACCATGGTTTCGATTGCGGGACCACTCTAGAAATTTATTATTTGAACATGTTCCATACCCACAATGAAGTATGGTCCTCGATCTACTGCAATCTATGATCTAGGTAACCCAACTTTGGCGCTTGGATATTTGAATCCTAAAAAAGAATATCTCCCGAAGTAATTCCTTTTGGTTGACGTAGAAACCTCTCGTTACTTTGGGACTTCGGGCTTCAGGTGCTTAGACGCTGAAGGTCTCAATTTCTCTAAATGAACGAATGGCTAAATAACAGAATTATTTCAAAGATACACATTGCTCATTGATTTGAGATCAATAGTCCACAATTACTTCAGGAGTTTGGGCTTTGGGCCTTTTCAGTGCATAGCTCCTACAATCCTCCAGAGTGTCTTATCTCTGAAGTGAGAAATCTGCCTCCACATGTCCTCTTGTTTTGGACGACCAAGATTCACTTCGGGAGTTCAGGCTTCAAGATGTTTCTTCTTCTTTCTCATGCAATCCTCCAAATTTCAGAAGCGTGAGATCTATCGACACCTGTCCTCAGCCTTCAATGTCTCAGATTTACTTCGGGACTTTGGGACATTTGGATAGAAATATCCCAAAGTCACTTTCTCCCAATTGACATGGAAGCCTCTCGTAACTTTGGGACTCCGGGGCTTCTGTTTAGTCGTTAATCCTTGAGAGAGTTTTAAATTTTGAATGTCCGAGAGCCGCTAATATGAACTGCACATGGGATCTCCACCCTTGAAAACTGAACCTTCTTGTTTTCGTGTATTTCAAGCTCGAAATGGAATGCTCTGAAAGATGTATTTTTCTCATGGATTTTCCCTGCGCATACAAGATAATTGACTGGCCTAAGTTTATCAACCAGAAGAGGAAACAATTATAGGAAGGTATGAAGAAAAGAGAGAGACTCGGGCAAGGTGTAGAAACAAGTTTTAACAATAACTATACATGACCCATGACAATTTTTTGTGCTAACACATACCACTTATCATCCAATGTTGATACATATATCAAGTTGACCCTAATCTCTGGTACATGTGACACCTCTACCACCTTCAGAGAAACTCCTCAATCTAGTTGGAAATCCATGATTCCAACCCCCTTTACTACATGTCTGGTGTCGACCCCACTATCCAGATCCATGTATGAGTATGTCTTTGATACATTAAGGAACATTGACCTCATTCCCATCATATGGATAGATGTGCTTCCTATGTTGTGAAGTGGACCAATCACTGGACTTCTTCTTCCCCTTACTCTTTCCTGCAAGAGAAATATTTGGTTCCTCTCTGCAGCAAAATAGACCCTAGCCTAATATCTATCCTTTGATATTGTTGGCTTTTATATTCAGTTGTTTCCTCCTATTGGAAAACTTCTTCTAGAAACCTTCACGACAAGAATATTTTCCCCTTCCTTTATTCTAGGAAAAACCCCTCTGCAGTAACTGCAAATCAAGTGTCAAATCTCTTATTGTTGAAACTTAGAGCTCTTGCTATTATACCATGTAGAAATTTTAGCCCAGATGTACACTAAGTCATAAACATATTTCAACCTCCTATAAAGATTCAACAATAAAGCAATAAACTTAGCACTAAATTGTACTTTTTGAGAATAAATACTAAATTAAAGAGATTTGAAACTAAAATAAGAGGGGAAATAATAATGAACAACAACAAAATCACTCCATATGGCACTAGTAATTTCTGGACAATGCCCTTGGGAAATCCCAACTTGGGAAAACTGGTTCAAGGATATTTCTTCTTATTGAGTTCAGAGAAGTTTCATATTATAGTTTGCAGTAGCAAGTAATCAACAAAAATAAATTATTGAAAAATGTGCCAACAAGCCTCCTCGATTTGCATGCTAAAAACTACACAAAACATACCTAATTTTCTACAATGTATAGTCCCTTTAACAACAAATAAAATATTTATCCATGTGCACATTAGTAGTATTGTTCTGCACTAATTTCGTACAACAAAACACCTAGAATATTGTTTCATCCTCTTGCCTCGATTTATGTGCTTTTATGCAGATGTACGACCTATAAACATTGTTGTACGGCCTCCCTTTTCACTAGAGTTAAATCAACATTTAATGCTGCAATTTCTAGAAACGTGTGCCCTCTTCTTCTCTTGGAAAGCATGCCCTCCTTCAGTTATACAAATGCTCTCTTTCCTTGGAAATCATGCCCCTCCTCTAGCTGTACAAACCTCTCTCTTTCCCTAGGATAATGTTCCCTTCTCTTTATGTTCCTCTCACTTCTCTGTGAGCTCAATCTCTCTCTTGAGAAAAGTGACTCTTCACCTTCTCACTCAAGCTCTCTCAAAGTGTGCACCTTCTCTCCCTCAAGTGTTGCCTTTATGCAATTTTAATGTGTAACTCCTCTAACCCTTGGTCTCCCTTGAGTGACTCTTCACTTTCCCTCTGAGATCAACGTCCATGACTTAATCATCCGTTGAGTTCACTTAAATCACTTAAGTGACCCACTTTTACACATTAAAGTCAAATAAAAGGCAACTTAATAAAATCACTTTATAAAATAAAGTTACTAGGGAGAATTGTTCTCAGTCACTTCCACATGTTAGGTGTTGCCTATTCAGAAGTACCTATGAACTACCAAATATAAAAAAATTAATATCATATTAGGATTGGATTTCAATTTTACATTAATGAGTAAATATTAGATATGGGGATTTGTCTCTCATTCAGATCCTCTATCTAATTACATTTTGAAGAAGTTGGAGGATGTTGATTTAATTGACGTGGAACCTATCAAATTGCAACCTACTTGGAGAAATATAATAGTAGGATAATACATAATTACTAAGGTTCTTCAAGGATAGTCACTCATCTTGAAATGAATATTAAATGAGTCATCTTTGAATTTTCAGTATAACGTTTTTTTATGGGAAGTTTCATCCACTGGAATGTTTTGGAGACTGAGGAGAAATGTCATGGTTCACGTGGTCAAAATGTAAAGTTCTTTTTATCTATGCTTTCAGAAAAATAGTCCATCGAAGACAAGGTTTGTGACTAATCTTGAAATCAGTTTTAAAAGAGTCATCTTGGAATTTTCATTGTAACCTTTTTTCAATGAAGATTCAAACTCTAAAATGTTTAGTAATCCTGATTTGACACAGTGAAGTACATGTGGATTTTTTTTTATATTTTGACTCATTATATTTTATGGAGTATTTCTTTTGGAAGTTAGGGTTTTCGCACAAGTTATTTTCTAGTGACTTTAAGAGATTTTTTTCGTGGTTAGAAAACTATTTTTTTATTTTATTTTTAGAGACGTTCTCTGACATCTTTAAATAATGAGGAAAAAGAGAAGTGTTTTTATTTTATCCAATGGAAGGGGTTACTTCGAGAATTAATACTCCTAGTAAACCTACAAAAATATCACATGGGATGTGGAAGAAAATGAAGATTTCGAAAATATGTTATTCCAATTAAAGAACCAAGTTGATGAAATCACTGGAAGTATGTTGAAACTAGTGGATTTATTGAGTTCTTATGTGTAGAAATTATAGCTCAAATATACACTAAGTCATAAATAGATTTCAATCTCCTATAAAACATCAAAAGTAAAGAAATAAAATCAACACTAAACTATACTTTATGAGCGAAAATACTAAATGACAGAGATCTGAAACTAAAATAGTAGCGCAAATAATAATGAACATCACAAAAATCACTCCATATGACACTATTAATTTCTTGGCAATGCCCCTGGAAAAACCCAACTTGGGAAAACCAGTTCGAGGAGATTTATTATTATTGAGCTCAAAGAAGTTTCATATCATAGTTTACAAGAACAAGAAATCAACAACAATAAATTCTTGAAAAAATTGCCAACATCCCTGCTCGATTTGCATGCTAAAAAATACATACAATGTACAATCCCTTTAACAACAAATAATATATATATATATGTGTGTGTGTGTGTGTGTGTGTGTGTGTGTGTGTGTGCACATTAGTATTAATGTTCTGCACTAATTTCATACAACAAAAAAACTAGAAAATTGTGCCCTCCTCTTGACTTGATTTATGTGCTTTTATGCAATTGTACGACCTCTAAACACTATTGTATGACCTCCCTTTTCATTGTTGTCAACTCAACATTTAATGATGCAATTTTTGGAAAGGTGTTCCCTCTTTTCCTCTTGGAAATCGTTCCCTTCTTTAGTTGTATGCACCCTCTAATTACTTGTAAATCATGCCCCTCCTCTATCTCTACGAACCTCCCTCTTTCACTTGTATAATGCACCCTCCTCTTGTTCTTGCTCGTACTTCTCCATGATCTCAATATCTCTCTTGAGAAAAGTAACTCTTCACCTTCCCTCTAAAGATCTCCCTAAAGTGTGATCCCTCCCTCTCTCAAGTGCTACTTATATGCATTTCTAATGTGTAAATACTCTAACACTTGTTCTTCCTTGAGTGACTCTTGACTTTCCCTTGATATCAATGATCATGAATTAATCTTCCATTGAGATCACTTAAGTCACTTAAGTTACCCATTGTAATACCCCAATACCGAGCTCCTTGTTGTAAATGTGTTGGTGTCTAAAGATGTCTAAAAATAGCCTTATTTTAACATTAATTTATCAATCCGAGGATTCATCTTTTATCTCAAGAATATCAACAAAGTATATGCAAATAGCTCTTAGAGGCTAAAATCACATAGTTAAAGAAAACTTGAGTTTATCCACAATCAAGTTCCTAAAATGTTCATTAAGGATTATGAAACTAAGATCTTACTTAACAGAATTGAAATCTAATTTCTAACATGCTGCAACTGAAAAGGAACTAACTAATATGTTGAATTCATCTAACTAAAAAGAAGTAATTGAATCTAAATAAAGACTTGCAAAATTAAATATTAACTATGAATCAAATTGTTGGAAAGGAAATAAAAAATTACTCTATCTATGGAAAGAAACAACAATTGTAATCTAACCAAAAGGAACAACAAATGTAACCTAACAAAAAGGAACAACAATCGTAACTTTAACTGAAAGGAACAAAAAATGAGAATCTAAGTAAAAGGAACAACGCATATGAAAATGTGAGGAACTGTCGACCAGTAAACTACAACAATGGAAATTGGAATAACAATCATTAATACTCGAGAGAAATGTCTATCTTATGTATGCAAAAAACATAAAATCATTAACAAACCTATGCATTCATCTTAACTATTGTGAAAGAGAATTGGATCATAAAACATAAATCAAACTGATACAATTATAGATTTGAGATAGTAGCTCCTTTAGACTGGTCCCTTGGTCTTCAGAATCATTACTGCTAGAAACTTAGTATGTAGAAATGGTGAAAACGTTCAAAGATTTTATTGATTTCATAGATGGTACGACATTCACAAAAACTGCTTGCGTAGAGTAATTCTGAGTTCTGAATACTTGGATACAATTCTTTGATTATTCTTTCAGGATATATTACCCTCTATATATACAATAATCTGAGTAAATTAATCCATCTTGAGGATCAAGAGATCCTCAGGATTGCTTTACTATTATAAAGTTAAAATATAGAAAATCAATGATCTTCAAAGCTTCTTTGCACCAAAAGTCCTCAACCTCCAATAACTTACGTATCTTCAAGATCTCCTTTGCTATTTCGGGTTTGACAATATTTATCCAATCCTGTAAAAAAATCAAACAATTTTAATCGTATTTTAGAATCTATTTAATATAAATTCAATAATATCACTAGAAGACATATAAATCATTTTCTATCCTATTTATCCCTAATTAATAGAAAAGTCAATCAACATTATATCATGAATTGTAAGAATAAGGGAGATATTTGTACCTTTTTCATAACCCAACATACCCCCCAGCTTACCTTCTTGCATGTCCTCATGCAAGCTGAGATCTTACATGTAAATAAGTGATATTGTATGGAGGAAAAGTTGGTTCACGAGGTCTCCTAAACCCATTACTTCTTTTGAGCTCTACAAAAGCAACATCCTCCCTTTTCTTATTAATTTGATAATCCTTCTGGTAACTTTTTGGAGGAAACCAAAGGATAGAGGGATTATATCTACACCCAATCCAAGTAGGTCCTTCCTCCTGGAGCAATCTAGAATACCTTTCCACTCTTTAGGTAGCAGCAAATAAATTTCTGAACCCAAAGGGTTCCCTACTTTTGACTTCACTGGAGGATGCATCCCATCTTACCTTAGAAGCATCAAGGGATTCCTCTTTGAGTTCCCTAAAATATATGATGCTTGAACGTATGACCTGTCGATGGATGAGGCATAAAGATTCCACGATCCCCCCCCCTTTTCATGGAGGTTCAATGTCTCATAATGGCTGGAAAGGACTTTGGGGGCTCTCCTCTGATCCAAAGATCTAACCTAGTTTCCCTCTTTATAAAATTCTTGTGATATTTTCCCCATCCGACTTGGTTCTTAGTGAAGGACAAGAATGCCTAAAATTGTATATCACCAATAAAGGGACCAAGGTTTTTTCCCCTGTCATCTTCCAAAATAAAGTTATGGAAGTATAATTCACACAGGAAGTATTGTACCTTCTCTTCCTGCTCTCTAAAACATGAAATGAACTCAGGGGCAGTGGAAAATGTAATTGGCTTACCTTCTCTGATGGATTTTACCCTTAACAATAGGTAATGTTCCAGTAGGAATAGGGTATAATTGGTAGTAGGAGCTCTGTAATTGATTGCATTAGAGTAGACATCACAAATGTCTTTGATTTGCTCCAAATAATTTTCCAATTGGTTTTGTACCTTCTTCACCTTCCCTTGGGTTCTGGTGAGCTCAACATAAGTCTCACTTTCTATTACTGATAGGTTCTTCAGCTGCTTAACAACCTTTTGATGTTCAGCCATAGTGACCATCTCCTCTTTGGGTTGAGACAATGCTTGCTGGGCTTTTGTAAGCTCTTCTTTTAACCTATCAATGATGACATTTTGTTCTTGAGACTAATATTCTTGATATTCTTCCATAGCATCCATATCATATCTGGATTGAGTTAATGCTTGTTGGGCATGTATAAGCTCTAATTTTAATCTATCAATGAAAATACTCTGTTCCTAAGACCGAGATGCTTGATGTTCTTCCATAGTCATCAATTCATTTCTGTTTTGAATCAAGCTGTGTTGGGATTGCATCCATTCTTCCTCCAATCTCCAAATGGTGGCATCCTGCTCAAGGGATTGAGCTAGTTCCTCTGAGACTAGGGTATCTGTTTATAGCTCAACATCAATTGTTTCTATAGGAATTTTTTCTTCTACTATCATTATTTCTTCAGGGTCTGTCTGTGTCTCCATAGAGTTTGTAGTGACTGCTCTTTTAGAAAGAGGGTTTATTCCTTGCACTCTAGGCCTTTTGTTTTTCTTTATTTTTTGGGCCTTATCTGCTTGTTCTAGTTTCTTTCTTAATTCTTTAATAATTTCCCTAAGTTTGCCAACTTTCTACCTTAATACTTCAACCTTTTTATCTCTTTTCTTCAATTGCTTGTTTTCCTTTTCTAGCTTTCTGATTCTCCTATGGCTCTTTCCTAATTTATGTTTGTGAGGGGTCTCAAGTTTTTCTTCATCCTGGTCAGCAGGTGGTTGTTCCTCCATTCCTTCCAAATGCTTTGTTTTTCCAATAGGGATTCTTTCCTCAGGATATGGTTCTTCATGTGTTGTGTCTTTTGGGAATGACATTTCAATCTTGGGAAAATCTTCAGCAAGTTTTGAAGGAGAGGCTCGTTCTTGGTATTTTTCTTACCTATTGGTATCTTTGTCAATTGAGGTCCCTAAACTCCCTAAAAAATGAGCTATTTCCATCTCATAGCTCTTCAAAACTTGTTCTGTCAGGTGTTCCAATGCTGGTTGGGTGCCTTCTTGACTGTTTCCTTGTGAGGTTTTCTCTACTTGCTCAATTTCCTGAATTTCTTCCTGTAAATACTTCTCTGTAATGTTCTAAATTTCTTCAGGTTGTTTTGTTGTGTCTTGAATTTCTTCAGTCATCGCTTGAATTTGCTCGGTCATTTCCTAAATTTCTTCAGGATGTTTTGTCCGTCTCCTTCTCATCTTCCTCTCAATGGGGGTTTTAGGAATAGTCGTTGCTCTTTTTCTTTTTCTCATTAGTTCCTCTGTTTGTGAGGTCCAAGTCTCTGTAATTTGGATGGGGTCTGATTTGACCTCGAGTTGAGTGGGTGGAACTTCTACTTGGGTAGTGGTATGCGCTTCCTATATCTCTTCAATTTCTTGTGGTGGGTCTTCATGGTATGATTCAGGTTGTTCTAGTTGTAGAGGTCTATTGGCCTCAATCATATCACCCCAGGTTAATTGAGTTTGACTTAGATCCTTATTTACTATCAGTTTAACTAATCCATGATGGTTGATGATAGTAACAGGATCTTTGGATTTCTGCATTCTTAAAGCAACCTTGTGTAACATGGAATTTAGGAAAATGGTAGATTGATTACTAACCTTTTCTTGAGTGTCGCTAGAATTTTGAGGTGGCATGGTCGGATTACATCATATCGTCCATCACAAGTGATGTACCTCTGAATTACCCCTGCCAGTTCTTTTCATGGTTCATTGAAGGTGCTGGGGTTAATTCCCTTTCCCTTTTTATCCAATTCCTTGCCAGGGTCTACGAAGGATTCTAGAGCTTCTTTGAGCATTGTATATCTTCCTGTCCATTGAATGCCTGAGTTAGGGAGACCTCTAACCTATGTTACGATTTTCAGAGTAACTGGAATTCGTATGTCTTGAACCATGGAGATTTCTCCCTGCAAATTCTGAAAGAATTCAAGAGTGATGTCCATATCATATCCTTGCAACCAGTTGAAGTACTCCATCTAGCCCAAACGGTGTAGAATTTCTCTAGCTTGCTCAGTTACCTGTAGTAATGTTGGTTCCCTGTGAACACTTTGGCCACCCATCGTTCTGTGATAAAATGAGAACTACTATCATTCCTGCTTGCATATTTAGTTAGACCATCTTGGAGGAAATATTACCAAATATAGAAAAATATGACAAACCGGTGAGTGTAAAAAATGTGGGTTTTCCATTACTACAATTATTACAATCTTATCGAAAAATGTGTCGAGCATCCAATCCCCTCATTAATGTAGAGTTTGTCCTCGACCGTCAATGTAGGAAAAAGTAATGAGTGGAGGTATTTCCGGTGAAAGGTAATAATGACGCTGCCGCCACCAATGGGGACCAATCATGTATAATTTTCATAAAACATTTTTTAACGGTAATCATAAACGATAGTCCTCTTTCGTGGGAAATTCGATTTTTTGTACCTATGATCAAAATGATTTAAGGAAAAATAAATCGAATAAGTTGAGTCTGTTCATTTAAAAAAATATTCCACATATCATAATGTTGTTACCTTTCCCAAGTTATTGAATACAACCGAAATGATAGCCTTGTTATTGAGTTAAGGAAATCTAGAGACACAAAGAAACTTGATGTTTGTAAGGTAAACTTCCATACCACAGGCAGAGCCACTGTTGCCAGCAGGCATCCATAGCCTCGACAAGGTTGCCTTTTAACTCATAAATGAGCCCGTATCCTTAATAAATATATGAATCGTCTTTTCCCGACAAGACCACTATCCTGGTTTGGTAGCCAGATGATGATAATGCCACTCACTAGATTGTAACTTAAGTGAACTAGCCAGCTCGTAATGAGACCCTTTGTCCTTTGATAAAAATAATTATCAAAGGCCATTGCCCTGGTGTGGTATCCATAGTGGGAATGTCACTTATGTTATTATCCTATGATCGTGGTAGGTTGGCTTGTGATGAGACCCCCTATTCTTTGTGGGAGAAGTTTTATTACTTATATTTATTTAGATTTTTTTCATTTCCTTTTTTAGGGCTCTATTAAGGGAGGCTCATCTAATCCTTAAGATTCAAGGATCGCATAAAGAAGTGTAAATATGCCAAGTAAAAGTGTGTTTAAGACTCCTTATTATAATATTAAGGAAAATTGTCATTCAAGTATATTTGTATGTATATAGGAAAAAGAAACAAATTATGGTGGTTATAGATGATGAACAAGATTTAAGATATTTCGAAGAAATTAATCCAAAGAACAATTTGATAAGGTATGAGAGATAGTCCATGAAATAATGACAGATCGTTGCGATGATAATAATGCTGGTGAAAATTACTTAGTGAAAGTTGTACCCCAAAGGAATGGTTAACATTTTAACAACATGAGGGAAAGGAACAGTAATGAGGAAAAAAAACACAGAAGGAACAACAATTGTTCCTTTTTAGAATTCACAACGCGACTCGAGATGAAGGAAAAAAAAAAGGAACAACAACGATACTCAAGGGAACAACAATCGCATGAAGGGACGACAGTTGTTCCGTTCAAATGAACAACACAATACTCAAAGGAAAAGCAATTGCGTGAAGGGAATGGCAGTTGTTCCATTCAAATGAACAACACTGATTCTCAAGGGAACAACAATTGCGCGAAGGGAACGCCAGTTGTGAATTTTTAACCATCTGAATAGGTAATTTTGGGAAGTTCCCATGGAAATATATTTTTGTTGAATCTAAGACTGATTAGTCATCAACTAAATTGATTCAATTATTATGGGTCAGTTTATTTCAGAATCAAGTATTGGATGGTCTATTGATGTTATAAGTTCATTATAGTTGCCCAATCACTGCTGTGGAACATGACATATTTTTTTTTTCTGTGAAAGACAGTGACTGTGTGATAGGATAAAGAAAGAGTATAGAACAGAAAAGAGTGTTAATTGTATACATTACAGTCATCTTCCCTTAGTTCTTGTTTTCCAAAGTGACTTTCATAAAACTAAAAAAAATGAAAACCAACAACTCAATTAGATCTATATAAAAAAACTATATACAGTATGTACAATGTCAACAAAATTCAACATTTATGGAGTTGGAGTGGTTGGGTTACCTTCCTAGCTAGCCAAAATTTGAACGGTATCGTCTTTACTTACTTCCTGGTAGAAAGATTATTTTGAAGGCGGTTGATGGTAAAGTTGTATCCGATTTCCATTGACCAGAAATGGAGATCCAGACCCATCGATGGTACTTAAGGTGACTCTGCCATTATCATGGAATTCATTAATTTCATATGGTCCCAGCCACCATGTCTGTAATTTTCTCGAAAAATCCTAAAATATGGAATCATAGAGAAGCGCCCAATCACCTTTCTTGAATGATTTCTTCTTGATATGTTTGTCGTGCCAGGTTGCTCTATGTTGTTGAATAACGGTTGTGCACTACAAAGAAATCAAGCATGCTTCATCCAACTTGTTGAGTCACTGAAGGCACTATTTAAGTGCTTTTGTTAGTTCTAGTCTAATTTCCTGGGCCATCCTTAGGGTCTTGATTTCAAACTTGATTGGGAATATGGGTTCTTTACCATTGACTAGGTGATAAGGAGAGTAGCCAGTGGTTTTACACCATGTTGTACAATAATCCCATAATGCATTTGGGAGCTCAGTAGCCCAATTCTATCGGTTTGTTGAGATAGTCTTTGTCAGGATTTCCTCGAGGACCTTATTGGTGCTTTCTACTTTCCCATTTTCCTGTGGGTGGTATGGAGAAGTAACCTTGTGCTTAATATGGTAATTTTCCAGGGTGGTGGTAATTCTATGAGCTATAGATTGTGACCCCCCATCATTGATTACTTCCTTGGGTAGTCCATAGCATACAAATAATTTGAAAATAAATTTGATGACTACCTCTGTTTCATTTGGTCAGGCTTCTGCCTCTACCCATTTGGTCATGTAGTCCATTGCAACTAGAATATAGGCCTTCTGATTTGAATTTGGGTTGAAGGGGGTGACAAAGTCTAGTGCCCATATCTCAAATGGTTTTGCGACTACTTATGCTTTCAAGGGTATTTCATCAACCTGACCTGGTTTTCCCATCCACTCACAATTGTCGTAGGTCTGGATGTATTTCTTTGGATCTCTGAATATTGAGGGCCAGTAGTAGCCCATTTGTAAAATTTTATGTCCAATCCTGTGGTCTGAAAAATGCCCACCACAGAGCTCATCATGTCCTTCTTTTAGTATGTCATAGATTTCATCTTCTCGTACACATCTACAGATTTGGAGATCATCTCCCGTGTGGAAGAGATATCCACCGATCCAAGTGAATCATGTGCTATGCTAGATGATAAATTTTCTTTCCCTCGATGATAGATGTGTTGGTAATTTTCCCACTGTCAGATAATTTTCCACATCAGTGTACCAAGGTGGCTTTGTGGTGATGGAAAATAGATGCACATCTGGAAATTGGTCTTCAACTGTTAAGGAGTCATCTTCTTTGGGTATGCGAGACAAGAAGTCTGCGACAAGATTTTCTCTCTCGGGTCAATATTTGATGTTGATGTCAAATTCATGCAATAATAATAACCAACGAGTGACCCATCCATTAGTAATAGGTTTATTAGCTAGATATATAATAACATAATGATCAGTATACAAAATAACTAGATAGCTTGTTATATAATGATGAAATTTATTGGTGGCATTTATAACAGCTAAAAAATATTTTTTTGTTACTATATAATTAAATTCAGCTGGAGTAAGATTCTTGCTAATAAAATAAATAGCATAGGGTTTCTTGTCTTCTTCTTGTCCAAGGATAGCGCCTATGGCGATATCTGATGCATCGGTGGAGATGTGGAATGGTATTTTCCAATTTGGTCCTCTCAACATCGGTGTTGTTGATATCAACTTCTTGAGTCCTGCAAATGCCAGATAACACTTGTCATACCACTGGAACTCCACATTACCAGTCAAGGCATGTGAAGGTGCAGCGGTTCTTGCAAAATTTTCCATAAATCTACGATAGTATCCTGAAGCATCAAGAAAACTACGTACCTCAGTTTGTGTGCATGGTGTAGGTAGATTAAGGATTACCTCTATTTTTGTTGGATCTACTCTAATTCCATCTGTAGAAATATAATTCCCTAGCACCACACCTTTCATCATCATCATGTGGCATTTTTCATGGCTTAAACATAACATGGTAGCAATGCATCGTTCTAGTACCTTCTCCAAATTGTTCAGTGCTTAATCGAAGTCGTCCCCATAAGGAGTAAATTCATCCATGTAAACTTCAATCCCTTCACTGATCAAATCTCTAAATATGCTCAGGATGGCCCTTTGGAATGTGGTTGGAGCGTTGCAAAGTCCAAAGGGAAATACTCTGTATGGAAAGGTACCCAAGGGGAAGGTGAATGTAGTTTTATCTTGATCTTCTGGGGAAATCTAGATCTAATTGTAGCCACTAAAACTGTCTAGGAAAGAAAATAATTTCTTCCCTCTCAAAGTATCCAGGACCTGATCAATGAAAGGTAAGGGGAAGTGGTCCTTTTGAGTGGCTTTCTTAAGTTCCCTGTAGTCGATGCAGATTCTCCATTTCCCATTTTTCTTGGGGATGATGACTAATGCGGAGACCCACCGACTATCTGAGATAGGGTATATAAAATCTACATCCAACAACTTTTGTAATTCTACTTTAACAATATCCTTGAGGTGGGGATTCAATATTCTCTGTGGTTGTCGAATAGTTTGGGCATCTTTCTCAATGTAAATGTGGTGTGTGCAGAGTTGTGAATCAATACCTTTCATGTCAGAATACTCCTAGGAAAAAGCTTGTTGGTATTTAGAAAGGACTTGAATCAACTTTTGTTGTTGTTTCTCATCTAAATTGGCATTTATGTTCAGAGACTTCCTTGGTGTGATCTCAACAGATTTGATGTTATGAACAACGGTAGTTGAGATTTGTTGTTCCATTAAATCTTCGAGTGAGCCTCCCTGTGCTTCACAATCTAGAACAACTTGGAGCATCTGGCATGTTGGATTACCCACGATGGTTTGGTTTTTAATAAACCCATTGATTACATCATCCTCTAGTTGGTTCTTGAGTCTGAGAACTTCTTCTAGCATGAGAGGGGCTCGTAAATCCTTTTCTGGATACTGTGGTGGTGGAAATTATGGATATATGAAAGTCAGGATTGGCTTGGATGAAGGATATAAGATGAGATTTTTTGTGACACCTCCTCTAGAAATTGTCATATTACTCGTTTGGCATCCTATGTATGCATCAGATGTTGTGAGCCATGGTCTGCCTAGTATCAATGGATGCCCTTTGAGTCCACTTCTTGGGTTGATGATGAGGAAATCTGCTGGATATTCCCAAGAGTCGAATGAGATTTCTATGTCATGTAGTGTGTCGAATGGTCTAACCACTAATATATCGGACAATTGTAACATAATGGGGGTGGGTTCGAAGGGGTCAAAAACCAGGGTGTTGCAGGTTTTCATAGTCAGGATATTGATGGCCGCCCCCAAATAAACTAGTGTAATTAGAAAAGAACAGCCCTGAATCTGAACTGCTACTATGGGGTCCCCTGGATCTTCATATTTGACTGGTTCTTGTCTACCTATAATTAGATCAGACAAGGATCCCACTACATGAACTCTTGATGATGAATTTTTAATTTTCCTATCAGGCTTCCTCCTACATAGTTCCTTGATCATTTTTTCATATATTGGAATGTCTTGCAGAGCTTGTAGGAGTGGGATCTTGACATATAAATTCTTCATCTCCCCTACAATGTCGAAGTTAGGATAGACGACAAGTTTTTTTATCATAAATCTTTCGAGGAATAGAGGGGAAGTACTTGCATCCTTATCAGGATATCGTGGCTCGACTATGTTTCCCCCCTGCTCGATTTCTTCTATTATTACCACAGTCGAGGGAGTCATTGCTGGTTGTTTGTTATTTTGCTTCTCCTGTTCTTGAAAAACAATATTTTCTTCAAGATATTTTATACGCCCCGATATCAATCGGATTTCGTTGCATCCTCTTCCCCATTCTCCATAATTTGGACGAGCTGAGCTGGTCTATTATTAGGATTTGGGTGGGGTTGGGCTGCTAATTGAGGGTGCAATTTTGATTGAGGGTTTTGGGGTAGTTGGAGTGGATCTTGCAATGTGGGTTGGGTTTGAGGGGCCATCCCCATGGGTTGATTGTTTATCCCCATGAGGCGTTGCCAATTCTGGTTCCAATTTGGATTTTGGGTAGTTGTATTAGGCCACTGCGGGGGGTAGGGGTTGTTATTTGAGTTTTTCCAAGATGAGGTGGGGTATTGTGAGTTATGCCAGGTGGAACTTGCAGTTGGCTGATTCTGCCAGATCAGATTTGTAGGTGGTTGGTTTGGCCAAGTGGGATTTGCAGGTGGGTATTGCTAGGGGTGCTAGTTCTTATTAGTAAACAATTGGTTCTTCCATGTATTACTAGGATTTTTCTATTGATTATACTGTCCATAAAAGTCTTGGAGTGTATTTGGAGGGCGAGCCTGCCATTGACGACGCTGAGCCATCAAATATAATGGTTATGTTTCCCCTTTTTCTCCTCTAAAGATAGATTTCAGTCTCGACAGTGATGGGCATTGCTCTGTGTTGTGATCCTTGGTGAAAATAGCACAAACCCGAACCACATCCAAAGGAAATTCTCTTGGACCATGTTTTTTTCTGCATCTGTGGAAAAATATGGCCAAATTTTGTTCTGCTTCTGCTTGTTTTTGTTTGGCCTGCAATACATCCAATTGTGTAGTCAAAGTGCTCAGAATATTTGTTTTGAAATTTTCTAAGAGATTACCAACTTCAACTTGCATAACGCCCCCGCTGGTAATGTTTCTAGTTTTGGTGAGGGAAGTTCACATTCCTGATCTAGTTTGTGTAGTTCCTCATGAGCACCTAATGCACAATAGAATGATGTTATCATAAGTTTCTTGATAAATGTCACCCTTCCCCATTAAATTCAATGTTTGTACCCATTCATCCTTCATACCTTTAAGCATAGTTGCTTTAAGTACTTCACCTGGTAATGTACCATAGGGTGATCTCTGCAAGTTATACTGAAATCTCTCAACATATTCTTCTAATGATTCATTTTCTTTTGCAGTCATTTGAAAGATTTCATCTTTTAGGTCCCTGGTTCTACAATAATCCTGATATTTTGTCAAGAAGGCTTGTTTCATCTCATCCCATGAGTTAATGGTTCCACCTCCTAATCCCATAAACTAGCGTAGAGCTGCTCCCTTCAAGGTAGAGGGGAACAATTTTAATTTTTTGGGTTCATAGGTGTAATCATACCATCTACATAGCACATCAAATTCGAATAAGAATGCATCTAAGTCTTTTGAAATCAATCCATGGAAGGTTGGCAGGTTCTGTAGGGGGATTTCTTTTATGGGAGCATAGACGATTAGATCAACTATCAGATATTGCAACGTGGAGGTTTGGGGTCGTTGTTTATTTGGTTGTGCCATTTAATCGAAAATGTGCCAAAAATATTCAGGAATTTCTTGATCCGGTTGTTCTATTTGAGGTGGTTAATTATTTTCTTCTCTAGGGGATTTGATTACACTCCCTCTATCTGTGATTTCGGGTATGCCTTCTTCTTTTATAGGATATTCAAGGTCAAGGGATGGTGATGGGTCTTCCTTGGCTACCCTGCTAGTTTCTCCTTCTCCTTCCTCCAAATTATGAGAATTTCCCTCGTCTAAAGGGTTGAGGGGTGGAAGGTCTGTTCTTTGAAATCTTTTCTCAGTACCTTCATTTTTTCTATGAATCTCAGCGTTGGATGCAATTGGTGAAACTGCTACCTAAGGGATTCAGATAGGTCCTTTCCTAGGTCTGACTGAAGCTTGAGATTCAAATTTTCGGATGATGTTGTCTATGAACGTGCTTCTCCCACGGAGCATTGAGCCCTGTGCATTGGTAGTTTTTGGTGGGGGTTTTGGTTTTTCAATATCGTTCTTCTTAGTCATACACACTTCACACAATAAGAAATTAAAAAATAAACACATATATGACCTCTTACTAGAGGTAAGCATTGGCATAAGCATCTTATTTATTTCTTGCATAGGTTCTTACCTTCTGTCTTCAATACCTGGTCCTCCAGAGTTACAACCTATGCTACATTTGAAACTCTCCCCAACAACGATGCCAAAATGTTGGTGTCTAAAGATTTCTAAAAAAATCCTTAGTTTAACATTAATTTATCAACCCGACGATTCGTCTTTTATCTCAAGAATATCAACAAAGTATATGCAGATAGCTTGTAGAGGCTAAAATCGCGTAGTTAAAGAAAACCTGAGTTTATCCACAATCAAGTTCCTCAAATGTTCATTAAATATTCTAAAACTAAGATCTTACTTAACATAATTGAAATCTAATTACTAGAATGCTTCAATTGAAAAGAAACTAACTAATTTGTTGAATTCATCTAACTCAAAAGTAGAGATTGAATCTAAATAAAGACTTGTAGAATTATCTATTAACTATGAATCAAATTGTTGGAAACGAAATAGCGAATTACTCTATCTATGGAAAGAAACAACAATTGTAATATAAACAAAAGGAATAGCAAGTGTAACCTAACAGAAAGGAACATAAATCGTAACTTTAACTGAAAGGAATGACAAATGTGAATCTAAGTAAAAGGAACAACGCATATGAAAATGTGAGGAATTGTCGATCAATAAACTACAACAATGGATATTGGAATAACAATCATTAATACGCGAGAGAAATTTCTACCTTATGTACGCAAACAACATAAAATCATTAACACACCTATGAATTTGTATTAACTATTTTGAAAGAGAATTGGATCATAAAACAGAAAGAAAACTGATACAATTAGAAATTTGAGATAGTATCTCCTTTAGATTGGGCCCTTGGTCCTCAGAAGCACTTCTGCTAGAAACTCAGTGTGTAGAAATGGTGAAAATGTTCAAAGCTTTTATTGATTTCATAGATGGTACGACATTCACAAATACTGCTTGCACAAAGTAATTCCGAGTTCTGAATACTTGGATACAATTCTTAGATTATTCTTTCAGGATCTATTACCCTCTATATATACAATAATCTAAGTAAATTAAGCCATCCTGAGGATCGAGAGATCCTCAGGATTGCTTTACTATTATAAAGTTACAATATAAAAAATCAATGATCTTCAAAATTGTTTTGTGCCAAAAGTCCTCAACCTCCAATAGCTTATGTATCTTCAATATCTCCTTTTCTATTTCGGTTTTGATATTATTTATCCAATCATGTAACAAAATAAAACAATTCCAATCATATTTTAGAATCTAGTTAATATAAATTCAATAATATCACTAGAAGACATATCAATCATTTTCTATCCTATTTATCCCTAATTAACAGAAAAGTCAATCAACATTATATCATGAATTGTAAGAATAAGGGAGATATTTGTACCTTTTTCATAACCCAACAAAATGTAAATATGTTTTATAGGCTGGTGAGCCAGGTTATTATAGGCTAGAAGGCTTATGTGATTATTAGGCCAAAGATCCTAGATGCTAAATGACAGTGAGCCTATTTTTGTATATGTAAAAAATCATATCACTAATAAATTACATTGTCACATGTAGAACAACCATGATAAAGAGTATGGGTGACTAAACTCCACTAGGAAGGGAAAGGGGGGCTAAGAGCCTAGAAAGGGGCTAAGCTAGAGATATTAATTCCAAAGGAATATTATAATATATTCCTAAAGACTAAGGTGTGAATAATTATTTTATCCTAAGTTCTAAGGATGGGGACAAGTGGGCTACAGTGGCTCTCAACCTGACAAGTGTCCAATTTGGGACATACATACAAAGAGTTTGGGCTTAGTGCATGAACCATTCATTCCATTCATTTTATTTATCCATTCACTCCATCATTCGAACCTCTCCATCCTACCCACACTTCTTTAGCAGTAAATCATACCCTTCCTGTTACGAGGAGTGCACCTGTACCTTCATGTCACTAGAAGTGCACCTATACCCTTCCTGTTATGAGCAGTGCACCTTCACCTTACCTAAAGGTCATTGCTACCATCACCTATACTTTACCCTAAATGATGTTTTTGCCACCATCACTTGTAACTATACCTAGTTGACTTATGCACTGGACTGAAGAAGTGACTTGTCAGGTCCGTGGGATTGAAGAGGCAGGTTGTCAAGCACGTGAGAAACTCTCTCTAGGTGAGATGATTATTGGCAATTTATTTCCTGAGGGAGTCCAACTGCAACTACAGTGCTCTGATATTTCCTGTTAGGCATGTTGTTGAAGCCCTAGAAAGGAAGTGGGGTAGTCGAAGAATTATTGAGCAGAGAAGGGGCACACTTCCTGGGGTGGGACATGCATGTGGAGAATGAGAGACTCTGGGCTGTTACTTTGATTTGGCACCTAACATACTTTTTCATGTTGTCTGAGATACATCAGCCTGGCTAGGAATCCCTTTACCCGGGTGGAGTTTAGTCCAATCTCGAGGGTGACCCACTGTTGAGAGATTTGAGAAGCATGGTCTAAGACTAGGAGGATCGTGGAAGGTTTGCATGCATTTGGTGGTCTTTTATCAAAGACAAGTATCAATTGTGTGCTAAATTACTTGCTGAATTATTGTTTAAGCGCTTAATTTCATGGGTTTTTCCTATGTAAGTTGTTTAAGTATTTTTACTGTTATTCCGCATGAATCTGGGTATTTTCTCAGAGTATTTGTATATATTTAAAAATTTGTATACAGTATGAACATTATATGTGGCATATCCTAACATGTTACAATATGGTATCAATGTTGATAGCAAGAGAAGCATCAGATATGTGGCCTGGCCTGGGTGGTCAGGTCGTGGTGTTACAATATCATATCATAGCTCCATTTTTCAACACTACGCCTAGATGGGTTGTGTATGTTGAAATTGAAGCAAAAATTCAGAGAGAATAGTTTTCTAAATGGACAAATTTTGAGTTACAATGCATCCATGGGTGCTAAGAGGGCGCTGAGAGCACACCTTAACTGTCTCCAAAATATTAGGAGGTGTAGAGGTTCGAGAAACCACAATAGCCATTGGATTGGGAAGTTAGATTAAATCTATGACATTAGATCAAACCTAGACGAGAGGACAACGCACTGTAGAGGAGATCATATCCTAACCATTGGATCTGAGCGTGGAAGAATGAGGGTCATCATATCAAGGTAAGAAGTGGGGACGTTAAACCCCCAAGTCCTTTGGACTTCACCATTATGATCGTTTTAAGTATTTTGTCATGAAATATGAAAAAATATCGAAGCTCCAAATTCCTAGAGTAAATATACATCATATATCACGAGGGGAAGTGTCGGTCATTGGATTTGGACAAGGACATATTTGGGTCATCGGATAAAGCATAGACCAGGAGCAGAAGTGCTATGGAGAATATCAGATCCCAACTGTCAGATATATGAGTGTGATTCATATATCCCATGGTAATTTGGTGGTTCGATACTTTGGGAGAAACGGGTCATTTTGTTTCCAGGAGGAAAATCTCTCGAACTACTAAACTACAGAGTAAATCTATACCATTGGTTGTCAGGGACACGTGTCAACATATTTTTGAATGTTTGGGAGTTGGAAAATCCAAAAGATTGTGGATAAATAGGTGTTCTGGCATGAAAATTCACAAAGCCCCAAAGCTCGAAGTCAATCTAGGTTATTTGTTGATGGGGACATGTGGACCACAGATCTCATCCCATCACCAATTCTTCATTATTCAATTTGAGAGGCAACATGCATTGGAGCCTCATAACTCTTGAATTTTAGAGTTCCAGAGGGGATCCTAGCTATTGGATGCTAGAGTAGAAATATTTATCGATATCAAATTCGACATTTGGTGGTTCGGGGGTATTGTGTGTTGAATTTGCAAGAAGTCCCAAAGCCTAGAGTCCCAGAGCTCCTATTGACCATTGATCTCAGCAAGGAGTGGGGACTGTTGATTCTTGAACCCTTCGCGGGGTTTGTTGCATCAACGTTCATAGGAAGGGTAATGTTGTACTATAATATCCTATGAATCCTGAAGCTCTGGAGCTAGAGAGCATCAGAGTAGTTCACCAATTCAGAGTTCGGTTGAATTGTACTATAGAATTAAGAAATATTCTAAAGCCTGAAGTTTCAGAGCATTGTAGTAACGAAGCTCCAGAGAAGAAAATGTTTGGGGGTTCTCCACTTTGGTGTTTGGAGGGAGTTTTTTTTTTCTCTAGAGAAGAACCTTTGAAGCATGAAGTTCTGAAGCAGTCGAGTCCTAAAGCTCTGAAGAAGTGCTAGTTCAGGATTTTTCCAATTCGACATTCAGGGGAATTTGAATGTGTTGAAGGAGAAACTTCTGAAGCCCGAAGTTCCAGAGAAATGGAATCATGAAGCTCCAGATAAGTGCCATATAGGTAAGCACCTGGTTCTATTCCGCGATCACGTGAGATTTGGGCCGAGGTAAAGGGGCTAGTGCCCAAAAATTGAATCTTAAGATAAAAAAGGGGCTTAGAGAAGGAGCCTCAGGGATTTCTGATTTGTATGGGGATGCATTTGAGGGAAAACACAGGAGCCTATGAACCTTAATAGAGGATTCAACATGGGTCCAATAGATAATTCATCTTTCGAAGAAGATCACTTATACAAGGATTTCCCTCACATAAAGGAAAAATTTTCAAATAACCATAACTTTTTGCGCAAAACATTGATTTGAGCATGGAAGTAGGCATTGGAAAGATATTGGATATTAGAATATAATTGTTCACCTAGAAAATTGATCTGGAAAATAAATTTCTCAGGAAATAATAATAAATAATTCTGATGAATTATGAACCAATAATTGTTCATAATTTCATGAAATTGTTAAATCAATTACCCTAACAAGTTTTGTTGTCTACACCTTTTTCATAGTTAAAAACAATTAGATTAGAACATAATCAACCTAGAGTGTATAGGGATGGAAGATACATAGGGGGATTACAACCATGAAGATAAGATCAAAGCGATGGATGTCAATATGGGTAATGAAGGTACAAACTCAAATGAACATGGAGAAGGAATGAACTTAGAAGAGACCATTAGAAATATGAAAAAGGATGTCCAAAGTTATAAATATGATAATGAAAGACTTATGAAATCCAAGGAGAAGTAGGAGGACTTCAACATAAATTTTGACATAATAGAAAAGAAGGTGGATAAGTAGAATGACTTAAGAAAATCAAGAAGTCATAGGTATCATGATGAGAGAGGAAGAACTAGAAGTGTTGGTAGACATCACCATCACTCTCCAAGGCATTCCACTAAGAGAGAACAAAATAGCTCAATTCCATCCCATGTCAGGAAGAATAAGAGGAGGTCTGGGGTGGATGAGATACAAGGAGAACTGAACAAAATCAAACCTCCTACATTTGATGGTGAGTATAAGAAGGATGAAGATGCAGAGACATGGTTTCTAGGCATGAGAAAGTATTTTAAATTGCATAATTATTCTTCACACACAGAAGGAAGAATTTATATCTATCATCTCAAGGGAAAGGCATCCATGTGGTGGGACGAATTTCTACAGGGGAAACACATTAAATAACAAAATGTTACTTGGAAGGAATTCAAGAAGTATTTTCAAAATAAATACTTGACAAAGAGATAATATGACAAGAAAATGGAGTTCTTTGAACTGAAGCTTTGGAGTATGACCATAGATGAATATGAAATAAGGTTTTTAGAATGGATAAATTATGTTTCTTTCATCAAGGATGAGACAATTAAGATTCATAGGTATTTGAGCGGGTTGTCGTCATTCATCACTGAAAATATAGAATATGATGATCCCAAAACATTGGAGGAGGCCATAAGGTGAGCTAAATGTCTTTATGATCAACATAAAGGAAGGCCTTCTTTCCAAAAATATTTGGAAGAAAAGAATAATTACAAGATGGAATAGAGGAAGAAGGGGACTAAGCCACCATTCTTCAGAAATAATCCTCAAGGACATCTAGCTTCTAGAGAACCCACAATGATTTATATAGGGGAGAAAAGGCCAACAAAACCACCTATTTAATGTTGGGGTTGTAAGGGATATCATATGTATAAATATTGTCCTCACAGAGGTGAAAAATGTTAGGACTGTTCACAATGTACAACAAGCAAGCTGAGTTTCAATCACATATGATTGAAGTGGAAGGTAAGATCAACAAACAAACCTTTAATATTTAATTGATTTGGGATCTATTCATAGTTATATAGATCCTAGGATGGTGGAAAGATTTCATTTTCCAAGAATCAAGAATGAAAAATCTTGGTTGGTGTAGCTGGCTACCAGAGCCAAAAGAAAAATTAATGAGATGGTTAAGTCATGTCCAATGGACATGAATAGACTAAGAACCAAGGAATATTTGAACATCTTTCCTTTAGGTTCATATGACTCTCTAATTGGTATGGATTGGTTAAAAAAATACCATGTTATCCTAGATTTTTATAATAAGGAATTTACTTGCTGGGATGGAGAAGAAAACCCAAGGACAGTATAGGGAATTCCCAAAGCAATAATTGTAATGTCCCCACTTTGGGACATCATCAGAGTGCAAAGATTTATGATGACCAGAGTATCTAGATGGATGTTATAGTGAGTAGGGGTATTTGAGAGGCATTGTGGGGTCCAACTTGCATTGATCATAATATTCCATAATTATGAGCCATTCTACATAGGTTGGCTTTGGTTTCATTGCATTCTGATGATTTCCATGATTTTGACTATTTTAAGCTATAAGTTAATTGAAATCACTGAAGAGGACATTTTGGGCACATTACTTGGAGGAACCTCTTAGTGTAATAGCTCATTGGAATCGGGAGGAGAAACACTACAGGATGGGATGGCTAGAAGTGACTTTCAGTGGCCAGGGAAGCCACAAGGAGAGATAAGGATCTTTTCAGAGGTAAAAAGGTTAATTAATTAATTAAAGTGATTTAATTAATTAATTAAATATTAATAAAATGAAAGTCACTTTGGAGGGACAAGGTGAGCCAAAAAGTATAAAAGGAAGGCAAGGGCCTATACTCAGGCATTCATGTATGATTATCATTTGATATCTAGCTTCTAGCTAGTGAGCCCAACATTGGGGGTTTTGAGGGTTTTGACTTAACAAACCCTAGAGGACGATTCAGTGGTGAAATATTACACCTAGCTTGTCCCAAGCTTGGTCTCAGAGATGAAATACTCTCCCACACCATTATAGTCAGATCTACATCAGTGCAGGAGGGTTCTACACTAGCCACAGGCACATGAAGAGAAGGGGGACGTCCCATCTAGGGTTTTCCAGCAATGGGGGAACACCATTCTTGGAGAGAGATTCGTTCTAGATGACGAGAAGCAATTTTGGGAATTTCGGGTATTGGGTTTTCCTTGCAGGCGTCTTATTAGCATCATTCTTGGTGGTTTCCGAAGGCACTTCAATGGTAGGTTTATTTGTATTGACAATGGGACGATTTCCCAAGAGGAGGGCGCACCATCAATTGGAGGGTAGCTAGATCTACGGATCTAGTAGGTATTTTGATGAATTGAGCACTTGGGTATTCATTGTCATGCCCCAATCTATCATTATAGTGGATTGTTGGAGCTGTTGGAGGTCTCTAAGAGAGAGGCCGAGTTATTAGAGTTTCAGTCATCCAGTGGGGCGCACCATTCAGTGGAGGATTTCATATCTACATGGTTTGAGAGGGATCTTGGAGATTCGAGCACCTGGGTTTTTATTTCCGTCACTCGATATACTATTTGGCATCTTTCTTGAGGTGATTGGACATCTTTGGCACTAGGGCCGAATTGTTGAGGAGCTTCAGTCACCAGCAGGACGTGGCATTGGTCTTCATCTCTTATCCAGCCTTTGGAGGCTTATTTTGTAATATCGGGAGGCTTTTGTAGTAGCTCTATTATCTATTTTCATAGCCATCTGTTGAGCATTCCATATCGGCATCTCCATTGTAGCAGGTTCTTCTATCTTATGAATAAAAGAAGATTTGAGATGTTTTGGCTTGTCTATCATATTGCATATGGTTGAGGTATGTTCCATGGTTGTCTCTTCTTGTTATGTGCTGCAAACATTCATATAAACACATCAATAAACCCTAAGGTCGAAATCAAGAGGCCATTCAACAAGTAAGCACACCTAAATAGGTAATTCAATAAAGTGTTTGACGAAATACCACAACCAGAAAAAGTTTTAAAA
Source organism: Picea engelmannii (assembly GCA_009831015.1). Lineage (NCBI taxonomy): Eukaryota > Viridiplantae > Streptophyta > Pinopsida > Pinales > Pinaceae > Picea > Picea engelmannii. The sequence goes on along the minus strand of ML781140.1, from coordinate 516,960 downwards.
AGACACCAAAACCATGATGATCCTAGCTTAATGGTTTGGGATCATTACAGTGGCATCGGAGCTTAAATCCTGCAAACCTGAGGGGTCTTTCATAGGGATAAATGGATAGTTGTAAAGAAATGGATAAGATGGCCTTTGAGATGACATGCTTGGAGATCATATATTCCGGCCTTAGCGAGGAAAATAGGGCTCTCACAACCTTTCCTCAGTATGTAGCCTTTAGAAAGCCCAGTTGGAGCAAATGGGATATTTTACATGGGATCACCTTAGCAGACAAAAAGAGAAAAGAAATAGCTAGATGGATGGAAGAACAGATAAACCCCATGCCAAGTAGGAGCACACAACCTTACCACTATTGCAAGGGGCCGTGGGAACATGATCATAGGTGTAGGGATCAAAAGCACACTATTGAGGCACACTATGATAGGGAGGATGAGGTGTGTGTGGATGGAGTGATAGATTTTGATTCAAAGCAGTCGGATGATGACAGTGACTCTTTCACAGAGGCTAGTGATAGTGATTCTACCTCAGAGGATAGTGATGATGACTCTTACATAGAGGCTAGTGATGCTTGCATGCTTGAGGAGGATGATTACCCTTGTGTAGTGGATAGGTAGTTGGATGGATAGGACGATATAACAAGTGTATCAATAGACATATCACATACCATTGATGTATTTACGTCTTAGCAGAGTGGTGACACTAGTGAGGAGCCACATGTGTTAGCACCTAGAGATGATGAGCATCCTATGGGGACCATGACACATCTGTCACCTGTTCAGACACCCATGATAGCCACGTCACATGAGGAGATCAGTGACATGTTAGGTATGATGGATGAGCCTAGTTTGAGGGATGGACACCATGGACAGGTAGACCCACAAATCTAGGAGGAGGTATAGGACGTATAGGCAGTTGACCTCACACATACAGGTCAGCCAGAGGAGATGGATTCATAGCTATTGGAGACTCCATTGGTTGAGCAGATTGCAAAGGATGATAGGTTAATGGAGCACTTACTTCCAATATTGGCTTGCATTGATGAGGATGCACTCTTTAGTATTCAGAATGACCATAGCATGTGTCTAGACAAAACTATATGGGATCCAGGCAAAGACGATAGTAGCAGGTTGAGTGCACAGGAGGATACAACTGCTCATACAAGATACAGTGTGATTCAAGGGGAGATAGCATCTAGTGATAGGGTGCAGTGGCATATAGGAGTACCTAACAACACAGTAGACAATGGACAGTTCAGCATGTTATCTTATGCAGAGGGTTTTTGTGGGGATTCTAGATTTTACACTAGCAGTAAGGGGTCAGAGATGGCACATCGGCATGACCATGATCAGGAGTCGCACCACTTAGCAACACAATTGAGTGTTAGTGAGGCTATGATCATGGCAGCCACTAGAAGTATTGATGACATGCATACAGTGATGGAAGATTACTACTAGAGAGCATCAGTGGCACATGGTAGTTCAGATGAGGGGATTTCCATGGATGATTTTCATACTCTTAGGGAGAGAGTATCTATGATGAGGACTAACTACCATCAGTTGTTGGCTGACAAAGATTACCTGTTGAGGGTTGGTGAGATGTATCATGAGGCTCTGAGGGAGCAGGAGTTGGAGATGGCCCGACTCACTCAGGAGTTGGAGAGCACTCAAGGATTCTTGAGAGGCACATAAACAACCCTTCAAGAATCAGAGTCTAGATTAGATGAGCTTCTTGAGGAGATCCATCAGAGATCCACTTCATCTATTCTGGTGGACACTCTGATATATCCTTCGATCACATGGTTAAAGGATGTTGGTGGTCTAATAGAGGAGCACCAGTTGATGGGGGACACTTCCATTTGTGTTTCGAGAGAAATTGACCTCCATGTAGAGGTTGATCCAGCAGTACACCCCAGATCTATGATGCAACATGAGTCTGTAGGAGATGACATGAGTATGCCAAAGCATACAATGATGAGGGATAATTCACAGAGTCATGCCAATATGTATGGTGGCATTCAAAGGGGTATAGTTCCTTGCATGGAGGAGACACACCTAGGGGAGCATGCAAATGTCACTCATTTGTAGCAGCACATAGTTGTGGGGGATCACCTTCACCATTTTAGCAGTTGCCTGGGAGATGAGAGATGGAGATTGGTTGACCAGCAGTCGGAGGGGTTACTTCCGATTGTATTGGATGTTTGGGATTCAACGATGACTACAGGAGAGCATCTATCATGGATACCGATGGATGAGATTTTGGTCGAGTCCTTGGGATTTACCAAAGCATGTGACACCTTCCAGTCCTACAGACAGCTGCAGATATGTCTGTTATCCTTTTCTGACACATTTATCATTAACAAGAGCATGAGGAGGATAGTAGATGAGCACAAAGGGCTTCTGACAGTGATCAGTCTCACACAAGAGCAGTTAGATGAGATTGGAAGTAATAAACTTCCAAGTTTGCCATGGGATCCGGGAGTTCATTGGGTGAGCCGGATGTTTCACTACATGATGACCCAGGTTTCACCCGAGAGCCACACACTCCACCAGGGGTCGGTCTGGAGTGGGCCTGCAGGGATTTTTCTGATAGAGAGAGGCAACGTTTCACTCTTGGTCATCATGATAGGACGTGGATATGGGTGGATAGCTACTTCTTTTACAGAGATTTCCTTACAGGTATAGTTTCTGGACAACAGGTCCAATGGCCACAGGGATTTCAGCTGGAGGACCCAGGAGAGGAGGGTTCAGGATGCATGCAAGGGGAAGATAGTCGTGATCAGAGTAGTATAGTGTTAGCATGAGGATCTTCGACAGAGTTTAGCATGGGACCCAGGGATTACACGATTGGGCAGTTCATTCACCGACAGGGGAGAGTGGACCATTGCAGGGGAAAGTTATTCTAACTTTCCATTGAGCTTCAGTGTTGAGAGGAGCGCATCACTTGCGAGTGCCTCACGGAGGTCTTCCATCAACTCATTCGGGCATCAGCATATGAAGTTGATGGAGGCTGTGTGGATCTTGGTAGAGACTAGGAGGATGGACTCACTCTGGGATGAGGCCATGTGTCAGGTACAGGAGACTCACAGAGTTGGTGTATTTTAGGATTATGTGTCCTAGGGGCTAGCAGTTCATGAATTGATATGGGACCCAGGGGGAAGCATGTGTGATTTTTCATCGTTGGATGGATTCTACTATGTATCCCACAGGTGGACATGGGATCCTGGAAATATACTTGAGGGGATTCGATTATTGCTTGAGGACAAGGAATTTTCTAGCAGGGAGGACTGTAATGTCCCCACTTTGGGACATCATCACAGTGCAAAGATTTATGATGACAAGAATACAAGGGTATTTGAGAGGCATTGTGGGGTCCATCTTGCATTCATCATCATATTCCATCATTATGAGCCATTCCAAATAGGTTAGCTTTGGTTTTGTTGCATTCCGATGATTTCCATGATTTTGACTATTTTGAGCTATAAGTTAATTAAAATCACTTAAGAGGACATTTTGGGCACATTACTTGGAGGAACCTCTCAGTGTAATAGCTCATTGGAATTGAGAGGAGAAATTCTATAGGATGGGATGGATAGAAGTGACTTTTAGTGGCCAGGGAAGCCACAAGGAGAGATAAGAATATTTTTAGAGGTAAAAAGGTTAATTATTTAATTAAAGTGATTTAATTACTTAATTAAATATTAATGAAATTAAAGTCACTTTGGAGGGACAAGGTGAGCCAAAAAGTATAAAAGGAAGGCAAGGGCCTCTACTCAGGCATTCATGTATGATTATCATTTGATATCTGGCTTCTAGCTAGTGAGCCCAACATTGGGGGTTTTGAGGGTTTTGACTTAACAAACCCTAGAGGATGATTCGATGGTGAAAGATTACACCTAGCTTGTCCCAAGATTGGTCTCAGAGATGCAATACTCTCCCACACTATTCTGGTCAAATCTACATCAGTGCAGGAGGGTTCTACACTAGCCATAAGCACAAGAAGAGAAGGGGGACGTCCCATCTAGGGTTTCCAACAGGGGTGGCACACCATTTTTAGAGAGAGATTCGTTCTAGATGAGGAGAAGTGATTTTGGGAATTCCATGTATTGGGTTTTCCTTGAAGATGTATTAGCAACATTCTTGGTGGTTTTCGAAGGCACTTTAGTGGCAGGTTTATTTGTATTAACAGTGGGACAATTTCCCAAGAGGAGGGTACACCATCAATTGGAGGGCAGCTATATCTAAGGATCTAGCATGTATTTTGATGGATTTATCACTTGGGTATTCATTTTCGTGCCACGATCTATCATTCTAGTGGATTGGTGGAGTTGTTGGAGGTATCTAGGAGAGAGGCCAAGTTATTAGGGTTTCAATCATCCAGTGGTGCGCACCATTCAGTGGAGGAGTTCAGATATACATGGTTTGAGAGGGATCTTGGAGATTTGGGCACCTGGGTTGTTCTTGCCATCACCTGATCTACTGTTTGACATCTTTCTTGAGTTGATTGGACATATTTGGCACCAGGGCCGAATTGTTAAGGAGCTTCAGTCACCAGCAAGACGTGGCATTGGTATTCATCTCTTATCCAGCCTTTGGAGGCTTATTTTGTATTATCGGGAACCTTTTGTAGCATCTCTATTATCTATTTTCATAGCCATCTGTTGAGCATTCCATATCGACATCTCCATTGTAGCAGGTTCTTCTATCTTATGAATAAAAGAAGATTTGATATGTTTTGGCTTGTCTATCATATTTCATATGGTTGAGGTATGTTCCATGGTTGTCTCTTCTTGTTATTTTCTGCAAACATTCATATAAACACATCAGTACACCCTAAGGCTAAAATCAAGAGGCCATTTAGAAAGTAAAAACACCTAAACAGATAATTCAACAAAGTGTTTGATGAAATACCACAACTAGAAAATGTTTTAAAAGACACCAAAACCGTGATGATCCTGGCTTAATGGTTTGGGATCATTATAATAACTATCAGAGATATCTTAGCATTGCAACTGAAGAAAAGTTACAGAAAAGGGTGTCAAATATTTTCATCTCATATGGAAGAGACACCTAAAGATACGGTGTCAAATATTCAATATTATACATTCCTAAAAGACTTTGAGGATATATTTAAAGTAATACCAGGATTACCCCCTCAAAGAGAGATTGATTTATCCATCAATCGAATGCCTAGAGTAGATCCCATATGCAAGACCCATTATAGGATGAGTACACCAGAATTGAAGGAATTGCAAATGCAACTTGAAGATCTTATGAAGAAGGGGTATATACTCCCAAGTGTGTCACCTTGGGGTGCCCCAGTATTATTTGTGAAGAAGAAGGATGGAACATTGAGACTTTGCATGGACTTTAGGAATTTGAAAAAGGTAATTGTGAAGAATACATATCCTTTTCCAAGGATTGATGACCTCTTTGATCAGTTGAAGAATGCAAAAATATTATCCAAGATTGATCTTAGGTCAGGTTATCATCAAGTAAGAATTAAAGAAGGGAGTGAAGTTTAGGTGGACATTGGAGTGTGAAAAGAGTTTCCAACACTCAAAGAAATTATTAGCCAGTACTCTAATGCTAAGGATTACTCATTCAAATGAAGACTTCATTGTATGCATCGATGCATGTAAATAAGGACTTGGTGGTGTCCTCAGTCAAAATATGTATGTTGTATGTTATGAATTAGGGAATTTGAAGAAGAATGAAAGGCACTATGCTACTCATGATTTGTAGTTGGCAGCCATAGTGAATGCCTTGAATATATGGAGGCACTACCTCATGGGGAAAAGTTTCGAGTCAAGAAAATACCATAATGGTATGAAATATTTATTTGAAGAGCCAAATCTAAATGCCAGGAAAAGAAGGTGGTTAGAAACTCTCAGCGAATATGACTTTGATATAAAACATATCAAAGGGAAAGAGCACAAGGTATCTAAAGAACTTAGTATAAGGGTGCATGTGTTTCATGCTACAACCATTAGCCTGTACCAATCAAATTTGAAAGATAGAATCTTAGAGGATGCAAAATAAGATTTTTAATACATAGAAATAATAACAAAATTACAAAAAGGTACGTTGCAATAGAAAATTGAAGACTATAAGCTAGGGAATGATGAAATTATCATGTACAGAGGTAAAAATTATGTACCATATTCCCAATAATTGAAAATATGATATTGAGAGAAATGTATAATCTACCTTATGCTGGGCACTGAGGGTATCAGGAAAATATTGGAGTTGTCAAGAGCCAATATTATAGGCCAGGAATGAAGAAATAATTTGTCGAGTGTATTTCCAAATGTTTGGAGTTTCAAAAGGCCAAGGCTAAGCATAGACATCCAACTAGTTTTCTAAATACATTACCCATCCCTAAGTGGAAATGAGAAGTTGTAACAATGGATTTCATCACCAAACTTCCTAGAGAAAAAAATAAGCATGATTCTATCATGGTAGTGGTGGACAAGCTTACAAAAGATGTCTATTTTATTCCAGTAAAGTTCACTCACAAAGAAACCAACATTGTTGATATTTATATGAGATAAATTTCTCTACTGCATGGTATACCCAAGACAATTGTATCTGACATAGATCCAAAATTTACATCAAATTTTTGGAAAGGATTATTTAAAGGATTTGGAACAAATTTGAATTTTAGCACAACTTATCATCCATAATGTCATGGACAAACAGAGAGGGTGAATGAAGTAATTGAGGATATGTTAAGGATGTATGTGATGTATACACTATCAAAATGGGAAGACTACCTACACTTAGTAGATTTTTCTTATAACAATGGATACCAAGCATCTCTAAAGATGAGCCCATTTAGGGAACTTTATTGCAGAAGGGGCAACATACCGGTAATCTAGGACAACCATCAGATAGAAAAGTGGTTGGGAAAGAATTGCTCAGGGAAATGGAAGAGAAGATCTTGAAAATAAAACAAAATTTAAAGGCTACTCAAGATAGGAAGAAAATATATGTTGATAAGGGTAGAACTCACGGGGAATCTAAAGTGGGTGACCATGTATTCTTGAAAGTGATGGCCAACAAAAGTCCCTAAAGTTGGGAAATCGTTCAAAGTTGGAAGCTCGTTATTGTGGGTTGTTTGAAATCCTAGAGAGGATTGGGCCTGTAGCATACATTCTTGCATTACCTGCATCAATGTCTACTCATAATGTATTTCATGTATCATTGCTAAAAAAGTATACCCCTGATGCTAATCGTGTTCTTAATTGGAATGTGATTTTGATGGAGCAAGAAGGCATTTTTCAGGTGCATTCGGTGTGCATACTGGACCGAAATATCAATAAGCTCTGGAATCGATCCATAGAGCTATTAAAGTTCCAATGGACCCGGTACAATCTTGAGGATGCAACTTGGGAGAACGAGGATTCTATCCGGGCAAAATACCTACATCGTTTTTAGGATTTTTGAAATTTTTGGTCGTAAATGTGTATATATATTGCACTGAGGATAGTTCATAAATGAGGGGAGGGGAACATAATACCCCAAGAATGAACCCCGGTTGTAAATGTAAATATTTTTTACATGCTGGTGAGCCAGGTTATTATAGGCCCCAGAAGGCTTATCTGATTATTAGACTGGGGATCCTAGATGCTAAAGGCCAATGAGCCTATTTTTGTATATGTAAACACTCATATCATTAATAAAGTACATTGTTGTGTGTATACCAACCAAGATAAAGAGTATGGGGGAATAAACTCCACTAGGAAGGGAAAGGGGGTGCTAAGGGCCTAGAAAGGGGATGAGCTAGAGGGATTAATTCCAAAGGAATATTATAATATATTCCTAAAGAATTAGGTGTGGATAATTGTTTTATCCTAATTTCTAAGGATGGGGACAAGTGGGCCAAAGTGGCTCTCAACCTGGCAAGTGTCCAATTTGGTACATGCATACAAAGAGTTTTGGATTAGTGCATGAGCCATTCATTCGATTCATCCATTCACTCCATCATTCGTACCTCTCCATCCTACACACACTCCTTCATCAGTAAATCATACCCTTCATGTTAGGATCATCACACCTATACCTTCCTTTCACTAGTAGCGTACTCGTACCTTTCTTTTTATGAGCAGTGAACCTGCACCTTACCTGAAGCTTAATGCTTCCATCACCTATACTTTACCTTGAATGTTGTTGTTTCCATCACCTGCACCTATACTTGGTTGACTTAAGCGTTAGAATGAAGAAGTGAGTTGTCAATCCCATGGGATTGAAGAGGCGGGTTATCAGGCACATGAGCAACTCTCTCCAAATGAGATAATTATTGGAATTGATTTTTTGAGGGAGCCCAGTTGCATCTATAGTTCTATGAGACTTCTTTTCTGGCATGTTTCTAAATCCCTGGAAGGGAAGTGGAGTAGCCGAAGGACTATTGAGAAGAGAAGGGTAACACTTCCTGGGGTGAGACAAGCATGTGAGGAATGAGAGACTATGGGTTGTTAGTTTGAGTTGGTACCTGATAGAGTTGTTCTTGTTGTATGATATACATAAGCTTGGATAGGAATCCCCTTACACAATTGGAGTTTAGTCCCATCTCGAGGGTGACCCACTGCTGATATTTATGAGCAGCGTGGTCTAAGGATGGGAGGATCTTGGAAGGTATACACTTAGTTGGTGGTATTTTATCAAATATAAGTATCAATTGTGTGTTAAATTACTTTCTTCATTATTCTTTAAGTGTTTAATTTCATGGGGTTTTCCTATGTGAGTTTTTTTTGTATTTTTAATTTTATTTCACATGAATCTAGGCATTTTCTCAGAGTTATGTATATGTTTAAAAATTTGTATACAATCTGAGCGTTATCTGTGGCATAGTCCAATAGGTTTCCGAGGAAGTTACATTATGGTATTAGTTATGATAGCAAGAGAAGCATCATAGATTTGTCCCGGTCTAGGTGGTCGAGTGGTGGTGTTACACCCATAATTCATAAAGTCACTTTTACACATTAAAATAAAATAAAAGGCTCAACTTTATAAAATCATTTTATAACAATAAATTCACTAGGGAGAAATGTGCTTGGTCACTTCTGCATGTTGGGAAGTACCTATACAAAAGTACCTATGAGCTACCAAATCTAACATTAGGAATTCCTTAAACATGAAATGGATGATCCATGAAAAAAAATATGGATGAAAATAAGGAAGAAATACAAAAATCCATGAATGAAAATATGGAAGAAATACCCAAAATACCAAAAAATAGGAAGTCCATAGAAATCATTCTCTTATAGAGGATCCCTAATCTGGATATGGAGATCCAAGGAAATTATGAAAATAAGGAGAACAATATTGTTGATACTCAATCACATATAGGTATTATTTTGTCACATTTGGAGAGCACAAATACTGATTCTCAAAATTATGATCATTCACTACTCAAAGATCCACATCATCAGTGATTCACGTCGACACCAAGGAACTACTTCATCTTGAAAATCATGATGGTAAATTTTGATGGTAAAGATCATATAACATGGATATTCCAGATGGAGCAATTCTTTTATCTACACCAAGTGCCAAGATTATAAAAGGTAAATATTGCATTCTTTTATTTAGAAAATTATCGATTTGTTTGGTATCAATGACTTTGTGAAAGAAAAATGGATTCTATTATATATTGGTCCATTTTTATGGATGAATTGATAAGACATTATTGGTATATTAAGAGAAATACATTATTGTTGACGGGCAAAATTGATCGTCCGTCAACTGAGAGAGTGGAACCAGTCTGGGGTTGTCTAATAACCCAAGCCGTTTGGGATGAACCACCCTGATGGGTTTAGTGGCTCCATTAGCTGATCTAAGGTCCTAAGAAACCAAAAAAAAAAAAAAAAAAAAACTACTCTAAACTAACTAACTAAAACTAACTATTAAAACAAATTAAACTAATCTAACTAAAACTAACTATTAAACAAACTAAACTAATCTAAAAGGAATAAAACAAACTAATAAACTAAACTAACTAATCTATATATACAATCTACTAACTAATACTATACTAACTCTAACTAATTAAATAACTAACTACTAACTGAAATAAAACTTATTCACAAAATGTACAATATCTACAATTTACAGATTTGAATAAAACCTGAAAAACTCATTTATATTCTTCCCTAAGAAAGAGAAAGATGTTTTTGTTGATTTTATAATTTTATGAATAGAAATAAAACGAAAACTAACTGAACTAAATCACTAATCTAAACTACAAATATATCTAACTAAAATACTAATAGAATACTAAATAAATTAACGAAAATAAATCACAAACTGACCTGGAGAAATGCTCCAGATTTGCTCTGTGTATGATGATTGTCTTAGCTGATCGGAGGGAGGAAACTCGCACCGAATTATCAAGGAGCTGCTCGTAAACGATAGCTGCAGTGCTCTTCAAGTATGATTACAGGACAAACAAGACATAAAAATCACAACAATCATATGATTTATAAATCTCCACAGTTAGATAAACCCGTATGCAAAGACTTATACAAAATAATTCAATTGATGAAGAAGAGAAAATTGTCATTCATTAAATGAATAGAGTAATTGCTGTATTTTTTAAGTATTGAAAGAAATCAGACATGGATCATAATAATTAAATCACATCATTCTGCAAAAGACAAGGATAGCTAAAGTAGTCTATAATCAATTGCTAATGATATGCATAAACTTGAAACAAAAGATTGATATTATGAAAGCTAAAGCTATAGCAGAACACCAACTTCTATCTCAGTTTGTATTAGAAATCCATAGCCTGGTTCTCCCACAAGTGAGGATGATCCTTATTACAAAAAATAATAAGTATTTAAAGGTTTTCCACAGGGTAAAACCTCCCTATGGAAGTTATCAAAACTGTTTACATAGAATCTGGGAAGATATCCCAAGTTTAACTAAACTAGGAACCTACTAAACACACAAATATCCGCTAGACTGTCCAACATATCCCATGCAATTCGAATTTACCTGAAAAGGGTAAAAAATGACAAGTTAGAAGGGTCCTTTATTAATAAAAAGGTCTAATTCTATAGACTAGCTACAGAATCTTGTGATTCTGTAGCTGGTCTAAATAAGACACATAATCGGCATTAAAATTGATTGAGAATCTTTTAAAGAATTAAACTCAATTACCATCCAATAGCTATTTGAAAACGAATCAATCAATTTGAAATTGTTACACCATTCGAAATCAAACAAGATCCAGATCAATCAAATGGTTGTACAGAGATACACGTACTCTATTTCTTTTGTTACCACAATATCGAACGAACAAAATCATAGTCAAACAATTGTGAAATCGTTTCATATCAATTTGAAATCGATATAATAAAAAAAAATCGTAGGCAATTGTTATGCTGCCTTATCAACAGGAGATATGATCGCATCCAAACAAGATCATTTTTAAATCATTATAACTGTATTGTCATAGCAAATGATTCATGCCATGAGTGGATTAACTCAAATTGGTGCGAAAATCAACTCAAATAAAATCATAACAGGATCAATTAATTGGTAATAGAATTCATAAGAATTATCTGATCGTTTGTTATTGCAAATTGGGGCAGACAAAATCATTCACAAAATCATTTCTTGAATTCATTTTGAAACAACTATTACCTGAATTTCCTCATACGAATTTAACGGAATTCCATGAGTCGAACTGAGTTAACAAACTTGTTTGAGAACAGAACTGTAATCAATCTATTTTTTATACAAATTCAATTCATAAAATCGATCAAACTAACTGAAGACACAGTAATCCAATCAAGCGAATCGAACAATTGTACATCAAAATCATTCCATGATTCGGGCATGAATATTATTTGCACAGGCTTAAATGAGAGTATTGTTTTCATACGAAACAGAGTCGTTCTTTCCAAATTGAAACCGAGCAAAGTTGTATTCCTGTTTTTAGAAGATTACATGACACGACATATATTAAAAGATCGTAACAACCAAACTTATTGAAATCGTTTGCCAATCACAGCATACGAACCATAACGAAATCAAATCCAAACATGATCGTATTCTAAGTTGAGCATAAAAAACTTTCCTGTTCAGAGTAGATACACAACAAATTCAATTGGAAGCAAAACGTCAATTTCATTAACTCAATCAGACAAATGAACAAATCAAATCCAAACAAAAACCAATCAAGTCCGATAAAAATCTATCAATGGCTAAACTGGGAATGATCAAATCATGTACCAAGATGAAATTTGATTTATTTTTAGCAAAGAGAAAATACAAGATGAACACATTATGAAAGAGCCATTTCGAAATATAAACAGAGCTATTCGAAGACCAAATTCAAATCAGTATATTAATCCTGGTCATTCACAAAACTAAAATGATATCGAAAATCATACCTATATGGCGAGCAGACAACTTGATCATGAAAATTTGGAGTTGACAACGACTGTGGCTGATTCAACATTCTTGAAAACGATGGAGCTAGTTCTCTTTTTCTTCCTATCAGTTGGTTGGAGCTTGTCTCTTGGACTGGTCAATACTGCAACTTGATTTTCCAATAATTGGATTTTCGATTGGAGTATGGGAACGTTGATGTAATATCGTTCCAACCATAAATCACATTGGTCACAAGGCGACTGTGTGGGATTCAAAAATGCAGGTGAGGGTTTGATTACATTTCCAAGGGTTTCATTAGGCAGTTTGATCCCAGGGTAGATAGGATTATTTCTTAGGCAAGGGGGAAGATTCGAAACGAAATCATAAGGCGGCTTGGTGCACAGACCCTATGAGTATGGGTAGTCATTGGCTAGGAAACTTTCTATGTCAGAGTCTGAATCCTCCCTAAGGACTATGGGCTTTGACTCAGCAGAGGGTTTAGGTTTATTCCTAGCCATTCTCGAAATAAGTCGAGCCTTATTTTACCCTTAGCAATAACAGTAGGGTTTTCCTTGGCCCTTTTGCTCGCAGGCTTTTTTATAGCCTCCGCCTTTTCTGCTACAACGTCTGGTAAGTCAATATCACAGTAGACCGAGGGTTTAGGATAGGGAAGTAGGACATGGAAGGGCACGGGTGGCTGGACATTGGTTTCATTAACCACAGGCTTGTCAACCTGGATAGGGTCTGTGTCATCAAAACCATTTCGAGCGATGAAAGCTCTCCAGCTATCACCATGTAAATTCAAGTGATAAACAATGATAAGTTTAATAAGTCCATGATGGAACAGGCTACTCTCAGCCTTCTCCCTTTTAAACCTTTTAGACATTTTATATAGGCTATGCTGAAAGTAAAAGGGCATATTCAATGGGTATCCCATAAAATTCATTAACAAACGTAGGTGGTAGAGAAACACGAGTCCATATCAACCTTCACAGGTCACGAACTATTTGACTATTATGAAAAGGTCATGCCATCGTGGTTTAAGCATGGATATGGGCATACCTCTGTCACAAGAGGTGACCTTTTGGGAGACGAACAGTAGTGGCCATGGAACCTCTTCCACTTTCAAATTTTTGAACCAACGCTGGCTCGTGGCAAGTAACCCTGTTGCATAACTAATAAACTTCTCATCAATTTCCAACTGTATGTCACCCACCTTGGCTCTACAGCCATCAAAAGTCAGAGTGAACTGTTGTGCCACAAATAAGTTAAAACCCTCAAATTTCTGCACGAAGGTAAGCCAATTGTTATCCTTCAAGTATTTCCAGGCATTGTCAAATAACAGCAAGGCTTGGCTGTCGTCCGGTTCGATTTGCACCACCGGTGCCATGGAGCCGAGCACACGGTGAACGAGCCAGGGTTTGGGTCATAGCATACACAGGAGAAAAGTGCTTGAAGGGTTACCCGAGCTAACAGAGGTAAATGGGGATAAGGGATAGGCATAAATGTCATCGTGCAAAGGTGGTGGAGCTTATCTCTTCCATGGATAATAGTTATTTCCAAAGTACAACCGCCATCTTATAGCTATTCTACCCATTATAGTATAGTTCAACAATCATGTCACTTGGCCGACCAATGAAATCAATGGTAGCCGTATAAACCAATGCGAGCAATCAACGTTATGCCATAGTTTTAAACCATCAACATACAATTTGAAAACAATACCACATGTGTAACCATGCGCCAATGTATTGTAACAGCTCATATCAAGAGTTTAACCAATGTGCCAATGGGTCTTCATATAATAAATATGCCAATAGTTTTGAAAACATAAACATAGGTATCATTTAAAAAATATATATGAAGGATTTAACCACAACACCTATGCATTTTCATGAAACCAATGGTCAAGTAGGTCAAATAAAATGCAAATCCAAATGTCAATGCATTACAAACTCAATGAAACCAAGTCACACGATCAATCCAAGAATGTCCAATGAGTATAGTTTGAAAGTTTTGCCAGTTGCATAATGATAAGTGAAATGTAAGCACAATAGGCATATCGACAAGAAGGAGAACGACAGTTCAAATAATGATTTAAATGCAACTTTGAAAGAAAAAGTTTTCACGCTTACAGTCGTGAAAACAAAACGAAGGTAAATGTGCAAATGTTGCAAAAATAAAAGTGTCGTTTATTTGAAAATTGCGACGAAAAATTGATGTTTGCAAAACATTGGTGTAGGCAGCTTATAAGACAATAGAAAAATGTGGATTGGCTGCCAACAATGGCGACACAATGGTAGAAGCAGTTATCTCTGCCAAAAGGAACAAATTCAGATTAGGACAACAAAGATAATTTCAACTCAAAAATAACAACCAGAAAATTGTATAAACATCATCATTGACCAACTATTCCAGCAGTGTTTCTAAAAGATGAAAACTGATAATAGTCTTAAGACTAGAAAGTCACGATATTAAAGATAAAATCTCCAATACTATTGGCAAAGCCACTACTTCTAGCAGGCATCCATAGCCTCGACAGGGTTTCCATTTAACCCACTCTGACATCTGTATCCTACCAAGAAGTTCTGGATCAGAATAAAGGACATTAAGAGGATTCTTATTTGCAAATTTTCATATACCCGACATTGCTTCGCTGCCAGTGGGCCTGTTCAGTACCCCGACGAAGTTTTCTTGGTGTCGTGCATGCATTTACCTGCTGCCAGCAGACCTGTTCAGCATCCCGATGGGTTTACAAGCACTTCCCATAGCTCTTATTAATAATTTATTTTGTTTTTTTATAGATATGAGCGGGGTGATGCTAAAAATCATGATATTTTAACATATTTTTTCAGACCTCATCAGATTTGTTTTTAAAACTATCCTTTATTTAGATCCAGAGATGTTTTATTTACAAAAACAACTTCCTAAAATAGGGAGACATCATTCTGAGTCATTCCTTTACGGAATAGGGACAACGTAAAAAGATAATAGATGATCATGACAAGCTTTACTCAGAGATTGAAATCAGTCAATTTATTTCAAACAACAGACTTTTCCAACACAGATATAGATTTCAGAAATATACCATTGATGTTTGTACAAATTTCTCAGAAGTTATTTCAGCGAGGGAATTTTCTATTATCTTTGTCTGAATAGATCAGTGTACAGGTATGTGTATTTCAAAGAAAAACACAAACTTATAAATTCAAAGAAAAATCAAAAACTAAAAAGCAAACGAAAAAGCACACAAAAGCAAAATATTTACAAAATATACAAGGGTTATCATCAAGCAAAGTATATTTTCAAGGCTTGGCCATTCACCGGGTAGGTGTCAGGCTGCCCTTCAAGATTTTGCAATCGAAAAGAACTGGGACCCAAGTTTTTAGCAATTAAAAACGGTCCAAGCCACAAATTTTGAAATTTTGTGTGCTCTCCATTTCCCTCGTGTGGTTTGTCCCAGTTCAAAACGAGATCACCTACTTCAAAATTCCTATCAGAAGCAGAGTTAGAATTGAACCAGCTTTTAACCAATTGTTGATGTTGATATAAATTACGCTTAGCTTGGGCTCTTACCTCTTCTAGCTTCATCAAAGCGTTAATTTGGTTTTCCAAAGGGGGACAATCTTCTTCTTGGACTTTCTGTGACAATTGAAGTGAGGGAAGAAGAATGTGAGGTGGCAGAATTGCTTCCTTGCCATAAACAAGAAAAAAGGGGGAGTTACCTATAGTAGCTTTTGGTGTTACCCTATCATCCCACAACGCGTTTAGCAGCGCATTGTGCCAATTTTTGTGATTTTCAACCACCGTTCTCTTGATGATTTTGATCAAGTTCTTGTTTGTCGATTCTGCCAATCCGTTGCCCTAGGGGTAATAGCTAGCAGAATACTTCAGCTTAATTCCTTTTTCCAAAGCAAAATATCTCATCTCAAGAGAGGAAAAGTAAGAAGCATTATCGAATTCTAAACACTCAGGGATACCGAAGCGAGTGATAATATTCGAATTTAGAAAGACAATTACCTGACTGGTGTTGACAGTTCTTAACGTAGCAACTTCAGACCATCGGGTAAAGTAATCCATGTATGTCACAATAAACTTGTGTTGTTGCGAGGACGAGGGGTTTATTGGACCCATGATATCAAGGCCCCACTGCTGAAAAGGAGAATTTACTGAAACGGGCTGCAAAGGAAAGGCTGGTTTTTGTAACCGCCCTGATGCTTTCTGATAGATGATACATTTACGACACAAGGCATGGGAGTCTCTAAAAAGTGTGGGCTAGTAATAACCAGCTCTTAAAACCTTATGGGTAGTGGTGTCACCACCAAAATGACCACTAGCTTCTCTTGCATGCAATTCTAGTAAGACTTTTTCTGCTTCGTCTTTTTCAAGACAGCGCATCAGTACACCGTCAAAACTCTGACGAAACAGGATACCATTAACCAGATGAAAGGAGGAAGACTTCAGTCTCAATGCTCTTCTTTTGGCGGGGCCAAGGGACGGGGGGCTGACCCATGTTCAAGACAGAATCTTATATCATCGTACCAAGGACTAACTAGGTTTTGCACGTAACATATTAGACTTTGATCGCGTTGTCCTAGGTTTGACGTATCACTTTCTTCTTCCTGTCCTGCTACTGAATCAACAACTAACTTGCATAACCCTTGGCCTCTCACTATCTGAGCTGGGGTGATTTCCAAGTCATACTCCTGCAAGGAAGTGACCCAATTGGCCCTCTTTTCTCCTAGTTCCTTCTCCACTAACAGGTTCCTCACGACTAGGTAGGGAATAATGTCTTTCGTCCTTGACTTCAAAAGATAGGACTGGAAGTGCTTGACTTCTTTGAAAATAGGATAGGCTTGCCGATCTACTGCTGGGTAATTAAGTTCAGTGCCTTTGAAAGCAGAGCTCATAAAGGCAATGGGTACTTCATTTTTCTTGACATTCGTTTGGGTTAGGATGACGACATAGGAACGGTCAGAAGGAAAAGTGTAGAGTGTAAAGTCTTGAGAAAAATCTGGGCTCATGAGAGATGGAGCGTCTATTATGGCCTTCTTTATTGCATTAAAAGATTGATTTTCTAGGGGTCCCCAGTGATATTGGGTGTATTTCTTAATCAAATTATGCAAAGGCCTGACCATTTCGGAGAAACTAGGGACAAATCTTCTCACGAAGTTAATCTGGCCTAAGAAAGACTGCATAGATTTTTTGGATGTAGGAGGGGGAAGTTTCGCGATGACTTGATTCCTTTCAGGGTCAATAATCATCCCTTCACTAGACATAATGAATCCTAAGAGTTTACCCTGTTCTACTACGAAGATGGATTTTTTGGGATTCAAGGAGATGTCGTATTTGGGACATCGCAATAGGACGGCTAGTAAGTGAGCTAGATGATCGTTTTTGTTTTTAGAAAATACAGTCACATCATATAAGTAAACTACGATGGACTGATTGATTAAGCCTCGGAAAGAAATGTCCATTTCTCTTTGAAAAGTGGCACCGACATTAATCAATCCAAAGGGCATTTTACGATAAGTATAAGTGCCCCACGGGGTACGGAAGGTAGTTTTAAGTTGGTTTGGCGGAGACATCAGGACTTGGTTGTATCCTGAGAAACCATCCAATAAGGATAGCCTCTCAGAACCAGATACCTATTGAAGGATCTGTTCCATGGGTGGGACACGATAGTTGTCTTTATCAGATGCTATATTAAGGTTTCGAAAATCGACGCAGAGTCAAGTTTCCCCACTTTTCTTCCGGACTGGGACAAGGTTGGAAACCCATTGAGTGTGCCTAATAGGAAAAATTATCTTAGCATTTAGGAGTTTATTCAATTCTTTTTGAACGGTCGGTTCGAGTATAGGGTGCATTTTCCTCAGTTTTTGTTGAAAGGGTAAGGTTTGGGGCTTTGTAGGGAAGACATGTTGTATGATATTAGGGTCGAAAGTTTTGAGGTCATCATACGTCCATGCAAAGACATCTTTAAATTCTTTGAAAAATTTAATAAATGCCGCTTTTTCTTGTTGAGAACATCCCAACCCTAGATTAATACACTGAGGATTTTCATTAGTTCCTAAGTTCACTTTTTCATAAGATAACGAGGAACTATTGGTTTTACAATTGACCGTCTTTTTAAATTTATCTTGAAAATCATAAAACTTCTCTAATCTAACTACAGATTTAGGGATCAAGTTTACCATATCCGATGAAGATTCAGGAGTTCTCGGATCTGGTATTACCGTGAAATCGCACAAATTGTCATTGTATGTGTGTTCCTCTATCACCGCACCTTGAAAGGTTTCTTCCATGTGCAGAAAGTTAATAATCTGTTGATCGTCATCAAATACTCTCCAGTTCGTGATGTTGTCAGGGACGGATGGCCGAAACAATAGCTCAACGGAGAATGCATCTGGGGACAAGCCTTCTATAGGAAGAAGTTTAGAAGCTGCATTAGTTAATAAATCTGCTTCAGAGTTATTCAATATAGGAATAAAATTTATATTGAAAGCGAAAAATTTACTCATTAAATTCCATACCTCAGATTGGTAGCTTTTGAGATGCAGAGACAGACATTGGATAGAGTCTCTTACCTGTCTAGCCACTATTTTAGAGTCGCCAAAGACGGTTAAATTTTGAATGTTCATATCCAAATCTTTTATGAGACCTTGCAGTAAAGCCTCATATTCTGCAGTATTGTTAGTACATTCAAATTCCAACCTACATGCTATCAATGTTTTGTTTCCTGCTGGATCGATAATGACGCAGCCTGCACCAACTCCTTCTTTGGACTTTGACCTGTTGAAATAGAGAGACCATATTTGATTTGCATCGGGTACATGGGACCATTGCGTGGAAGCTGTTGGCTGCATATATGCTACAATCTCGGACTGTTGTTCTGGATTGGTGATAGGTGAAACCTCAGCCATGAAATTTCCAAAGAAGGTGTCCATCCCTTGTACTTCGGGTGAACCAACAGAAGGTGTATATGGTTCGTTGGGATCGTTCAAATTAGTGACCGCGAACTGAAGGTAGCGCTCACGATTTACTTTGATTTTATTAGGCTTGTCGTTCTTTGGAAGCTATAGATGGGACCAATCTGTCACGAAATAACCATGTAGATGTTCGGACCAGTCCCTGCTTAAAAACAAACCATACACTTCTAGAATATCCACAACAATTATATCAATAACTTGATGAACCTTGGGGTTATACGATAATCTAATAAGCACATTCTTTAGTTCGCCTATAACTTTGACATTTGTCCTATCAAGTTGTATGATTTTTAAAGTAGATGGTTCAACTTCTGCGTTAATCTTTTGGCATACAGACCAAGGAATCACATTGGATGGCGCTCCTAAGTCTACCATACAATTGTGCACGTTTCTATTAAATATCTCGAAAGTTAATAGGAAAGGAGGTACATTTTTGCAAGTACTAAGAGTAGTAGCTTGTGGCTTTTTACTAGCAATTTTTACGGCTACTTTATCTACATTATTTGCATTATTTACAGGAAGGCTTCATTTATCTTGAGGATCAGGATTACTTTTAGTGGAAGTTTTCTGGGGGACTTTGTTCTGCACAACCTTGTTGCCACTAGAATTACCATTTTTTCAATTCTCTGAAATATTTTGTAATATTTTTTGCAGCAAAAATGGAAATTTCAATAACTCATAAATAGAAATGTTAGCCCTTAACTTTTTAAGATCTTCAACAACATCATAATCTAAGTTGGGGTTCACATTACTCTGTTTGGTCTCAGCTGATTTAGATTGCTTTGGAGGCGAAGTTGTAGTGTTTTCGGTAGAAGGTTTGTTTGTTGTCTTACTCCTGGTATTATAAGTATAAACTGTCTCGAAGTTAGCTTGAAAGATGCTATCCGAGAAGTGTCCAAAAATGTTTGGAGAAGACTCTTCTTCTTGAACTGTCTCTTGTTCAACTACCTCCTCAGGAATTTCAAGAGGCATCGAGTTATCTTGGGCTTCTAGAATTGTTTGAAGGGCACATTGCAGACTTTCTAGATTAAGGCCTTCGGTGTTTGGGTTAGGTCGGTTGGTGGAAAAAGGCTTTTGGAACAATGGTTTGTAAGGCCCTTTGCTCGAGGAAGCTTCTTCGATTGACCTTTTCAAGTCTATAACTTGATTTGACAATTTTTGAACAACTTCAGTTAAGTTTTCCAAACCAGAGCTTTCAGGTTGTGTTTTACTTTGAGTGGGTATGGGGAGGATTTTGATCTTCTTTTTGGAGGAAGAACTAGTCTCAGTTTCGTTGCTAGTAGAATCCTTAAGACTAAGTATGTATTTTTCAATTTGGTTGGCCTCCTCGAAGGCTTCTAACAACGTTTCTTTCTTAGATCGTTTAACCCAAATAGCTATTCTTTGATGCAAATCTTTAGTGTAGTATGCTATTATGAGACTCTCAGCAGGCATGGAATTGGCAGGGATTCAGTTTTTATGTGTTAAGAATCTTTGATTAAAGTCTTTAACTTTTTCTTTTGGGTTCATTCTTACGCTAGAAAGATCCATGACTAGGACTTCCGGAGGTTTACTGTCTCCGAATTTTTCCAAAAAGCATGACTCAAACTTTTCCCAAGACATGATGGTATGGGGTTGTTGGGCAAAGTACCATGTGGATGCATTACCCTCAAAAGTATATGGGAACAACCTATAGACAACGTCTTCATGTTCGACATTGCGGAGTCGTATGGCTAACATAAACTTTTTAATGTGATCTTCAACGATCTGTTTTGAGTCAGGGTCAAACCTGGGAAGCCACTTCTCTGGGTGTTTAGGTAAAGGATGTTGAGCTCCAGGTATAGCTAGGGCATCCTGATCAAGCCAGGGTCTAGCAGGGTTGTTCTGATTTTCCATTGGGGTAGTGGGTGTGGAAGGCTGAGAAGGGGAATTGCCTTCGTCAGAGGAAACTCCTCCAGAAGAGGAAGGAGATGATGGAGGTGGTGAAGGGGGTATCCCAGATCCTCCTGCAGTAGGATTCAAGATTGGATTTGAAGGATTCACAGTGAGGTTAGTGTCACCTAATTATTCTCTATTATCAGAGAAGTCCAAAGGTTGACCCCATGGACAGTTTAGTTGCCTCAAACGGGCTAATCCACTATGTGTTTTTATCAGAGATTGACGAACTATCTCGTGTATGTCACCACCTGTAGGATTAGGGGTTGTCGGCTCAACTGTGATCTGTGGATCGTCGGTTGAGGTAGTTGTTGTTTGAGGGGGAATATTATCGTTTGAATGGCTTCTAGTCACTATAGGTGAGCGATTAGGTGGTGGAGGAGTCTTGCGACCACCTCATGCCATTAATTAAGTTAAGGCCCTCCTTCTAGCGCCATTTGTTGACGGGCGAAATTGACCATCCGTCAATTGAGAGAGTGGAACCGGTCCGGGGTTGTCTAATAACCCAAGCCATTTGGGATGAACCACCCTGATGGGTTTAGCGGCCCTGTTAGTTGATCTAAGGTCCTAAGAAACAAAAAAAAAAAAAAAACTACTCTAAACTAACTAACTAAAACTAACTATTAAAACAAATTAAACTAATCTAACTAAAACTAACTATTAAACAAACTAAACTAATCTAAAAGGAATAAAACAAACTAATAAACTAAATTAACTAATCTATATATACAATCTACTAACTAATACTACACTAACTCTAACTAATTAAATAACTAACTACTAACTGAAATAAAACTTATTCACAAAATGTACAATATCTACAATTTACAGATTTGAATAAAACCTGAAAAACTCATTTATATTTTGCCCTAAGACAGAGAAAGATGTTTTTGTTGATTTTATAATTTTATGAACATAAATAAAACGAAAACTAACTAAACTAAATCACCAATCTAAACTACAAATATATCTAACTAAAATACTAATAGAATACTAAGGAAATTAACGAAAATAAATCACAAACTGACCTGGAGAAATGCTCTAGATTTTCCATGTGTATGATGATTGTCTTCGCTGATCGGAGGGAGGAAACCTGCACCGAATTATCAAGGAGTTTCTCGTAAATGATAGCTGCAGTTCTCTTCAAGTATGATTACAGGACAAACAAGACATAAAAATCACAACAATCATATGATTTATAAATCTCCACAGTTAGATAAACCCGTATGCAAAGACTTATACAAAATAATTCAATTGATGAAGAAGAGAAATCTATCATTCATTAACTGAATAGAGTAATTGCTGTATTTTTTAAGTATTGAAAGAAATCAGACATGGATCATAATAATTAAATCACATCATTCTGCAAAATACTATGATAGCTAAAGTAGTCTATAATCAATTGCTAATGATATGCATAAACTTGAAACAAAAGATTCATATTATGAAAGCTAAAGATGTAGCAGAACATCAACTTTTGTCTCAGTTTGTATTAGAAATCCATAGCCTGGTTCTCCCACAAGTGAGGATGATCCTTATTACAAAAAATAATAAGTATTTAAAGGTTTTCCGTAGGGTAAAACCTCCATGTGGAAGTTATCAAAACTGTTTACCTAAAATCTGGGAAGATATCCCAAGTTTAACTAAACTAGGAAGCTACTAAACACACAAATATCCCCTAGACTATCCAGCATATCCCATGCAATTCGAATTTACCTGAAAAGGGTAAAAAATGACAAGTTGTAAGGGTCCTTTATTAATAAAAAGGTCTAATTCTATAGACTAGCTACAAAATCTTGCGATTTTGTAGTTGGTCTAAATAAGACACAGAATCGGCATTAAAATTGATTGAGAGTCTTTTAAAGAATTAAACTCAATTACCATCCAATAGCTATTTGAAAACGAATCAATCAATTTGAAATTGTTACACCATTCGAAAGCAAACAGGATCCAGATCAATCAAATGGTTACAGAGATACGCGTACTCTGTTTCTTTTGTTACCACAAAATCGAACGAACAGAATCATAATCAAACAGTTGTGAAATCGTTTCATATCAATTTGAAATCGATATAATCAAAACAAATCGTAGGCAATTGTTATGCTTCCTTATCAACAGGAGATACGATCGCATCCAAACAAGATCATTTTTAAATCATTATAACTATATTGTCATAGCAAATGATTCATGCCACGAGTGGATTAACTCAAACTAGTGCGAAAATCAACTCAAATAAAATCATAACAGGATCAATTAATTGGTAACAGAATTCGTAAGAATTATCTGATCGTTTGTTATTGCAAATTGGGGCAGACAAAATCATTCACGATATCATTTCTTGAATTCATTTTGAAACAACTATTACCTGAATTTCCTCATACGAATTTAACGGAATGACATGAGTCGAACTGAGTTAACAAACTCGTTTGAGAACAGAACTGTAATCAATCTATTTTTGATACAAATTCAATTCATAAAATCGATCAAACTAACTGAAGACACAGCAATCCAATCAAGCGAATCAAACAATTGTACATCAAAATCGTTCCATGATTTGGGCATGAATATTATTTGCACAGGCTTAAATGAGAGTATTGTTTTCATACGAAACATAGTCGTTCTTTCCAAATTGAAACCGAACAGAGTTGTATTCCTTTTTTTAGAAGATTACATGACACAACATATATTAAAAGATCGTAACAACCAAACTTATTGAAATCGTTTGCCAGTCACATCATACGAACCATAACCAAATCAAATCCAAACATGATCGTATTCTAAGTTGAGCATAAAAAACTTTCCTGTTCAAAGTAGATACAAAAAAAAATTCAATTGGAAGCAAAACGTCAATTTCGTTAACTCAATCAGACAAACGAACAAATCAAATCCAAACGAAAACCAATCAAGTCCGATAAAAATCTATCAGTGGCTAAACTGGGAATGATCAAATCATGTACCAAGATGAAATTTGATTTATTTTTAGAAAAGAGAAAATACAGGATGAACACATTATGACAGAGCCATTTCGAAATATAAACAAAGCTATTCGAAGACCAAATTCAAATCAGTATATTAATCCTGGTCATTTACAAAACTAAAATGATATCGAAAATCATACCTGTATGGAAAGTAGACAGCTTGATCATGACAATTTGGAGTTGACAACAGCTATGGCTGATTCAACATTCTTGAAAATGATGGAGCCAGTTGTCTTCTGCTTCCTATCAGTTGCTTGGAGCCTTTCTCTTTGACTGGTCAATACTGCAACTTGATTTTCCAATAATTTGATTTTCGATTGGAGTATGTGAACGTCGATGTAATATCGTTCCAACCATAAATCACATTGGTCACAAGGCGACTGTGTGGGCTTCGAAAATGCAGGTGAGGGTTTGATTACATTGCCAAGGGTTTCATTAGGCAGTTTGATCCCAAGGTAGCTAGGATTATTCCTTAGGCAAG
Organism: Picea engelmannii; assembly: GCA_009831015.1. Lineage (NCBI taxonomy): Eukaryota > Viridiplantae > Streptophyta > Pinopsida > Pinales > Pinaceae > Picea > Picea engelmannii. The sequence continues at coordinate 492,215 of ML781140.1, read as the reverse complement.
GGGGAAGATTCGAAACAAAATCATAAGCCGGCTTGGTGCATAGACCCTGTGAGTACGGGTACTCACTGGCTAGGAAACGTTCTATGTCAGATTTTGAATCCTCACTAAGGATTATGGGCTTTGACTCAGCAGACGGTTTAGGTTTATTCCTAGCCATTCTCAAAATAATCCGAGCGTTCTTTTTACCCTTAGCAATAATAGTAGGGTTTTCCTTGGGCCTTTTGCTTGCAGGCTTTTTTATAGCCTCGGCCTTTTCTGCTACAACGTTTGGTAAGTCAATATCAGGGTCGACTGAGGGTTTAGGAGAGGGAAGTAGGACATGGAAGGGCATGGGTGGCTGAACATTGGTTTCATTAACCACAGGCTTGTCAACCTGGACAAGGTCTATGTCATCAAAACCATTTCGAGCGATGAAAGCTCTCTAGCTATCACCATGTAAACTCAAGTGATAAACAATGATAAGTTTAATAATTCCATGGTGGAACAGGTTACTGTCGGCCTTCTCCCTTTTAAACCTTTTAGACATTTTATATAGGCTACGCTGAAAGTAAAAGGGCATATTCAATGGGTATCCCATAGAATTCATTAACAAACGTAGGTGGTAGAGAAACACGAGTCCATATCGACCTTCACAGGTCATGAACTGTTTGACTATTATGAAGAGGTCATGCCATTGTGGTTTAAGCATGGATATGGGCATACCTCTGTCACAAGAGGTGACCTTTCGGGAGACGAACAGTAGTGGCCATGGAACCTCTTCCACTTTCAAATTTTTGAACCAACATTGGCCCATGGTAGGTAACCCTGTAGCAGAACTAATAAACTTCTCATTGATTTCCAGCTATATGTCACCCACCTTGGCTCTACAGCCATCAAAAGTTAGAGCGAACTGTTGTGCCACAAATAAGTTAAAACCCTCAAATTTTTGCACGAATGTAAGCCAACCGTTATCCTTCAAGTCTTTATGGGCATTGTCAAATAATAGCAAGGCTTGGCTGCCGTTCGGTTTGATTCGCACCACCGGTGCCATGGAGTCGAGCACACGGTGAATGAGCCAGGGTTTGGGTCATAGCATACACAGGAGCAAACTTCACGAAGGGTTACCCAAGCTAACAGAGGTAAATGGGGATAAGGGATAGGCATAAATGTCATCGTGAGAAGGTGGTGGATCTTATCTCTGCCATGCATAATAGTTATTTCCAAAGTACAACCGCCGGCTTATAGTTGTTCTACCCATTATAGTATAGTTCAACAATCATGTCACTTGGCCGACCAATGAAATGAATGGTAAGCATGTAAACCAACGCGTGCAATCAACGTTATGCCATAGTTTTAAACCATCAACATACAATTTGAAAACAATACCACATGTTTAACCATGCGCCAATGTATTGTAACAGCTCATATCAAGAGTTTAACCAATGTGCCAATGGGTCTTCATATAATAAACATGCCAATAGTTTTGAAAACATAAACATAGGTATCATTTAAAAAATATATATGAAGGATTTAACCACAACACCTATGCATTTTCATGAAACCAATGGTCAAGTAGGTGAAATAACATGCAAATCTAGATGCCAATGCATTACAAACTCAATGAAACCAAGTCACTTGATCAATCCAAGAATGTCCAATGAGTATAGTTTGAAAGTTTTGCTAGCTACATAATGATAAGTGAAATGCAAGCGCAATAGGCATATCGACAAGAAGGAGAACGACAGTTCAAATAATGATTTCAATGCAACTTTGAAAGACTAAGTTTTCACGCTTACAGTCGTGAAAACAAAACAAAGGTAAAGATGCAAATGTCGCAAAAATAAAAGTGTCGTTTATTTGAAAATTGCGACGAAAAATTGATGTTTGCAAAACATTGGTGTAGGCAGCTTATAAGACAATAGAAAAATGTGGATTGGCTGCCAACAATTATTTAGTCAAATGATAAATCTTTAGCAAAAAAATCCAACTCCAGATCACATTCAACAATTACAAAAGCTCAGTCTCAAGGTAAAGAACATTCTAGATGATAATTTTTCAGATTTATTTATGGTCAGTTTATAGAAGAACATTCAACATGAGTTGTGTTTCCTTGAACCTAAATCCCTAGATCATTTTTTTAGTATGGAAAGTAAAGTGGAAAAAAATATGGCTACTAGAATGGTGACCACTAACAATTATAGAGAGCACAATATTCCCTCTCTTAACCTCACTCAATTGACAAGGTTGACACCTAAAAAATGGATGAAAGAAGAGTAGAGGGACTATGTTTCAATTATGATAAAAAGTAGAATAAGGGGAATATGTGTGATGATAATAAATTAATCTACATAGTTTGTGAAGAGGGGGAAGATCAAGAATTGCATCCATCAAAAGATGTAGATCTAGAAGATATTTAGAAGACATGAAGTTCATTATGAGTTTTTTGTTATGTCATTTGGACTTACTAATGCACCTTCAACATTTCAAATACTGATGAATTCTATTTTCAAACCCTTATAAAAATTTTGTTAGTACATTTTGATGACATACTAATCTACAAAAAATCTTGGGAAGATTATGTACAACATGTTGATAGAGTATTACAACTTTTGGAAGAGAAAAAACTTTATGAAAAGCCTTCCAAATTTTCCTCTGGGGTTCAATAAGTGGAATATTTGGGTCATATAGTATCTCATGAAGGTGTAAACATGGACCATAACAAAATTAAAGCTACGAGGGAATGACCAATTCTAAAAACCTTGAAGAAACTTAGAGGATTCTTAGGATTGACAGACCATTACCATAAATTTGTCAAGAACTATGATCAAACAACAACGCCTCTAACATTATTATTAAATAAGAAATCGTTTTTCCGGACTCAATAAGAAACCAAATATTTTGAAAAATGTAATGAGGCTATGTGTACAACTCTTGTCCTAGCCACACCTAACTTGAAAAAATCATTTATTATGGAGTGTGACTCCTCGGTCCATGGCATTGGTGTAGTTTGAATGTAATAAGGAAGGCCCCTCAACTTTTAAAGAAACCAACTTAAAGGAAAAAACTTACTCAAATCTATTTATTAAAAATAAATGTTTGCCATACTACATTCAGTTAAGAAATGAAACTCTTACCTAATAGGAAGACACTTCAAAGTAAAAACAAATGATGATTAGTTGGAAGTACTTCTTAGAGCAATGAATATCTTCAAAAGGGAAAAAAATGGGTTACAAAGATGCTATGTTGTGACTTTGAAATTATCTGCAATAAAGGAAAACATAATATTATGATAGATTCACTTTCAAGGAAAGAATAAGAAAGACATGGTTTACTATGTGCTATTTCTATTATGCAATCTGGTTGGATGGAAGAAGAATGAATAGAATGGAAGTAATATCAAGAGGTATTCCAAATCATTCAACATATAGAAGAGAACCCTAATGCATTAAATAAATTTGTATGGAAGAATGATTCACTATGGTATCGTGGTATCCTATATGTGTGTAATAATTCCCAACTCAAATAGAAGGTCCTTATAGAATTGTACACTTCTCCTATAGGACGATATTCAGGGTTCTTGAAAACATAGCATAAGCTCAAGAAGTATTTTTTCTTGGAAGGTCCTACAACTAATGTTCAATTTTGTTTGTTTGAATGTGTGTTCTAGCAACAAAATAAGGGAGAGACAATCAAGACGCCGGGTCTCCTACAACCATTAGCTATACCAACTAAACGTTTGAAAGAAGTTTCAATGGATTTTATTACAAGTTTACCCAAATCTAAAGGAATCATTGTTGTTACCGTAGTATTATATAAACTGACAAATTATGTCCATTTTGTATCCTTTTCTCATCCTTTTAAAGAAATTAAAGTAGTCACAACATTCATGGAAACAGTGCAAAATCTACATGGAGTCCCCAATATTATTTTATGTGGCAGATGTCCAATTTTCACTCAAAATGTTTGGATTGAATTATTTTCTTGTTTGGGTACTCAATTGGCTCATAGCTCATCTTACTATCCTCAATTAAACGGGAAAACTAATATTGTCAATACATGTATAGAAGGATATATTTGTTTCTTTTCATATGATAAATAGACACAATGGGTCAAGTGGTTTATCTTAGAATAATGGTGGTAGAACACATCCTTCCATACTTCATAAAAAATGTCCCCATTTCTGGAACTTTGTGGATATCATCCCCCATCCATCACATCTCCCTTGAAAGGGATTTCAAAGGTTTATGGAGTGGACGACCACATAGGGAACCAAAAATAGGTTTTAAAACAATTGAAGGACAACCTTCTTATTGCAAAAAATAGGACGAAATAAGAAGTAGATCAACATTGTAGTAAAAGGGAATTTGAATTGGGGGATTGGATATTTTTTAGGCTACAACCATATAAATATATGTCCCGCAAGAAACAAAATAAGAACTATAAATTAACACCCAAATATTATGGCCCCTATAAGGTGTTGCAAAGGATTGAAAGTATGGCATACAAATTGTTGTTACCTCCATATTCATGTGTACATCTAGTCTTCCATGTTTCTTTCTTAAAGAAGGTAATCGGTGAGAAGATCTTAGTCGAAAATATCTTACCAGAGATTAATGAAGAAGGGAGAATCATATTAGAACAAGAAACAATCCTTGAAAGAAGGATTAAGCAGTTGTATACAAGTGAGAAATTATTGAGTACCTCATGAAATGAAAGAACCTACCAGTGGAAGAGGTGACATGGGAAGATTAGTTCTTCATGAAAAAACACCAGTAGTTAGTTAAGTTTTGAGGAAAGCACTTGTTTGGAGTGTAGGGGAATGTTAATCCCCATACAAAGCCCCATGTTAAGTATAAAACCTCTTATTAAGACATAGATATTGAATTATTACATTTCTAGTGTTATATTTGTATGTAATCTACAACCCTTCATTCTTCTACATTGAATATATTATAAAACAAGGTTTCCCTCTCAAAGTGGATTGTTATTCATGTAACTTTTATCATTCTCAAGGAATTGGTTCATAACATTCACATATCCATTAACCATTCTTCATTTTGTTTGTTCGATATCCTAACATCATACTACTCTCATGAGAGAGTACAAGAAAATCATCCTGTGATACCACATGTTAATTCCTAAAAAATGAAATATCAAAGAAAATACAAAAATGCATGCACATAGAAATACCAACAAGAACATAAAGACAATATTTACACTTGAAACCATTTATAGGGAGAGCTGACACTCAAGATATATATTTTTATTGACCTTATCCAAGATGGACAAACACCAATTCACTTGAGGAATTTTATAATTGATTTATTCAATCCTTTACATAGGCTTCATCACACATAAGATCATGGGAAAATACCATGTGCTACCCAATTCCATGGGCCCATAAGACACCAACAAAAAACCCATCATTGACTGTATAAGGTTATCTTAGCTACTCTATGACTGAGTTAATATTAACCCAACATGATTTGTGTTTGAACAATTTTACATTGATGTTTTCTTGTGGTACCATTATTTCAATGAGTTCATCCTGATATTTTACATCATACAGTACAAACGGTAGTGGTTAAGAGAGATGACCTGGTTTGACAATTTATGTGCACCATGCATTCCATGTACCTTGCTTCAGTTGCATAGTTCTCTTGATTAGTTTTAATGAGATATGATTCTCAAGAGCATAGGCATTGAGATAAGATACTTGGGTGGTTGTGCTATATTTTTTTGCTAGATGGATGGTAATGGTAGATGAAAATAGATATGATGACCAAAGTTTGTAGAACTAGAATAGAAATTGGTTGTGCATAATTTCATATGCATTTGGAAAATCTTGGTGATTACTATATGTGCAACTATAAAATGCCCTAAATTTAGATCTTGGTGAGGGGTTTATTTTTTCGGCATGGATTGATACAAAAATCAAGATTTGGATTCCATATTATACTTTTCCTTCTAAGTTGACTCAAGGATGAGTTAACAAATCTAGGGGTAGAAGCCTATTGGACCTAGTTGCATCTAGTAGTTATCTTACTGTTGTGAACTAGACATTTGTATTAGTGGGGCCATTCTTAGAGAATTTATGAATTCATGGCATGAAATCTTGGGTTATGGGGTGGTTGAGAAGTTATGGATGGAATGTAGTTCAGACATTGCCTTGATTTTTGGATCTCAACTACTCCATCGTCAACACTAATCTACTAGGATTTATAGGAGATTGATTGAGTGGATGGAGGTTGAGATGGTATTTTAGGATTCGTCGGTGGGATTATGAATTCATTCATGATTGTAGTTTCATGCATAGATATTGGGAGTACTTGAGAAAGGTTATGTTCTCTTTCTTTCCATAGACAAAGGAATTTCTTTTTGTACTAGATGTTTCCATGATCAATAAAACAAGTTTAATGGTAGTCCAACTCTAATTTTTCTTTCTTAAGATTCATTATTGTGTTTTTGCATCTAAATTATTTGTGTGTTTGATATTTTTGGGTAATTAAGCCTAACACCTAAATGTCAACAACAAATGGTTATGCTTTAAACTTTCTAAACTAGTGAGATGATCATCTATACCATCCAAACCTTAATGTTTACCATAATTAACCTTATGTTCATCTATTAAAATAAATATGATCCAGTTCAAAATGTTCGTCCTCATGTCTCAATGTTCCATGTATTTGTTTTAGTTTTCCATTATTATTGTGTTGAGCTTGTCACTTCTACCTTAATGTTTACCATAATTAACCTTATGTTCAACTATTAAAATAAATATGATCCAGTTCAAAATGTTCCTCCTTTTGTCTCAATGTTCCATGTATTTGGTTTAGTTGTCCATTCTTATTGTGTTGAGCTTGTCACTTCTATTAAGTATTTTGATTTGTATATTGATGCAGGAGCATCCATATCAAAGGCGCTCGAGGAGGAAAAGGCAACGACCAACGCAAGTTTTGAAGAATTCAAAATATTGAAGGACGTGGCAAGTTTTGAAATTTTTTGATGTGAATGAAATTAAAGTGTCATTAAAAGCACGAGAAGGTGAAACCTTAATGAAAGATCAAGAAAGATTGTAATCCTGTCAGTGTATTTATGGACAATACAGATTTGTAGCGTTTTGCTCTTATCTGTCTCTGCCTTTCATTTATTGTATGAGGCCTTAGTAGTTAATAGCCTTAAATTGATGAGGTAACACTAGATGGTTGGAGGGAAAGATCGATGAACTCCTCTTTGTAAAAGAATATGTAAACTATATGTCTGATTATTATTGATATGTAATAGCATGGAGAGATAGATGCGAGAAAGAGTATTGTAGAAGTTGTTGAAAAACCTTATGTAATAGCACTCTACTTAATATAAGAGAGAAAGCTTTGATCCAAATTCATGGTGCATTATGTTCACCGTGTTCATTTTATGAATGAAATGGTTTCTATTTTCTTTCAGTCTTTGTTCTTTATTTGTTTCATGCTTATGAATGTTGAGTGAATGACTCTGAGAGGAAACAATAAGTTTCAATTGTTTCTCTTCTTCAGAGAATCTGTGAGGAGTGCAGTGTTAGTCTGTAAGGAGTTTGTTGATAGGTTTCTGAGCTAATCTCAAATAATCTCAGGAGGGATATTGAATTTTCACTCTCAGTAAGAGTGCAAGGCATGCACAGAAGATATGTGAGAGGTGTGTAGGTCAAGTCATTTGTTGGACTCATTCATTTAAGGGGAGATTGGAAAATTCCCTGTTGCAAGGAGTGCACAGAGGTGAGAAGGATTCTCTGAGAAATAGGGAACATTTGGAGAAGTCTTGCAAGGTGTGCAAGGAATGGAACCCAGAGGAATTTATAAGATTTTAGTGGAGAAGTTAAGCTCAGGGAGGAACTCAAGAATTTTAGTCACCCTTGACTTTCACAAAAGATCAAGAGGGAGAGCGGTATTTTTAGACTGGTGGTCGAAACACACTCAGGAAAGTTCCTAAGTGTAGAACCTTCGAAGGACTCGAAGGCAAGGTGCAAAGTTTTCAATGTGAAAGGTCTTTAAGCTCAGTAGAGTTAGCAGTGTAGAAATCTTCTGGAGAAGAGAGAGAGAGTCAACAAATAAGCATCGAAGAAATGGTGGAGATTCCTTCGAGAAATACCTCAGCGTATCGATGATTTTCCGATAAGGGAAGGAGATTTCACGATACAGAAAAATCACGAGGAGTGCAGTGTCAACTTCGCGAAGTGAGAAGTGTGATTTGAGTCATTGGTTGCAGAGAGATATGGACCGTTGATCCAACATGAGGAGAGTTTGGGATTCAGACTTTGGGAGAAGAGGTAAGTTGTATTTGGATGATGCGAAGAGCGAAATCTTGAAGCACTCAATGGTTGGGCCCCAGGTCATAGCCCGAGGTTATATTGGGAGATCCTAGAGAAGAGGAGCTAGCACTCGTCGACTAATAGTTCATAAGTTCAGAGTCGGCAGAGTCGAGAGCGGCTCACATTTAAAACACCCAAACTCCGTAGCCCCTAAGTACCTCTGGTTAAGAACTTGGTCATAGTCATTGGTCACGTGAGGGGGAGCTTGTGCCCGAAAGTCAATTTGTGTGAGGGACCAAATAGGGAATGTGCGGGTGTATGTTATAGTGTAATTGAGGTCTATTGGGGACCTGAAGAACCATTCTGGTTTAGTCCTATGAAATATCCATCGAACGGGAGGTCAAACAATTCCCACTGAGGTGGGGCGCTACATCAAGTGGTATCAGAGCCACAAAACATAAACTTTCTGCAAGCTGAAGAAGACACAGGGAAGTAAATAAATTTAACTATGAGGGAAAAGAAGCTTGGAACAATGCCTCTAAGGAGATGTGCAGAGAGACATATGCCTGACCCAGTTGTGGAAAGATAAATGAGGGAACTTTGTGCTTGTTTGGATGCCATGGAGAGAGCACAAAGAAGAGCACCTGATGTTGGAGACATCAACAAGTCTGAAAGTGAAGAATAAGAAAATGAAGAAGTTGTTGCAGAGGATGTTGCATAGGAACAACTACTGAAATTTGTTGCATGGATGGGAGAAAGAGAAAAGTTGGATATTCTGATGTATGAAGGTAATCTAGATGTAGAAGACCTGCTTGATTGGTTCAAGGATCTTGATAGATATTTTGATTATGAAGACATTAAAGAAGAGAAGAAGGTCAAACATGTAGTCACAAGACTGAAAGGGCACGAAACACTGTGGTGGGATGAACTGTAGGCTAACAGGAGGTGCAAAGGGAAGCAAAAGATAAAAATCTAGGATAGAATGGTAGCCAAGATAAAAGGAAAATTCATACCCAGAGATTATCAAATCAATTTGTTTAGAAGAATGCATAATTTAAGGCAGAAGGGGATGACAGTGAAGGATTATATAGAGGAGTTGTACAAGTTAAACATCATGGCTAGTCATCACGAGAGTGATGATGAAAAGGTAGGCAGGTACATTAATGGATTGAGGTACGAAATTTAGGATGAAATCAACATGGTGACCATCAGAAATGTGGAATATGCTTATCAAGTTGCTTTGAAAGAAGAAGAGAAATTTGCCAGTAAACAAAACCAAAGGGGCAGAGGTAGAAGTATAAATAGAGGCAGAGGAATTTCCCATGAGAGAGTATAGAAGCCCAAGGATAAAGAAAAGAAGCCACATAACCACCCAGAAAGAGGAGGAATTTCACAAGGTAGACAATATGCTGATAGAAACATTTTTCCTTGATCAAGAGGAAGAGGAAGAGGCGGAGGAGGAGAAGTAAAGTGTTTTTTCTGTGGAAAGGTAGGACACATGTCTTGGGATTGTCCTGAGAGGAACAAACAAGGAGGAGGCCAAGATCACATTTCAGAGGCACAAAGAAGAAATTTTGAGGTAGAAGATGTAGAAGGCGAAAGGTCCTTAATGATGAGGAAAGATCTCTTGAAGCTAGAAAAGGAAGTGGAAAATCCAGTCGAGAGGAACGGTTTGTTTCAGACTGCTTGCAAAACCAAGGACAGGGTGTTCAAGGTAATAGTTGACAGTGGAAGCACAAATAACTTAGTATCCACAAAGATGGTGGAGAAGTTGGAGCTGGAGACAATTGCACATGCCAGTCCATATATAGTCTCATGGTTGCAAAAAGGGCATCCGGTAACAGTCACTAAACAATGCTTAGTTGAATTTAAGATAGGAGGTTATAGAGATGAGATTTTATGTGATGTGATTCCCATGGATGTCTGTAATCTTTTCTTGGGGAGGCCTTGGCAATATGAAAAAAATGACATTCATGATGGAAGGAAGAACACCTATACTTTGGAAAAGAATGGTAGGACACATATGTTGCTACCAATTGAAGACAAGAAAGTGAAGGAAGAAGCAATCACAAGCATACTTCTCATGAGTGGGAAGGAACTCTTGAATGAATTCTAGAAAGGACAAGAAATGTAGTTTTCTATAGTAAGGAAACCGACGACTGTCTAATCAGGGAAGGAGATTTCGTGACACAGAAAAATCGCGAGGAGTGGAGTGTCAACTTCGCAAAGTGCGAAGTGTGATCTGAGTCGTTGGTTGCAGAGAGACGTGGACCATCGATCCGACACGAGGAGAGTTCGGGATTCAGACTTTGGGAGAAGAGGTAAGTTGTCTTTGGAGGACACGAAGAGTGAAGTCCTGAAGCGCTTAGTGGTTGGGCTCGAGGTCATAGCCCAAGGTTATATTGGGAGAGCCTAGAGAAGAGGAGCTATCGCTCGTCGGTTGATAGTTCATAAGTTCATGGTCGGGAGAGCCAGGAGCGGCTCACATTTAAAACACCCGAACTCCATAGCCCCGAAGTACCTCTGGTTAAGCACTCGGTCACAACCAGCAGTCACGTGAGGGGGAGCTTGTGCCCAAAAGTCAATTCGCATGAGCAACAGAATCAGGCCTGTGCAAGTGTATGTTATAGTGAAATTGAGGTCTATTAGGAATCCAAAATCATTCTGCTTCAGTCGTGTGAAAGATCCATTGACCGGGAGGTCAAACAATTCATATATTAACTATTATTCGCCATATAATATATCTATCCTTAATTTTACAATATCTAAAACTAACATTTATATAACAATAAGGATGATACGATATAGGTAAAATATAACCAAGTTTTCTACAAATATTCACTTTGTCCTCAACATTATCATCATTACTATACTATACATATTTCAAGATGGAGAATAATCTTATCATCAACTATACTTACAGCTAAGACTTTAAGTTTCATAAGTTCGAGGTAACCTAAAACGTTAAGATAAAAATTAATGAACAAAATTTAGGATGTGTAATAAACTCCTCCAGAGTCACTAGTAAAGCATCTTGATCGACAAGACCAGACGACAAAGGTTCGTTTTTATATCGCTTACATATAACGACATTATCGACTTTACCACTGGCAGAGATAGTATGAAAGATATGTGTGCAGAAAAGGAATGTTACAGTGCGCAAACCAGGCAAGCGAATTTGGGAAAGAGGAGATTGCGTGCAGGAAAAAGAATAGCAATACGAATAAGTCATGACGGAACGTGTACTGAAAAGGAGGAAGATTTATGGTGGTTTTATTACCTGTCAATTCATCAGACTTCTGTAGAGAGAAAGGAACCGATTTCCAGTATACAGTCTGGATCGAACCTTCAGACTAGCTCTTTTAACCTTTTTTTTGGGATAGTACTCCACAGTGAAAATATGGCTCTTTATCACATGTGACTTCTGCCATGATTCGATCATATGACCCCAATTCAAAAGCTAATAATCTTTTCTTATTCACACCAAAAAAAACAAAAAAATCTGTTCGTCAGATCTTTATATCATGCTCCTCCTTTTCCTTAATTTGGAATTGGATATCGAAGTTTTAGTCGAGATCTTAGTCTGTTACCTGTCACGAAAACTCAGTTACGCAACAGGTTTTTGCAATGTTTGAATAAGATAAGATAGGAGACATTGTTCGTCACAGCCCTTTCCCAGAGCTGGAACACAAAGCATCTTTGCACTTACAGTTCCATGATCTTGTTACAACATGTATGAATAGAAGCATATTATATTCTCTTTGGTAATTCAGTTTTATCACGATACTTGTGCTTGAAGATTCATACTGTTTAAATCGTCGAGATTACTCGGTTATGAGTTTATTATACTTTCATCTGACTACATGGTGCTTCATATTTGGTATCTTACTGGTAAAATTATCGAGATTACTCGGTTATGAGTTCATTATACTTTCATCCGACTGTTTGGTGCTTGAAATTGATATTTGGTATATTGTATAGTTTACCGATGAATATGTTTGTTTGTTTGTTTTTTTTGTTTTTTGTTTTTAAATATTTTTTTAAATATTTGAAAAATTGGATTGCACTTGAAATGAGCCACACCAACCCTTAACATGGTTGGATTTTTTGTAACTCGTGATTTTAACATCACAGAGTGGCTTAACAACACACTCTGTAACTGACTATCCTACACCTCGAGGACCTATTTTGTAGTAGTTTGTTCAACCAAATCTGCCAATTTGGTATGAACACACAAGATTAGAATTAGTTATGTAACTAATCTAATTATGTTCATTATTGATGTAAGCTCGTAGAGGCATAAAGGAAAATTGGGGAAATGGTGTAATGAGAGTGTCTAAGAGCACTGAGAGCCTGGTGCAATCTCCATTAGCTAAATAATAAGACAACCGATACCTATGCTTAGTGGACATGTAGCCCAACGTTTGGGTGAATCACGTAAATGATTGTATTTATTTTCTGCATTCTTATTGATTGTCTTATGTTAATTTGTGTTTCCGCATTAGCAAATTATAACATCGTTTTCCCATCTTAGATCTTTTTCTTCCTTGAACCCTTGGAATTAAATCCTTTCTTACCACCCTGAACTCGACTAATAAAAAAGATACGGATTTTTAAACAATCCAAGTTTGAGTGGACACTCCATTTCCAATTTCAATTGCAGTGTCTACTCAAAATATTATAAGTTTCAAAACTTTTTACTTATATCCAAAAATCTAAGTTTCAAAACTCTTTATTTATTTCTAGAAATTTTAAACAACAACTATATACTCTCAAATATAATAAATAATAAATTTATTTTAAGTAAAAAAATTCCATAAACCAAAAACATGATAATAATCATTTGAAAAACAAATATTAAATTGATGAAGAAAAACAAAATGTCAAATATCAACAACAAATTTTAAAAAAAATACTAATAACCTCAAAATAAAATAAAGGGTTATAAACACATTTTTTTTAAATGACGGATAGAAAAAACAATACAAATCTTATTCAATATCTTTTTCTTATAATGGATAGAAAAAACAATACAAATCTTATTCAATATTTCCATAGAGAAAACAATAAGAATCCATTAAATATGTCACCTCTGATCTGGATAAAGAATAGGCACATCCTTTCAAACCTAAATATCCAATTTCTCCTTCAAATTATTACTATCTTATTTCTAACTTCAAATTCTTACTATCCTCTATCAAGATGGAACCTTCTCCAAGCATATGGCATGAGCTCGAAAAAAAACACTATTTTTAATGGAAAAAATGTACACTAATATGTAGTATTAATATTTAATAAATATGTAGTATTAATATTTATTTATTAAATATAAGGGTATTATTTATAGCATTTACAAAATATATATATATATATATATATATATATATATATATATATGTTTTTAAATATGTATAGAAATTTATTTTTTTTCAAGGAAAAAAAAACTATATATACAATTCATAATTGTTTTTTACTGATTTGTAATAATATACAAACATTAATATACAATGATATCCGTATAGGTGAACTCAATTATAACAAATTAAAAGTAATGTCTTGGAAAAAAAACTATATATAATTAATTCGTAATTGTCTTGCTTTATAATAACATACAAACATTGATATACAACGATTTTTGTATTAGTGAAGACAAATATAAGAAAGTATTGTCTTGTATTAACATAATAGTTAATTAGTTTTGATATAACTACACTAACTTGCTAAAATACTTATTTTATATGATTTTCTACAGATTCAATAAACTTTCTTGTTAATTGTAAATATTTATTATGTCATGTTAAATAAACTCAAATTAAACATATTTCATATTATGATCCACATTACATGTTTTTATACTTTAAAGAGAAAGTTTTTATGATAAATTAAGAATAAAGTGGAATTGAAAAATAAAAACATTAAGTATATAAAAAAATTTAACGATCCATATATATCTTAAAGTATATAAAACTTTTTTAATTAAATTTATTAATTTTTAAAATGAAAATTATAATTTTTTTGACAATATTTTTATAAAAATATTGAATTTTATATAATTTCCTAAAACATTTAGCCATTTAAAAAAAAAAAAATGATAAAAATTTAGGTAAATCATTCATAAAAAAATCTAAAATTAACTCATAAATATAATTGAAGTTTTTTCTCCTTTTTTATAAAAATTGTATATACCAAAAAATTTGATATATTCCCTTATTTAACTATGTTTGATTTAAATGGAAAATCTAATATTAAATAATATTATATTTATATTAAATAATACTAACTTTTTTGTTTTCACTTCTATACTACTAGCACAGCCTCTAAGTAGCGGTTGGAGAACGCCGAAAGGTATCGGGGAAACATGAACCTATGGGAACAAAAACGGCTTGTAGGTGAACCAGAAGAGGTAGTATGTAAAAAAAGTAGCTAAATCACGGCTCAGAAAATGAAACGCTCCACTTTGTAACAAAACTTTAATTGTTGTTAATCACTCAGATGTGGCAATCAACTAGTCACTATAGTAAATTTTAAATGTGATCAAGTAAAAGTAAAAAAATAAACATGTAAACTGATGCCTTTATAATAGTGAGGAAGTTAGTGGTTGAAATCTCAACCATTGAGTTATTGGGACGACTAAGAATATTCCATCAATATTTAATCTTGTCCATACAAAACTGATTAAACACTAAAAACCTATTAAATGTGCCCATTGTCAATAGATGTACACCTTTCAGCGTAATTAATTCTATCACAAGAGTTTCCACTTCTATAATGAAGAGTTTCCACTTCTATAATGAATGCGGAAATTTGTTTAAATCCTCCACTTCTATAATGAATACGGAAGTTTGTTTAAATCCTCCACTTCTAGTGTTAAAGCACGCTAACTTTATAGTTTCCACTTCTATAATCAATATGGAAAGTTTATTTTAAATCCTAGAGAATATTCGTTTTTTGTCGGTCAAACATTTAGGGTTATTTTTGAGGTGGCGAATTTATGGTATATGGGAATTTTTATGAATTCCGTTCTACTTGAATCGAAAGGAACGTGGTGGATAAATGCTGATGCTAACGTCATAAAGTTTTGATTCTCTCTACTAGCTTGATACTAACGTCATAAAATTACGATCCTTGCTTTATATTTTTTCATATGGTGTAAAGGGGCAATGCTTCGTTTAGGATTCAAAGGATGGTGTTTTCAAATATATATATACTATTTTATTTTGTAGGGGAATGTATATTATATTATATTATATTATATTATATTATATTATATTATATAAAGAATATAAATTATTATTTTTATTATTTAAGTTAAATTATATATATAATTTAGTTTGAGTGGTTAGGATGAATGATTGTTATCCTTCTTATCCAGGTTCAATTTTTATAAGTAATATATTCAATCCTTAATAAACACACACACACACATATATATATATATGTTTTATATACACATTAAATAACAATCTACTAACCTATACTTTAAATTAGGTTAATTTTCTTGTATCATGAGCATGGACATGTTGTAGATGATATTACATCACTAATGGATAATTCTATATGTAAATGGTTATTTTAGTAGCCATTTAAATTAATATTTTTAATAAACAAAGTGTTTGAAATGTTGACAAATATAATAGTGATGATCGACAAACCATGATTGTGATCAAAGTGTTTGAAATGTGGACAAATATAATAGTGATGATTGACAAGCCATGATTGTGATCGAAGTCAATGTACATGAATAAAGTTCATTTTTAATCTCTACTTTTAACCTACCCAAATAAGATTCCTACAAATGTTCGTCACTTATATTATCCACCCTTCTGGCCAATATTTGAAATTTTGAATTATAATCTTCAATATCACCTAAGCAATTTATTCTTATCAATTACTAAAGTAGTCTTGTTCCCAAACTTTACCATATTGTGCTTCTAAGTCTCTTGTAAATAAACCTGAAGTACAATTATAAGAATGAGATTTCCTTTTAACTACCCATTAATAGTATTGATATGGTTTTATCTCAATGTTCAAAGCTTCGATGTGAATCCTTTCCTTAACATCAATCATGTTATGCAATTCAAAATATTGTTCTATTTGGTTCATCCAATCATCTATATTAAAATCCTTCTTCTTGATGAACTCGTCATGCCATCTAGCCCTTTGTTGTTAAGTAAGAGAGGTTTGATGCATGGAATCTTGATGAATTTCATCAAGTTAATTAATCTACTTCAAATGATGCTTTTGGGTTTTTGAAATGTCCATCCCCACCTACACTTTAGTCCTTAATGTTTTAATATCAAATTCAATAGGAAAGACTACATGCTTACCGTATACAATATCATGGGGAGCGAAGCCAATAGTGTTTCTCCATTTAGTAAGATAGGCCCAAAGAGATTTCAGAAGCCTATCAACACAATCTCAGTGATGAATCTAAACAGTCTTGCTCAAAATGGTTTCTAAAAATTTGTTCATGACTTCAACCTACCCATTGTCATATGAATGGTATCGAGTGGATGCTTTGTATATGATATGGTACTGCTAAGTGATAGAATGGATGATATTTGAAGTAAATTTTCTTCCTTTATCTTTCACAATCTCTTGAGCTGCACCAAAGAGGAAAAGGATATCCTCGTACAAGAAATCAACTACTACTTGCTTGGTTTCCCTTCGAAGAGCCTTGGAATCAACCCATTTAGTGACATAATTTGTACATACAAAAATATATACAGTTTGTCTTGATGGTGGGTTAACTAGCCCAACAAAATATACAACCCATTTTTCAAAAGTCTCTATTAATATATGTGCTTGTAAAGGAATCTTATCTTACTGTATTAATTTACCCATTCTATGATAGTTGTCATAGTTTCTAACATATTTCTTAAAAACCCAAAAAAGGTAAGACTGATAATATCCTAGATGAAGGACTTTGTTGGTAGTTCTTTTTTCAGTAAAATTCCCTCCACATGGATCATCATGACATGCTTTCAATATTTCATATAATCCATCTTCATGAACACATCATTAGATAAGAAGATTAGGTGCTAGGCGGAAGAGGTCACCTTGAACCCAAGAATAATTGGCACTTTGTCTAACAATCTTTAGCTTCTCCTTTGGTAAGAAACATTGTAGTGTTTTTTCTATAGACAAATAGCTAGAAACATTTGCAAGCAAAATTTTGTTAATGAGTATTGAAAATAAATATTCATGCGGAAAATTGTATTCTACAAGAATAGCTTCACCTTCATTAGTAAGTCTAGAAAGAAAATTAGCAACTACATTTTTTTTCCTAGTTCATTTAAGATAGTGATATTAAATTCTTGTATGAATAACAACCATTTGGTTAATTTGATATTTGTAATAGGTTTTCTCATAATATATTGAATATCAAAGTGATTAGTATGAATGAATACCTCATAACCGATAATGTAATGAAAAAATTTATCGATGGCATGAACAATAACAATAAACTATTTTTTTCTGCAACTAGGTTTAGGGTTTAAGGTTTTTAGCTGCACTTCCACAACTCTTGCCCCGCTGGGGCTCATGACTCTGAAGGAAGGAGGGCCGAATGACGCCTCTTACAGCCAGGCCACTGTGAATGGAAGCTCTGGAGAAGGATTAAAACGACTGACATTTGAGCACAGATCTGGCAGGGGCTTTTGATGGAAGGAACCTTCAAGGATCGGGATACAATATTGGTGGAAGCCAAAAGGACACTATGAACTACAACTGGGTTCCAAGGGTTTCTTCACAATCATATTGCACAACCTCAAGGACCGCAATTGCATTTTTGATGGAGGGCCTTATTTCTACAAATCAGTCGGACTCTTCTTAAGATTCTGGACTGAGAAGTTCAGCCCTGAAAAGGAAGATTTCTCACATGCACCAGTATGGATTAGACTATACTCTCTCCCCCAAGAATTCTGGCTGGAAGAGGTCTTAGCTGGTATAGGTAACACCGTCGGAATATATGTTAAGTCTTCAGAGGCAATACACCTCTTATGCACACGTATGCGTATACATGAACATAGCCAAGCCGCTACCGGGATCCATAATTCTCAAATACCATGATGAGGATTGGACCCAAACCATCGACTATGAACACATTCCGTTCAGATGTAGGAAATGTCATGAGCACGAACATCTCTTCAGAGAATGCCCCCTCAATGATGCTCAGAAAGAAGGGAACCCAGAAGGCGGCAAAGACAAGGATGGCTTCGCTCAACCAACAGGAAAAACAAGAGAAGGAGGACGAAAGAAACCAGCCCAAGTAAGGAAGGATCCTTCCACTAGTAATAAATATGCAATACTACAAGATCAACTAGAGTATCCATCAACCTGCATAAACCCTAATGAACTCCATGTGGATAACCTTCCCCAATCTATGAGCCCAGGGGAAGAACGACCATTACAGGTGAAGGAATCAGATCACCCATCCCTAGACCCTGTTGTCGGCTAGCAAGATTATCTGGAGATAGAGGATGGTGATGCTGAAATGGAGCTAGAAGAGCAAGAACTAGCTGGGGTGGATCTGGAGCACCTTGAACACGCCTACAGACATCAAAAACTATACACCATACCTAGGGATCAATTACGGAAGGTGCACAAGGTCTTCCTTAAATCCTCCGCTGGATCCACAGCTCGATCTAGCAAGGGCCTGGGAATACAGGTCAATCAGTCAAAGAGTCAGAGAAAAACTCATAAAGATGAAAAGAAAAGAAGAAGGAAGTCTACCAACAAGCTTATACAAGAAATAGGCCACTTCATGGTGAACTCAGGGCAAATCCACCTTATCTCGGACAACTTTCCTCCTCTCCCCACCCCCCTGTCATCATGAAGATTATCTCCTGGAATATACGAGGCCTCAATGGACGTAGCAAGCAAAAAATGCTATGAGATCTGATCTTTGCGGAAAAACCAGACATATTATTATTATAGGAAACAAAGTGCACAACTAAAGATATTGACAGACTACTCCCCCACTATTGGAAGCAAGGGGAAGCAATTTCAACTGCAGCCACAGGCACAGTTAGAGGACTAGCTATCCTCTGGAACACCAACTCATTGCTGATGGAGAAATTTATCACTACCAAGTGGTCCATCACTGTATAGGCTTATTGGCTCTAACAAGCCTAGACACCTGACCAATGTCTACAGCCCAGCCAATCCAAGGGATAAGAAATCCTTTCTCAAGAACTTGGAGTACCTATCCAACCTAACTAGGCATAAGAGATGGATTGTCGGCGGAGATTACAATCTCATACGCAGTCTGGAGGAAAGAAAAAGGGGGATCAAGACGCCTGGATCAGGACTCCAGTGACTTCAATAGCCTCATTGACAACCTCAACCTCATCAACCTGGAAGCCATCAATGGCATCCATACCTGGATAAATAGAAGAACCGGATCACATCAAATCGCCTGCAAACTAGATCGATTCCTCATCTCTGACTCCCTTATGCTGGAAGGAATAGCCCTAGAAGCAAGCATTCTGAATTTCCCTGGTTCGGATCACTGGCCCATACAGCTATGGTTGGACGTGCTAGCCACTCCAGAGAAAAAACCTTCAGGTTTGAACAGCTCTGGCTCAACCACCAAGACTTCCAAGCAAAGATCCAGGATTGGTGGAGGGAGGCAAAGGTCCCCCGCGGCTCCAAGATGTACAGATTTCAGCAAAAGCTAAAGAACCTCTAGCAAATACTCAAACTTTGGAACAAGGAAATCTTTGGCAATATCTTCGATTCCCAAAAGAAACTATCAAAACAAATGGCTACGATTCAAAATCAGATCCGGCTACAAGGGATAATGGATGAGCTGAAAACCCAGGAAGCAAAAGTAAATCAACGGTTGGAGGCCAGAAAAGGACAAGAAGAGATTCTATGGAAACAAAAATCATGCATGCAGTGGCTCAAGGAGGGGGACCGAAACACCAAATTCTTTCACAGAACCGTCATTCACCGCCGTCATACTAATAGAATTATGCACTTAACCTCCACCAATGGTGAGCCCATTTATTCGCATGAAGGCCTGGAGACGACACTGATAGACTATTACAAAGATCTCCCCACGGAACCACTCCCAGATAGATCTGAGGCCATAGCTAAGGTCACGCAACATGTGCCCTCCCTTGTCACTCCGGAGCAAAACTCAGCTCTGCTCTGGCCTATTACAATCAAGGAGGTGGATCAAGTGCTTCAGGACACCCCCAAGTGCAAGGCACCTGGCATCGATGGCTTCACCAACGATTTTTTCCACCATTCTTGGTCGATGATCAAGGTAGAGGTGTGGGAAATTATTGAAGATTCCTGATCCACAGGACAAGTCCTTCAGGCTCTCAATGCGACTTTCCTTACCCTCATCCCTAAAGAGGGGCAGGCTCACCATCCTAAGCAGTTCAGACCCATATCCCTCTGCAACGTCATCTACAAACTTCTAACGAAAGTGATCGCATGAAGACTCAAGACCATCCTACCAACAATTATCTCTCAGGAGGAATCGGGCTATGTTGAGGGCAGAAAAATCCTAGATAGCGTCATCCTAGCTCATGAAGTGATCCACTCTTTGCAGAAGACCAGAACGCCAAGTATGCTCCTTAAACTAGACCTTTCTAAAGCCTTCGATAAGATAAGCTGAGACTATATGTGGGAAATGCTCCTTGCCTTTGGCTTCGATAGGCTATGGGTGACTTGGATTCTGAATCTAACCTCCTCGTCTTTTTTTTCCATCCTTATCAATGGAGTTCCCTCTCACCCATTTTCCCCTTCTAGAGGAATTAGACAAGGAGACCCTCTTTCCCCATTCCTCTTCATCATTATGGCCGAGGGTCTTAGCCGCTCTATTCACGCAACCATTGCAAATAACTTGTTGACAGGTCTACCTTTGCATGGTATCTCCCCCCCTATCTCGCATAGCCAATTTGTGGACGACACACTTTTGATGGTTACCCCTATAGCATGCGAAGCCAACTCCCTCCACCCGATCCTCCAAACTTTCTCTGAAGCCCCAGGAATGGATTGTAACAAAGATAAGTCCCAAATCGTCTTCTTCAATACGCCCCCTCCGATTCAACGCCATGTCTTTGTTATCTTGGGTTTCAACCGAGGCTCCCTTCTTTCCAAATATCTTGGCATCCCCCTAATTGATAATGCCCTCAGGAACTCCTCTTGGGAACAAATCCTTTCCTCTTTTACCAAAAGGTTATCTTCCTGGACCTTTAGAGTTCTAAACATTCCTAGTCATCTCATTCTCCTTCAAGCGGTTCTTCAAGCCCTACCCATCTACACCTTTTCAGCGCTTTCTGCCCCAAAGTTTGTCCTCACAACCATAAAAAGCTTACAGAGGAACTTCCTCTGGAAAGGCCTCAACACAGGGAAGAAAATAGCGCTGATCAGCTGGGACAAACTCTGCCAACCCAAAGCACAAGGAGGCCTTGGATTACGGGACCCCTCCATCATGAATAAAGTCCTTAGCGCCAAGATCTGGTGGCGTTGGCTAAAAAATCCCATGGATCTCTGGGCAAGGCTCAGGAGGAAGAAATATGGACCAGATGTGGCGGAAAAGAACTTAATATGATGGAATGGGGACAACCCAGGAACCTTAATCTGGGCAGCAGCTAAGAAGAATAGACATCTAGTAACCCGACATGCTTTTTGGGAAATTCGAAATGGGAAAACAACCCTCTTCTGGAAAGATTCCTGGCAACAATGGCCAATTTTAGACCATGAGGATTGGGCTGAGCATATCATCACCCAAGCTATGCATGCGGGCCTGACAAAATTCGTTGATTACTGGCAAGACAATCCCCTAGAAGACACCTGGCGACACTAGTACCTAAACAGGGAACGCCTGAACCTGGAAGCGCACGTGGATCTGAGACCCTGGTAGGATGAAATTTCCAAAAGGAAAATCCCCAAGCTCATAGGATAGGATATCCTCTGATGTGGATATTTGCCACGGGAAACCTTCAGCATACGAGAGGCCTATCACATCAAAACTCAACCAGACCCTCTACCCACAAGGAAAGTGTGGAGTAAAATCTGGGACCTTAAACATTGGCCTAAAATCACCCTCTTCCTCTAACTCATCACCCATTTGAGCATTCTCTCTCGGGATAACCTCTCAAAAAGAGGTTTTTTTGGGTCGTCTATATGCGTGCTCTGTGGAGAAGGAGCTGAAACCATGAATCACCTCCTCAACTCCTGCCCCTATACTGCTCAAATATGGGATCAAAGTGTACTTATTATGGATACCTCGGATCATAAAAGAGACAACATCATTGATACAATTATGGATTGGAGGGACCAAGTGTTCCAATCTTCCCTCCTAAATTGCATATGGAAATTACTTCCAGGCTTCATTATTTGGCAGGTATGGAAGGAAAGAAATAGAAGTCTCTTCAGGAATGATTCCCTCTCGTGGCACCACTGCTGGAACCAATGTCGCCTCAATATTCTAGAAATTCTCAACCTACAACTTTGGTCTAAAAAAGATTTGATCAACAACCCCTCAGAACTTCTGATCCTACAGTACTAGAATCCCTCCCCAATTCTTCACCCACTTTCCCCCACTTCTTCTCCTCCCCCTCCCAATAGCCCCTCCTCTTGGTCCACCCCCCCAGATGAACTCATCAAGCTCAACTTTGATGGAGCCTCTAAAGGCAATCCAGGAGAAACAGGTTACGGAGTAGTTTTCTGTAACCACCATGGACACATCATTCTCATTAACGCAGGCTCTCTTGGTCACACCACGAACAGTGCAGCGAAACTTTGGGGGCTCATTAGAGGACTGCAATTAGCCATTGAGAATAACTTCACCAAGCTGATTGTAGAAGGAGATTCTCAAATCATCATTAATCTCTTTAGCATAATTTTACATGGAGAAGACCCGGAAAGAATATCGCCCAGTTGGAGACTCTCACACGGGCTAAAGACTATCGCGGATCTTTTGCAACCCAATCAGGCCTTTATAGCTGTTCATATCAGGAGAAAGGCAAATCAAGTTGCAAATGAATTGGCTAATCTGGGGACCAAATGGGATGGACCGGATCTCCTTTGCAAAATGTCCCTCAACCCTGATCACCCTATTCTCTAGCAATGCATCCGCAAGGCTGTGGAAGTGGACAAACCCCCAGATGGGGTGATAGTCCAAGACAAATGGCGTGAAGTGGGAGAGCGGTCAGGACAACAAGGCAGGGAGCCATGTGCTGGGCTCATGCCAATTACTGCCACCTCGACCCTGCATTAATTAGACTTCACGTCGCTGCAGCACCATTAACTCTGGTGTGCCCGACCCTCATTACCAACTTCACTATGGCTCTTTCGTCTGCAAGTGTTTTTCATCCGTGCTCATGAACCGACCCCCACATCCCTCCGCTGCCTTGGCCTGGATTAACCTGGACTTTCATGGTGTTCGCAGCCCTCGGCCCTCTCCAGGCTCTTTGCATTTTCCAGGAGCATTTATCTCTTATCTGCCATCAAACGGAGCACATTATGCCGTGTCAAAGAGGAAGGCCATGAAGAGGCTCTCCATGGCATCCTCATTGGCCCCGAACCTCTGTCTCTCCCTCTGGTTCGCCCTCCACGTTCTCCTCACCACCTCTACAGCCCAAGTTGGAACCTCTCCCCTCCTCCACCCCGCCGGCCTCCTGATTTGAATGCCTAGTCATCATTGATAGCTCGTCATGCTCTCTTTCATGATTTCCTGCCGTCTCACCGAACTCCAGAACCAGTGAAACTTCTCTTGCACCGACAGATTGCTCCTCCCATCCACCCATGGGGGTACCACCTCTTCTTCTAAGTGCATGAAACAATGCGTACGCGTCTACTGACTTCATCCCTGATTCACAGTTGAAAGAAATTTTAACCATTCTCTATGGTCCGGTCTTCGAACTTTTTCAGGGAATGGAGGACCCCAAATTCCAACTGCATCTTATGGATGGAAAGATATAGACTCTCCTTCAAATTCTATCCACCTTCCAGGATGCTTTCCCCCCACTCCATAATTCTCGGCTTCAGCAGAGGAACCCCATGCAGAGGGAAATGATAGGAAGGATCAGATGCAACGTTCAACAGGGGTCGTTGTGGAGCAGGTCAAGCATGAGGACACGGAGGCTGCGACAACTACAGGCCAGCATGTGTACAGACTGCCTGGAGACACCCTGCCAGCTGCCAACATGGACGAGAGCAACGTGGACGCTGACATGCATTTGGAAGGCAAAGGGACACCCATTGAAGAGGAACCTTGGTATGCGGCCTCTCTAGCCACCTGGCCAGGTTACTTGCCAAGTGTCTGACCCCACAGGGGTTCTATTCTCTTTAATAGTTTTTTTTCTTAGTTGTAGCTTTGTCAGCTCAGTTCTATTTTATATGACTGTCAGACTATAAAATGCTAGACTTACCCAGCTGGCTGAACTGGTTTCCCCTCTATTGGGGCAGTTCAGTAATTACAGTGCGGTTGTTTTCAAGTTTTTGTACCTCTGGATTGGTTTTTTGAAGGCCCTTTATATATAAAATCTCTTACTTACAAAAAAAAAAAAACAATAAACTATTTTTTGTTACTATATAATTCAACTCAACAATAATCAAGCTCCGGCTAATGAAATAAATGACACAATGTTGGTGATATTCCTTTTGTCCCAGCACTACTCCAATAACTATATATTAAGTATCAATTGATATATGAAAAGGCAGGGACTAATTTGGTCCCGGTAATACAGGTTCTATAGAATGTTTTTCTTTGAGAGCTTCAAAATTATTCTGACATTGATTAGTCCAAAAAAATTCATTATATTTTTTAAGTAATATAAACAAGGGTGATGCAATTCTTGTAAAATTTCCAATAAAATGTCGATAACAACCCACATTCCATAAGAAACTCCATACATCTTTATGATTGTTTAGACTAGGAGATGATAAATTACCTAGATTTCTATTGCATCAAATTTGATTTTTGTGGAAGATATAGTGATGAACAATATGTTATAGCCTTAATTTCCATCCTACAAGGCCATAAGGGAATCCAACAGAAGATGAAATCCAATACACAACTCTAGCTCAGGATTCAGGTCACTTTTGAAGGGTGTCGCTTGTGATACATCGGACAACGAGCAACTAATCATTGGTTAGCTATAGTTCAAAACAAGACACCCTATGTAACCTTCTAGATTCATAGAGTTTTGAAGAGGTAAGAGAGGATTATTTGTTTCTTCATGTAATGAGCCCCAGAACTCACATCATTCGAGTATACATTGGTGTCTACAATATCTAAAATCTCTCCCAAGCCTCTTCCAAGGATTTATATAAAGACGAAAAATATTGAGCATGAGGAGGAAGAATCATTTGCATATCTATGTTTCCAATATTTAGATGTGATTCTCCATATACTTCAATTACAGTCAGGTTTTCTAGATTGGTTGAAGTTCTGAGGAGGACCAAGGAGAAAGGGGAAACAGGGAATGCATATAAACTGAAGGTATGATTGTATTGATGTATTTATTTCATTCCAATTAATTTATCATTGGGATTCCCCTAAATATGTTTGTATCTGATTTAAAAATGTTTATATATGGTGTCATGTTACATACATCAAGATAGATCTACTATATTTCAATTTCCTAACACCAGAAGAGCAAGAAGATCGACATTTGTTTGTCTCCTTATGAGAAGGAAGAAAATTGCAAGAGCTGGAGCTGGATCTCAGGAGCTACATCAGACGGATATGTAAGGAAAATTATTGATTGAAAATTATGTTCAACATCCTTCTTGGCTAAAAGGAAATGAATTCACTTATATCTAGCGAGACCCATTAGTGGTCTATCCCCACTCTCTATTTAGGATCTGTAAGGATATCCTAGGAAGATTTTTCCATAGCATTGGTGAGATTTTCTCCATAACTTAACTGACAATTCCATTGGGGAATAATATTGTATTCTTATCTATTTTAGAGTCCCTTTCCTATTATCCAATTTTTTTGAGTTAGTTAGTTTCTTCCCTAGCACTCCCTCAAAAAAGTATATCTCTTAGATCTAGAATATCTGGGATAGATCTTTTTATTTTAATAAATTTTGTAGTGTTGTTTATATGTTATTGATGAAAGATCGATAATATGGATAGTTGAAATACTACTGACCCGCGACACCCCCTGTAGGTTTTAAAATTTTTAAATTCCGTAGATCTTTTGGTCAAATCTATATGTATCTAATCTTAAGGGTCTATAATTGATCTATTTCCCTAGATCATCTCTATGTTTTAGCCTCTTGATTGCTTCTTGAGTTTCCATGTGATTTTGAGGTGTTGAGTGTTCCTCTCATTTACTTTTGTGAGTGTAAAAGGGATTTGAGGTTTGTTTTGGAGTGCTTTCATTTCATATTACTAGGTTCTCGCTTGGGTTTTCATTGTCCTTCATTTCCCTCCTGTCTCAGTTTCCCCATTGAAAACTTGCGAAAAGGAAAAATTTCATAAGTTCAACTAGTGTTGCCATGGGTTATAACAATGACAACCCATAACCATGTCTCTAGTGAGGTGAAGGAAACCCATGACACCCGCTGTACGGTCCACAAAAAAAGGCATGTAGGGTGAAAAAAATAATATTTTTCATAAAACAAAATATGTGTTTTTTCCTGTGAAACCTAGGTTCCCTATTCTTGGGTAAGAGAACATTCATAACTTAGTTTTCAAATGTATTTTTCATTATTCTTTGCATGGAATAAAAATGAAAACGAAAAATTTATTTTTCCAATCATCCGTAATGGAACATTTTAGGACCTCTTTTAATAATTGCATTGGAGTGTTGCTTGTTAAGTTTGGGTTCAAAATTTATCTTCTGGAGTGATTGACAGTCACATTTGGTTGAGTTTCCTTTTGTGATTGGGTTTTACATTGCTACGATCCATTCCTTATGAGTTTTGGTTTGAGATCCCATGTAGACATTGGAGCGGACCAGGGAGCATCACCACCAACATCACACTACCCTCTACTTGCTTTCTTCTAGTTTTGATTTGCATGATCATTTTTTTAGAATAAAGAAAGAGTTGCATTTGACAAAAAAAAAAGTCAGAATTTTGTATAGAAAGATTTTGAGCATTGAAATACAAAGTGCATTGTTGAATTGTTTAGTTTGAGATCTTCTTAAAAGTTTGGATATGATTTGTTTTACATGGTTTCTTTGTGTTTGAGATTGTATTTTGACATGTACAAAGAAAAATATCTCTTTTCCTTCCCTTAGTTAGAATTCATTGAATTGAACAAGTTTATGAGAATTCTTATATTACTTGGGTTGGGTCAAGAGTAAACACCATAAAAGTTTCATCCATTTTCCCTTTGACATAAAAAAAAACCATAAAAAAAGATTCATAAAGCTAAAATTAATTGGACTCTTTTCCTTGATAGAAAACCAACATTGGATAGGTTTAGGTCCTTGGAATAGGATTGAAGAGTAAAGTATTCAAGGCTACCAAAATGAAACCTACACTCATTAAAGCTAAAATTAATTGGACTCTTTTCTTTGATAGAAAACCAACATTGGATAGGTTTAGGTCCTTGGAATAGGATTGAAGAGTAAAGTATTCAAGTCTACCAAAATGAAACCTACAGTCATTAAAGAGTGTAAAACCCATTTTTTCAACCAATATCTCAGGAATCTCCTCTAACACGTGATTCAAGCATAAGGTCACATTGGATAAGGTAGGGATATTACCCTTTAGTACTTATTTTGGTATTTGTGGTATCACTTTTATTACTATGTATATGGGGGTTTTATTGTTTCCACATCTCTTTGTGACGTAACATCTTCAACTCTTCAAGCATAGTTACCCTACCATTATGTGTGGTTGGACATGTGATTGCTTGCCCGATTATTGATTGTGAGATGGTAGCCTTAGTGACCATTCCTAGAAAACTATTGAGGTGACTACAGGTGGGACGTACCTATAACACCTAGGGAATATTTTTTTTCATGGTCTCAGTTCTCCTAGAGGTTTCCTGCCTTAATAAAGGGTTCTTACACAATCATGGTTGGTTTGCATCGTTCATTGTAACTTCTCCTCACACCTTCACTAGCCAATCTTCTAAGGAATTCATATCCCCCAGAAGGTTGGTTTTCAGAAGGCCATCCTAGCCATTGGTTTTCTTTCCATTGTACTATATTTTCTTGGTGTGTTCTCGTTGGTTATGTGTCTACATTGAACTTAGGTTGAATTGTGTTCTGATTTTTGCATATTATTTTCACTTTGGTTGAATCACCGTGTTAATATCGTCACTTACTAGGACTATAGCCAATCACAGAGGTACAACCACCTCTAAAGTGGAGTGAGATAGGTGACCATGAAATTTAAGAGTCTTATCTTTGGTTTGAGGAGTGTAGGCTAGTTGAAGTAGAAGTGGTCAATAAAATTCCTTCACCCATCTTTAACCCTCCTTTAACCAATCCTGAAGCACCCATACTTATCTAGGTAAGGGAGATTTTTAGTGAATCTTTTTCTTTGTTTAGAAATACTTCCACCATATTAATCTTAAGTGTTTTTTCCAGTGTGGTTGAGCCATCAAGCCCATTTGTGAGTGGGACAGGGGGCATCACCGTGATGCCAACATTACCTTACTTGAGCACTGTTGGACCTACACCATCCATGCCTTTGTCTATGGTTACTTGATTTGGGGTACTTTGTTCGTGTACTCTTTTCCATTCATCAGTTTACCTATAATTCATATTCCCATCCCATCCATTATAATGCCCACATCTCGATCTTCTTCAAGTGGGGGGTTGAGGCTTGGTTTTAGAATGGGGGGTGGATTTCCTTGGTTTTCAGTATTGTCAGGTGTTATTTTACATTTTGGATGGAATATTCCTAGTGGTTTTTGGGCTATCCCTAGTTAGGATGGGGGAAGTAGTACATCAAGAGGGATAAATTTCCCATGGGTTAGCACACTTTTCCCTAGGGGAAAGTCCCTTGGGAGAAACATTTCAAAATGGGGAGGATTTCCCTTTATTCATACCTTCAGTCCTTCGAGGTTCTTTCCTTGGACTAGTCTGGGGAACACTTTCCCTTCAGGGTATACAATTACCCATGGGGGAAACCCCCTTAGGGAAACATTTAATCCTAGGAGAAGTCATTCTCCTGGAAGTTTCACCATCCTTGGGGGAATATACTCTCCTTGAAAAATAAAATCCTCTGGTAGTATGAAAATAAGGGGACCACAAGGTTCATATAGGACATTAGGAGCTTCATCTTTCTCCCAATAGTCATTTTCTCATACGTCATTTCCCTTCCTTGCAACGTTACACATACTCAACTTGTCACATTTGAAAAATGACCCTATTGTCCATAACCCTTCATGGTCAGTCATTCCTACTAAGCTACATGAAAAAATTCCCAAGTTTTATGGAAAGTTCGGAGAAGACCCCTCCACGCACATTATGACATATTATTTTTTGTGCTCATCCAATTCTTTGATGGATGATAGTTTAAGGTTGTGTATTTTCTGAATATCTATGACCATAATCTTTGTGAATTGGTATATTTATCTAGAAGGTGGTTACTTTAAAAATTTTAACAACTTGGTGATGGTTTTTCTAATGCATTTTCAATTGCCTATACAGTATGAGATTGGAGTAGAGTTATTTATGTCTCAGTGATAGGATATTTCCATTCAAATCTATGATCATATTCATGAGTGGATATGAAGACATAGGATGATCAAGATCTATATTCCAGACAAACTCCTAATGGAGTGGTTTACAAAGTCCCTCTTACCACCCATTTCCAAGGATGTAGCTATGGTCGGGGAAACTACCGAGGAGAAAGACATCACGCGTTCCCAACACTTGGATTTGATTCAATATCAGTAAGGAAATCTATATGACCTTATCTCTCATTCTTTTAGGCCATTGATAGTTCCTAAAAATCCAAACCTATAACCCCTCACCGATGGTGTTGTGAGTTCTATTTCCCATGCCTTTGTGGGCCAGTTAGCTGACCAAAGGGGTCACATTTCTATTTCTTCACACTCATCATCTATTGGTCCTAATTCTCAAACTGCAATGGTCCCCACTCACACCTCCAAGGTGAATTCAATGCAATCCACACAATTGAAGAATCCTCAATAACCTGGAGGAAGGAATAAAATGAACAAAACGAAAAATTCCAACACTAAGAGAGGGACCGCTCCCACCCAAAACAATAAAGGGGGGCATGAAAGAGGAAAATAATATTTGATTCCCCTACATGATGTGTGTGGAGGACCAACATACTCATTAGTATCGAAGGAAGGATGATATCCATCAGTATTTGGCTCAACAAAGGCTCCCCCAACAAATTATTTTCCTAAATCATCATTTTCTCCTTCAACCTCAACACATGGTTGCAACAAATCATTCCCCTTCATAAGGGGACATGGAAATTACCCTCAATGTGAGGGGTCTTCCTCAAATTCCACAATTTTCATGTGTGACCATACAATCAACTTCCTGAATCGAACTTAGAACTATGAAAATTTTTATCCTACTCCTGCTATGCATGATTCAACATCTTCTTCAGAGCTCAATGGCCCTCTTCAAATTCATAATGCATACTTTGACACACCACTTCGCCCCCATAAGGGCGTTCTTCAATGAATGACACATAATCCAAATACACATCTCACCCACAACTACAATATTTTGGAATACTTTGCCCACAAACCCATGCGTCATGTCCGCACTCAAAGTTATTCAAATCTTACAATTGACTCTTCTGTGACTGCAAAATCGAGAGACCCTACATGTGCTATCTTGCCATCAAAATCAACTGCAAATTGCATAGAAATACCATCATCACGGCCTTGAAAATTCGACATAAATGGCCCCTATCCAGCACGCAAGAACACTTCCCTGCACCGTGTGAATTCTGGAATGGCAAACAAGTCTTCATAGGAGGAGGGTTCATATCGCTTGGGAATTGTGTCAGAGCTTGAATTCACTAAGCAAGGGAGAAATCGAGCCATGCAGAGACACAAATTGGTCATGGTCTGAGTTCAATTGGAACAGAGGGAAAATTTTACCAAGCAAGGGTGTAAACAAGCCAAGAAATGGCACAGGTTTAACACAGTCTGAGTGTGATTAGAAAAGAGTGTGAATTCGACAGAGGTTGGGCGTGATTCCTTAATACAGGGCAGAGAAAATGGCAAGGGAAAATGAAACAATAGAGTGCCCAACCTGATTTTGGATGCTCTTATGATGGATTACGTTGACCACATGTGCGCCTGAGTTGCCATGTGTGGGAGATTCGAATTTGATGGCAAGCTTGATAGCAATGGAGTGTTGTGTACTTAGATCAATGTCCAAGTCTTTTGACTTGGACATTGGATCATAACCATCTAAAGCTTCTTTTAATCAATGCCTGTAACAAATTTAATTAAATGTGATTGAATTCTAGTTCCCTGGAATCTAGGACAGTTACTGGTATGCAATGCAATGTCACTTCAAACGACACTTTAAATGACATCGCATCCGACACCTCATCCGGTACTTCATTCGATACTCCTGTGTTAAGTGCATTTTCACCTCTTTTAATGGATAGCCTGCAATTTTGAAGTATTTTTGACAACAATAGTGGGCAGAGGCAGAGTGCTCCATGCTTACTCATTCTTCTTGTATATGACATATAGTGTCAAAACCTATAATGAACGGGTTATAGCAAGCATAAAACATGTATTGTCAAACCTACAGTATGCAGCTTGTAATGGAAGATAACCAATAAAGAGTGGTCTATTAAGCATGAGTTCAGTAATGTATAGTGATGCAGGAGAATCACTCACTAAATCAAGCGAGCCAGTGCGTGGGGGCAAAGGAACAGCTGGAGAGCGCCAGCATTCAAATTTTGGGAACATTGAACTTGACTGCGCCAAACATTAATATCTGATGTGATGAAGCACACTTTGTATATGTAACAAACCTTGAGCGGATAAGCTCTCGTCCTTAGGTAGATGAGGCATTTACTTAAATTTAATGCAAGTAGATAGAATAATTAACTATAGATTAGATAGTTTGCTTTCAAGAGGGAAAACGGAGTATAGACACCCTCCCTGGTATCATTGTARAGATAACATTCATTCAGCATTGGAAAGGAGAAGAGAAGAACAGAGCAGAGAGTCTGTGAAGAACCTCCATGTACARTTATTGAATTAATAGGAAGAGCTTTGATTCAATTCCATGGATGTGTTTGATCTCTGTGTGTTGTTGATATTGTGCCTTTGCATGTTTGCTTCTTTCTATGCTTATCTGTTATATGCTACATATGTAATTGCGTATCAGGTTCGAAACCTGAGGGAATGAAGGAATGAGTTCCCATTGTTTCTCTGTTTATGCCAGGAGATTCCTGCATAGAGGCAGTCGAATCCCTCCGCATAGAGTGCGTCGAGGAGGCTAAATTGTTGAACTTTCATTCTCACTTCGTTCAGAGTTGGGTTTGAGTTATTCGAGCCGGTCAGATAAGTGCAGGTCGAATTTGAGTTTCAGTAGCAAGTCTGAGAAGGGGAAGGTTGAAACTGTTGTGAGCGTAAGCGCACAGAACCCAGAAGACTTCGGTTGAAACTATTGTGAGTGTAAGCGCACAGAACCCAGAAGACTTCGGTTGAAGCTGTTGCGAGTGTGAGCGCACAGAACCCAGAGGACTTCATCACTTTTGGAAGTGGGTGAAGAACGAGCCCAGTGAACGTGCTCGAGGAAGCTTTGAAGGAGTCCGAGTTGACAAAATCTCAGGAGGGATAGTCCCTTTGTTTCAGTTGCACAGGACGAAGGTGGCGAACGGAGGATTCTCAAGAGAAAGAGAATCGACGACTTGTAGTTGTCGAGGAGAAATCCGAAATCTCGAGGACCCTCCGATCGTGGAAGAGTTGCGCGGGAGATAGCCGTAAGCACATGCGAGGAAGGATCAAAGCCCATCGAGCTTCGGGGTATCGGCATTCGGGGATTGATAAGGCGAGGATTCACCCCTCGTAGAAATCGCGAATCGTGATTCCCCGAATGAATCTGCATCGTTGATCTGGACGAGGACACGTGGCGCAGGATCCCTTTGGATCGGGGTTCGGCGTTCGGCGTTCCCAGAGGTAAGAGGTTTATACTCTTCGAAATCACGACAGGCGATTTCCCGAGTCAACTGGAGTCGTCGATCTCCAGGAGGACACGTGGAGCAGGATCCTGAGGAGTCGGGATTCGGGGTTTTGCTGGGTCTGTGACCTTGTGCATCAGAAGGCGCGAACTCTCGAATCGCGAAATACCGATAGAGCGAGAGGGAGACAGGTGTCGAGACGTAAGCCTCCCCAGGAGACGTTGACAGGTGGCATCGGAAAATCGAGATTCGGGGTTTTGTGATGCAAGGGAATTGTAACCGGTGAAGTCGTGATCCCGCGATCCCCGATCGCATGAGTGAAGGAGGTGACGTAGTTGGGTGGGGCCTCCAGAGCAAGTGGTGGACAGGTGGCGTGCTGTCGGAGTTTCGGGGTTCGGGGGTTTGTGTTGCATGAGATGTGCGACACCACAACTGTCGATTTCCCGATAGGGAAACTCCCGAATAGAAGCGTTGACCCATTGACCATCGGGAGTCGGGGTTTTGTGGTGCATGTGAATGTGTTCGCGTGAACCGTGAACTCCCGAGTCGCGATATCCCAATTTCCGAAAAGGGAGATAGTTGAAGGAGTTACTGTGGGTGACTCGTAACTCCCGAGGGGAGTTGGAAGAGCTTAGACTCTTCGGGCCTGTGGCTGAAGAAGGTCCTGGTGGGAGAAGCTCGCTCGGTGAGGGGCAGGTTGCGTCATATAGCACACAGGAGTTAAGCATTTAAAAATAACATGACTATCAATGTAATAACTTGTATCATGGTAATAATACAAAACTTCTTGCAAGGACTCTTTTCTCTAGGAAATAATCATTTGTCAGCTCATGAACCCCTCGCCCACCTAAGTATTGTGACACCTCACGATCAAAAGTATAGGAAACTAGTCAGTATCCCCCAATAGCCGAAGATTTATAGTATGTCAAGTGTAAAGATAAAATTTCATAGATTGGTCCGACGAGACAACTAGGAGATGGCCCCACCTATAGGATAAGAGATCCTATATATAGATAAGAAGAGGTAGGCAAGAGAGTTTCAATATAGTCTTAGAGTCATTTCCCAATGGAAAATTGATGAGATTCATTAACCTTATCTTAACCACACATACTCCAAATCAGCTTTGTCTGCAAGTAATGTCGTACATCAAGACAAGTTTAGATTTATTATTTATTTTTGTCAGATCATCATCCTCGCTAGGTAGAATGCCCCACTACCAACAAGCTTGTTCAGTACTCTGGTGGGTTTACCTAGTCATACCATAGGCTGGTACCCACTGCCAACATACCTATTCAGTATCTTGGTGGGTTAGCCTCTTAAACCCTCAGAGACTGGCCTTCCATCCTTTAAGATTTTAGTATAAGATTTCTTATGCAAGAAGATGGGGGAAGAGCTCTGAAACAAATTTTTCTTTCTTTTCTTTTTAATTGGGATGGTATTTATGTTAGAGGATGACTTTCCGTTATATTATTAGTGGTTGTCCTGATGTAAGGGGTACTTAAGCGGATGTGGCCTATATAAAGATATGATACAATAAAGATATTTAGTGTGTAGTGGATGGTACCATCAAGAAAGAACAGAAAGGTATCTCTAGGCTCAACTCACTTTCTTCTTTTGTAATTATTGTGATGTTTCCATGACTAACTACTAATTAGACTTCCCTGTTACTCTTTGATAAAGACACTTGAATTACTTACTCAGGTTGCTTGGAAAAAATGTACGAGAGACCTCTAGGCTTGATAGTTATGGTATCACTTCCTTATATAGTGGTGAAGAGTTTCAAGAGCAACTGCTTTAGAATGCCTTAAAAATGATATTTTTGCAAAAACGTGGCTAGTTACAGTAAGTCACTATTCATTTGATGCTTTAGCAGACACAATATTCAAGTATAACAATGTTTTGATGAAAATCCTTGAAACTGTGTACTCCCAGTGAAATAATTACTTACAGAAACCTCTTAGAATTGCCTTATTAGCAAAAACTATTTACATATATACAGTAGTAAATATTTAAAAAAAAAAAACATTTCAAGAATAGGGGGGGGCTTCCCCATATACTAAGGCCAATGACTTGTCACATGACATGACCAGTAGAAAATCCTCTCTAGAAATGGACTTATGATAAAATTTAAGTCGGTGTCCATTTACCACAAAGGAGACTTGTCCATCGTCAATTGTTTTAATTTTTACAGCTCCATTTCATATATAGTGTCTACCTCGTAAGGGCCCAACCAATGGGTGGTAAGTTTTCCTTTGAAGGTTTTGAACCGGGAATCAAATAACAGGGCCCAATCACCAGGCTGGAAGTGTTTATTTTTAATAAACTTTTCATGCCACTTGCTCCTCTAGTTTTGGACTAATATCGTCCATTGGATGGCATCTTTCCTTATTTCATCCAACTCATTTAGTTGTAGGACTCATTTCTTTTGAGCCTCATCTAGGTTCAATCCTAACTCTGCGACAATACAGAAGGTCCTTACTTGGAATTCTATTGGTAAAAGTACTTGTTTCCTGTACACTAGCTCATGAGGGGTATGTCCAGTGGTATTTCTCTAGGTAGTTTGGTATGCCCACAAAGCCTTTGGGAGCCTATCAACCCAATATTGGTGATGTAACTGAATAGTCTTGGTCAAGATGGATTCCAGAACTTTGTTTGTGGATTCTACTTGACCATTGGCTTGCGAGTGGTATGGAGAAGATTTACAATGTTTAATCCCATATTTCTCTGTTATCTATTTCATCATCCTGGAAGTAAATTGAGTGCCTTGGTCGATAACAATTTCATGAGGGGCACCGAAGCGGGTAAATATGTATTCATAGATGAATTCGACAACAGACTTCTCTGTGGCCCTAAATAGGGCTTTTGCCTCTACCCATTTGGTGACATAGTCCATATAAACCAAAATATAGTTCTTCCTATGGGACATGGGTGAAATTGGTCCTATAAAGTTGAGGGCCCATTTTTCGAAGGGTTCTATCATAACTTGGGCCTGCAAAGGAATTTTGTCAGACGATGTAGGTCTACCTATCCTTTGGCAACTATCACAACTTCTCACATACTTGGCAACATCTTTGAAAATTCTAGGCCAATAGTAACCTAAGTGTAACACCTTATATGTTTTACGTTTGTCAGAGAAATGGCCACCACATGGTCCATCATGACAACTTCATAGTATTTCAGGTACCTCATCCTCTCGGACACATCTATGAATAATCAAATCAGGACTTGTGCGAAAAAAATCATGACCAACCCAAGAGTAATTAGAACTCTGTGTAATAATTTTTCGCTTTTCATTAGGTGACAAATGAGACGGTAACTTCCTAGTAGCCAGATAGTTTTCCATATCTGCAAACCATGGGGTATTGACAGAGAGGGAAAAGAGGTGCTCATCTGGGAAATTATCATCTACAGGGATGTAATCATCCTCATTCTTTATTCGGGAAAGCAATTCAGCTACTACATTACCCTTTCCAGGCCGGTCAAGAACAATAATATTAAATTCTTACAATAACAAGAGCCACCTAGTCACTCAGCCATTAGTTATAGGTTTATTCATGAGGAACCTAATGGTGGAATGATCAATGTGTAAAAATACTTCATAACCTGTAATGTAATGAAAAAACTTGTTAATAGCATGAACAACTGCCAAGAACTCTTTCTCGGTGACTGTGTAGTTCAACTCGGTAGGGGACAAGTTCTTGCTTATAAAATAAATGGCATAGGATTGTTGGTCTTCTTTCTTCCCTCATACCCCTCCTATTGCAGTTTCAGAGGCATCAATTTATATATGAAATGGGAGAGTCCAATTACTCCCTCTAATAACTGATGCCACAGACAGCTTAGCTTTCAGGGTTTCAAAGGTAGTTTGACAATGCTCGGTCCAAACAAAATCAACATCTTTTATCAATAATCCAAACATAGGTGGAACAATCTTTGTAAAATTTTCAATAAACCACCGGTAATATCCGGCATGTCCAAGAAAGCTTCTCACCTCTTTCTGAGTCTTGGGGGGTGGAATTCTAATAATTACCTCAATCTTTGCAGGATCAACTTTTATTCCTTCAGATGAAACATGATGTCCTAGAACCACTCCTTTAGTTAGCAACATTTTACATTTTTCATGACTTAGGGATAGGTTCATTTCCTGGCATCTAATGAGGACCTTTTCTAGGTTGTCTAAGGCTTCCTAGTAAGTGTTGCCATAAACTATGAAGTCATCCATGTAGACCTCAACACAATCATGAATAAGATCGGCAAATATCCCTAATACTGCTCGTTGAAATGTGGTAGGAGCATTACACAATCCAAATGGTAAGACCCTAT
This sequence comes from Picea engelmannii, assembly GCA_009831015.1. Classification (NCBI taxonomy): domain Eukaryota; kingdom Viridiplantae; phylum Streptophyta; class Pinopsida; order Pinales; family Pinaceae; genus Picea; species Picea engelmannii. The sequence goes on along the minus strand of ML781140.1, from coordinate 454,550 downwards.
AGGCATAGGTGCCCCAAGGACAAGTAAAGGTAGTCTTTTCCTGGTCCTCTGGTGCTATAAGAATTTGGTTGTACCCATTGTACCCATCTAGAAAGGAGAAATACTTATTTCCGGACAAGGTATCTAGAACTTGGTCAATGAAAGGAAGAGGAAACTAGTCTTTCAAAGTGGCCTTATTGAGTTCCCGGAAGTCAACACAAATTCTCCATTTCCTGGTCACTTTCTTTGGAACCACTACTAGCGGGGATACCCACTTACTGTCGGAGATGGGATAGATAAATCTGACATTTAAAAACTTTTGGATTTCCTCCTTGACTATGTCTTTGAGTGTTGGGTTCATCCTTCTATAGGGTTGCCTAACAGGTGTTACTTCCCCCTAGGTGTATATATGATGGATGCATGTGTCAGGGTGTATACCCTTCATGTCAGTGTATTCTCAGGCAAATGCTCCTGTTTGTTTTTTAAGGATATCTACTAACTTTTTCTGTTGGTATGTATCTAGCCTAGAGTTTATATGTAAAAATTTCCCTGGACTAATCTCATAGGGCATAGTATAAGACATGGTAGAATCATCGATTTCAAAAATAAAAGATGTCAAAGACAAAACAAATGGATCTAATTGTTCTTGAAATTCTTCCCCAAACATGTACTCAAATTGGGGAATAGACTGTGGAAAATCGACACATGTAATAGCATAAATGAATTGGTTTAACACATTTTCTGGTGTATGCTCCTGAAGTGCCCTTGCATGGTCACTAGGCAATACAGGTTCTTCCCAGACTTCGTTCTTGTATGGACATTCAAGCCACCATAGATTCTCCATAATAGGTTGAGCTGGAGGGTAAATGGTGAGCTTCTGGATAGAGAGACGATTTGAGATGGTCATTTCTCCTTCTCTATAGCTAATAAATGCATTGGTTGTGGCTAGCAAAGGTCTTCCCAAAATAACAGGATGGCCTTGGGCAGGATCCTTTGAATGAATGACAAGAAAATCTACAGGGTACTCCCATGAGGCTAAAGTAACCATGACATCATCTAAAATCCCTTCAGGTATAACCCTAGTCTTATCTGCTAATTCCAAAATGGTTGGGGTAGGCCGAAGAAGAGGTTGTAACTGTAATTGTTCCAAGGTTGTAGCGGTCATAACATTGATGGTTGCCCCTAGGTCTATGAGAGTGTTTCTGATGGGTACCTCCTTAATGGTTATGGTCACTATGGGGTTTCCCGGATTCCCATACTTTGCTAGCTTTGGCTGCTTTGATATGTACTTAGAGAGTCCTCTTACCAAATGTACTGTAGGAGTGTCCTTTTGCTTCCTACCTGGATTCTTGATACACAATTCTTTGACTACCTTACTATAGATTGGAATGTCTTTAATGGATTGTAGTAGGGGAATTTTGACACAAATATTTTTCAATTCATTCAAAATGTCAAATTCTGGTCAAGTGGTAGGTTTCTCGATTACCAATCAGTTTGGATAAGGAGGAACCTTCGCAATTTGTGAAGGTTCATTTTGGGAAAGCTTGGGTTCTTGATTCTTCGTGATAATAACATCTTACCACCTAGAGTTATCCGTGGGTTGTTTGGTGGTTTCTTCTTCTTCTTCTTGCTGGATGACTACTGAAGGTCTCAACCTATCTAGAACTTTTCCCGATCTTAGTTGCATTTCCTGTAATGGAACAGGAGTAATGAAATATGTCAAGAAGGCCTGCATCTCAACATTGTTAAGAGGTTGAGGGGGATTATTATTGGGATTCAACACTAGTTGTGCCGGCAATAGTGTCGGTTTTGGGGAGCTTTCATTTTGAAATTGGAGCGGTTGTTGTTGTGGGATAGGAGGTAAAGGTGGTGGAACAAAACCTGGAAAAAGTTGTGGAGTGATTGATGAGAACTGAGGATAAGGATGGTTGTACATAGGGATAGGTGGAGCTTGAGGATTTCCTTGGTTGTGTCCTCCTCTCCACCCTTGAATCCAAGGATGTTGGTACTAAGTAGACCAGTTTTGCAATTCTGGTGAGTTCCACTATTGTTGTTGATAATAGGGTGGAACTTGAGACTATAGATCTGGGTATGTAGGTTGATTCCTAGACTTCCATGGCCTCCTAGGTGCATAATAAGACTCCCCAGGGTATCCACTCCTATATATGGCTAATAAACCGGACAATGATGGACATTTTTTAGTCACATGGTCTTCTATACAAAAGCCACAAACTGAAATGTTATATAATGGGCATTCCCTTGAGGAATGCTTCCTCCTGCATCTTGGGCAATATATGCTCATTGTTACATTTTCCTCCTCCTGTTTCTTTTTGAGTTTAATGGTATCCAACTGGGAACCTATTGTGCTTAAGATGCCCTTCTTGAATTTTTCTAAAAGGTTCCCTATCTCTTCTCTCATAATACCACCTGAACTAACTGGTTTTAAGATTCTATTGTAAGGGTCCCGAACATTCTTTCCTGTTTTGGCTCTACTCCTTGAGTAGTTTTTACACATTTCACATATTTCAACAAATGGTTTATGAGAGATGTCACCTGATGCCATCAGGTTAAGCACATCTAGATATTCTTCTGAAATTCCCTTAAGGAAAAGATCCCTAACTGCATCCTCTGGGAGGTCATGGTATTTTGACTTCTGGGAAATATAACCAAATCTTTCCATATAGTCTTCAAGGGTCTCGTCTTCTAACTGTTGGACTTTAAAGATGTCGTTATGAGACTCTTTGGTCTTTAGGTAGTCTTGGTACTTCTTAAGAAACATGTCTTTCATGGATTCCCAAGACCTAATACTGGATTCTCCCAACCCCATGAACCATCTTAATGCAGAGTTTTTGAGGGTGGCAGGAAAGAGTTTTAATTTCTGGGCATCTTGCACATAGTTGTATCTCCTACACAAGATGTCAAATTCAAATATGAATGTGTTTGTATCTTCACCGGTTTTACCATAAAAGGTAGGCAGTGCTGAGAGAGGAATATTCTTCATGTTGACATTCGGAGTGGTGTCTAAAATCGGAAACCCAAAGGTAGTTTTGGTTTGGTTTCCAGTTTCTTCTTCCTCTCCATGTCTTACATTGTTATGGTCCTCCTGATCATCCATATTAGCTTGGTTTCAAAAAAGAGAGTACCTAAATGGTTTTATCTTTGAAGAGAACAAGGTTTCCCTTTGATGAAAAGGTCTTCCTACTTATTGGATGTCTAGGATTGTACTCGAGCCGGTTGAGATTATTGGTGCCAAAGTTTCTATGTCAATTTGAGAGATAATTACATTGGCTGAGCTACCAAACAAAAGATTCACCTGTTCAGGGTCTATGATATATTTAAAATTAGAGTCCCTTGGTGGTGGTTTAAAAGAAAAGGTTGTATTGTTTAGTTCTGTGGAAGACTCAAGTGGTCTTGCCTCCTGTCCTAGTATGATTGATGCTTCAATTTCTTGTTCTATAGTTCTCCTTCTGTTAGTCCCTTCATAGACTATTTTAGCTCTTTGTGTTGAGCTAGCTCTTGTTTTTCGGTATCTACCTTGTGGGTCTCTAGGCCTATTCATGAAAGAAAACAAAAACAAAAATAAAAAGCTACCATTTTATTCCTAGGTCTATTCATGAAAGAAAACAAAAAGAAAAACTACTATTGGGTTTGGGGGAACCTGCTATAGTAGATGCGTAGGTTCTTACCTTTTGTATTAAAGTTCCCCCACCACCAAACTAATGCTAAGGTCTAGAAATGATCTAATTCCTAATTACTTCTTACCCTAAGAAAACTCCCCGGCAACAACGCCAAAATTTTAGGTGTCTTATATGTACTAAAAAAGACACTAAACTACCCTCAATTAAATTGTTAACCTGGGGTAAGTAAACTTAGAGTTGTAGAAAAATATATGCCAAATGTAGAAGGTTGGTAGGAGTGTAGACTAACTAAGGAAAGCAACTATCCAAGGCTAATCTACTCAAGAAAACCTTTCTAATGAACAAACCCTACTAAGAAAATTGAAACTAGGTAACCTAAGTACTTTTGGGCCAAGGACTGATGGATAATTCCTAAGAAAGCGAATGAAAAATCTATGTAAAGAAAACTAGTTCATGATAGTAAGAAAAGGTAAACTACTAAACATACTAAGAAAATGATGAAAGCAAACTACCTTTAACTTGCCAACCTACATTCAATGAGCAACTACCCTATGAAAGCAAATAAATAAGCAAGTAAGCAAAAGCATCTATCTAACCTATTAAAGAAAATAGACAAGCAAGCAAAAACACCTAACTAACCTATTAAAGAAAATAGACAAGCAAGCAAAAGCATAAAGCAAACCACAAGTAAGCAAAGACTTCTCATTGAACAACTACCTAGCCTAAGAGGCAAGTGAACTAAATTCCTAATGCAAAACTATTTCTCTTGCGTGAAAGGAAATTTAAATGCTCAATGCAATGCATGAAATCAAATCTATTCTATTGAAAGCAAGAAAGACTACCAACTAAACTTATGAAAACAAGAAATTATCTTTTCTAACTTATGAAAGCAAGAAACTAACTTTAACCTATGAAACACTCAAATGTAATGTTGGTGGTTGTGTGAATGCCTTCGGTGGTGACGAATGATATTGCGATGACACTTGACAACAAAGGATAGTTCTAATTGTATAAGCTCAATACTAATTTCAATGGCAAAATGAAAGGTGTGAAGTAAACATTCCAATGAAAACTTAGCCATGATAAAATTAATGTTAAATACCCTACATATTCATGTATAAACCATCAACATCATAATGAGATCATCATTATCTAACTAAGGAATTTAATTGCATTTTAATCTATGAAAGGAAATTGCATGAAAGGAAACTATACTATGTCTATTTTAATCATTCAAGCTATGATAAAGAAAATGACTGAAACCAAAAATTAAAAACATGATATTAAAAAGTGAATTGACAATTACATTTAAACAATAACTAAGCAAGTGAAATCTATCTAAAACTGAAGTAAGCGAGCTATGATTCAAAAACTGGAAGAAAATATATCCATCCATCAATCTTTGTCAGAAAAAACTCAGATTAAAACTATGCTCTATTCTAATTAAAAATATGTTCTAGGCTTGACTGTAAAAATATAAAAGAAAGCATAGTTTATCATCTAACTACATGCGGGGTTAGTATAGTGAGAGAGAGACTTTTTAAATGCACACGAAATTAGTAGAGAGACTTGGGGTTAGTATGGATAATTTTAAGCCTTTTCTAATCTACAAAATTAACACATACTAACACATATCATCATATAACCTGCAAAAGAGAAGTAAAACAGTAAGCTACAACAAACTAATTAGCACAATAAAAATATACATGTACAGAAAATAAAAAGAGAGCAATTTAAATTAGGAAATGAAAAATAAACATGAAGAAAGTTACTAGATTGTTGGTGGGCCCCCCAGCAAGTCGTGGTCACTCTCTAAAATCACACCATGACCTCAGCAGGCCAAATTCCCCATAAAAATCCAAAAACGCAGTTTTGGCACTATTCTGGCAATGTAAAACTAGAAACAGAGAAAAATCGTTTTTCTGGAAATTCTAATGCTTATGCTACTTGGTTAACAATCTAATGATTATCCTATTGGTATTTATAGGCTTACAACCCAGGTGGTCGACCACAGGAGGGTCCAACCACCTCTAAATTCAGCAAATTACATTAAATGCATCCATAACTAACAAAACAGAGGAACCCAATGATCGCCCTCTTTGGACAACTAGAATCAAGTTGTCTTGAGCTTAGTAGCTGGAGGGGCCAATGACAAACGAAACCCATGTGCTTGATTTTTCCACCACTGGCCGCCAATACCATAACCACCAACTTGCCTTGCATTTTTGTGCAACTAGGTCTCAGAATGAGTGTCAGATCAAGTACCAGAACGTGTGTTGAATCAAGTGCTGGAACGAGTGACGGATCAAGAAACATGGTGTGTTTTGCCCTGTAATAGCAAAAAAACATGAATTAACTCTTGGAAACAATAAAATATGATAAATTAAACTTGATTGAATCACAAAACACGAATTATACGTACCTCATGCCGATTGTATCATTTTACCATAAAATTCTTCAAAAAGTTCCTTTGAAAGATAAAAAACACATATATACGTATGGCAAAAAGTGTATAATAACGTCATGAAGATGATCATATCTCAGGCCCAACAAGGCCTAAAGATTGAACTCCTTAGTGAGTTGCAGTAAAACAACAATTGATTGGTGTTGTTTGTTGGTAGTTTTTCCTAACAATGAGTTCCCTTGAGTTCATAGCTGAGAGATTCTTCACTATCTGTTACAAATAGACCCCGATAAATGAATCGGATGCCCACGAGAGTAATATCATTGAAGGGGTACATTCCTTGGGTTGGGTAGGTCAAGAGGAAGAGAGTTGGTGGAAAATAGGGATAGTTGTAGGAGAATAATAGTAGGTTGTGGAATTTTAGAGTTCTGAGTGGAGAGTGAGAGAGCACCCTATTTTGTGGATTTCAAGCCTCATCTTGGGCATGAATGGTTGTTGATATTTTGAACAGTCAGTATATGGTTGGGTGGAACATCTGCCCCAAACAACAGTTTTATCTTGTTGTTATTTGTACTATGAGTTTATTTGTTGTGCATTAACTCTGTATATATGGAAATGATTTATATGTTGGTTTAATTTAGTTTATTAACTGCATTTCATGTCTATTTTAGCATGTTGTAGATGCATGTAAATAATGTTAACAATAAATAATTAAATCTTCTTGCAATTTGTAATTGGAAACTACAAAAAATAAATTAGTTAGCTGTAAAATTTCATTTTTATGAGTATTATGCATCGTAATATCCCTTGGTTAGGATGGGGGACATTACATCTCATGTACGATATATAATATTCAACTATTTTAACAAAAAATAATGAATTCAGTTACTATGAACTTGTCTCGATGAGAAAAGAAAAATAATTACAACTTTCAAAATACTTATTCTAAATTATCAACTACGTATCATAAGAAGTCATGTCATATGTTATCTATGTTATTTGTTATGTAACTAGTATAACAATAATTTAGTTACTCAAACTAAATTTAAAGATATTTCATTGAGTGGAAAATTATATCTAATTTAATTTTATCTAACAATTACCAAATCCATAATCTTATTAGGAATCTTTGGAAATTAAAAGAATCATTAGCCTCTAATAATGAACTTAGGTAAATATATTTTAAAAAATAACACAGTTTTAATTTTCTCCATTCTTTCCTTTAAATGAAATAAAGGTGATATTACATTGAGAACCAACTTAAAAGAAGGAAAAATCTTTATAGAATGGATTATATTAGAGCTTTGATTTTTTTGGAACGAAATGTATAAGAAATTTAAAAAAAAATCCAACATAATTATAAATAATTGTAAGAACCTACACTCAAACTATAAAGTAATAAACTAGAAAAATATATCTTCAAGAATCCTTGTACCCTTTAAAAAACCAATAATAACCAATAATAACTATAGGCTCTAACAAAAAAACCGTAGGGAAAAAGAGGCCTTAGGGATATCTGCTATATTTTATCATATACACAATATGATCATTAAAAAGTTTAAGATTAGAAAAATTACAGCCCCATAATGTAAAGTTATCAAATATAATAATAATAATAATAATAATAATAATTTATTTTTAAGGTCACGTCCAAGGAAGACACTAAATTGGTGTATGAGACCCCCTTGTTTGTGGGACAAGGGACCCCCTCCACCCAACGATTTGACATGTAAAGTCTACGGATGTATGCATACCCTACCCCCTTCTAGACTTGAACTTGTGACATCTTAGGAGGAAACACATATTCTTAACCATTAGGCCCACTCAAGTTCGATATTACATTGTAAAGCATAATGACATTTTTAATCTTTTAATAAAGCTAAGGAATAAGTTATGAGACTGGAATTTAGGAAAATAATCTATAGGTAAATTGCACCTAACTTTTACATGATCGAGTAATACGGGATAATAAATCAATAACCTTGTATGATGTGATAATTATGAATTTAGTGGCTTTTTATGCGTCACTAATATCATTTAGAATTCACATTTAGTGTTTTTTTATATTTTAAATTAGATTTTTGAATCTTGTATTTTATATGTTAAATTAATTATTGATGATGATGGTGGTGGTGGTGGTTTTAGAATTTTATTAAAAAGTTAGGAAGGTTAGAATTTTATTAAAGGATAGGAGGGTTCGAACTTGGTATTATAATAAATATTTTGAATTGTAATGTAGTATCAGTCTATGTAGAACATTTTAAGAGACAATGTTTTTCATCTTCAACACTTTTAGTGTCGCGAAGATGAAAAATTCTTTCAACCTATGACATTTTGGGAATTTTCCAATGCCCCTCTTTACTATGGAGCTCATGAGAGTTTATTCTTATTTTATTAATGTTGATTTTTGTATTTACTCTAGTGAAAAAAGAGAGGTACTTTTGATTTTCTAGATTGGGGTTGATCGCCTCCTTATAGTATCTTAATTTTCTTTTATCTTCTAATTACTTATGGAACCACAATTTCTCTTTAAATTTAGATCTAATAATAATTTTAATATTATCCTTATTCTGTACAGTGAGATCTTCCTTTATTCCCCAATGATTTAGCCAAGACTTGGCATCATTATGTCACCCTTGCTTCAGTCGTAGGTGGTTTTGACTAGAGTTTGAAGAAATATTAAAATCCTCTCGTATTCCATGTTGTTTGTGGTGTTCTTTGTTAGTAAATGGAAAGATGAAAATGTAAAATAATATATTTTACCGAGATTTAATAAAAAAAGATAGATTTGTAACCACAATAGCCAAATAAATAACCATAATAGCAACAAAATGATATACCTTTATTAATGGAAGCAATGATCACTTGCCTCTTTGAGGGGGGAAACCTCTAATTGAGAAGATATTCAATTAAAAATAAATTCACAAGCCATCTCATTATATTTCTTATACTTCTTTATATAGTACTACTTACCTCATAGGAACATTCTCGATAAGGAATTTTCTAGTATGTGGAACCTTCTTGTTAGTTATCTTGCATGTATTACTTTCACACTATTACATGGGCCTTATTTACTACAGATGTCCTCCATACATAGCAATATGTGTCAAGCTATATATCTACTTAGGTGGTTAGGGAGATTAGGACCCTAACATCCCCCCCCCCCCAAAAAAAAAGGAAGGATTGTCCTCAAGGATGGAGATGATAGAATTGTTGAAGGATATCTATTAGTTCCCACGTGGAATCCTTGGGCTATGTATCATTCCATTTTATCAGTACTTCCTAGATAGTGTGTTGGTAGAGATAATGTTCTCTTTTGATAAGTATGGCCTCAAGATACAACCAAATTGAACCTTATTCATCCAATTTGAAGGCTAGTTTGAACATAGTAATTAGAACCAACCACTTTATTTAAACAATAGACATGAAAGATTGAATTGATTTGAGAGTGGCTTGGAAGTTATAATTTGTAAGTGACTAGCCCAATATGCTTGAATAAGTTATAGGGCCCATAAAACTTTGGAGAAATATTTTGGTGGTGGTTTACTTTGAGGGAGGTATACCTATGAAGATGTAGATCAAGGAACACTTGATCCCCTTCTTCAAAATGGTGATCAAAGTGATTCTAATCATCTTGTTGCTTAATATTGTATGATCCATAACTATATTATCTTTGAGAATGCAAACATTGTTGACCCAAGCAATAAGGGTTTTTTCAACCTCATATACCTTAGAGATATATGGTACGTAGTATAGCACTGATGAGGTATTTTTTCCATAGAGAGCCTCAAATAGGGTCATTCAAGTGGCACCATGATAAGTTTTATCATACCACCATTTAGCTAGGGGTAACCATTAAACCCATTGGGATTATCGTTATGAAGTAAAGAACTTCAAATATGCTTCCAAAAACTTGTTGACAACTTTAGTCTAACCATCAGTCTATGCACGATAGGAAGTACTAAGATGTAATTAAGTGCCTTGTAGCCTAAATAAGTTTTCCAAAAAATACTAGCGAAAGTGGGATTATGGTCTGTCACAATATGTTGCATCATACAATGGAGTTTAAATACGTCTTCCATGAAGACTTGAGTGACCATGAAAGATTTAAAGGGGTAATGTAGAACACACAAATTAGCATATTTGGAAAGGGAATCAACAATAACCATGATGAAATATTTATTTCTATATTTGGATAACTCCATATTGAAATCCATAGAAATGTCAGTCCATACAGGTGGAAAAATAGGTAAAAGTTGTAATTTGCCTATATTTTTCACTATTTCTCCCTTGTGTCATTGGGAAAGGTTACATTCTATCACAAAATTGCAGATGTCCTTCTTTATTCCTTCCCCAAATAATCAATGTTTGACATTTCATACATTTTATGAAAGCCAAAATGACATATTCTTGTAGAGCATGGATTTTAGATAAAAAAAATTGATGTAAAGGTGGATTGTTTTCTCAAATATAAACTCCCTTTGTAGAAAATATCTTCATTATGCCAATTATAACCTTGAGATGCATGGGGTTCCATTTGAAGTTGTTGGATTAGGTAGGAAATCTTGGGATATATGAACCATTACTTGTGGACCTCATTCAACCAATAAAATATGATGAAGGAGAGTGAACAGAGGGATCCTTCCTCTTTATACCGTCTAGAGAGCATCTCCTACAACATTCTACATTTCCTTCTTATAAATTATCTATCCCAACATTTTGGTGACCCATTTATATTCTTATGGGGATGAAATCATTTTCTCCAAGAAGTATTTCAATATGTAATGATCAATTTTAATATGGAAATGTTTCCCAAGTAGGTAGGGATGCCAAATATCCAAAACATGCATGATAGCCATCATTTTCCTTTCATAGGTGGATTTTTTGAGGTAATTCTCACATAGTTTTTTGTTGTTAAAGGTCAATGGTCTTCCTTATTGCATGAGGAATACTTCAATGCATTTACTTGAGGGATTGTATTCCCCAAAAAATGTCTTAGTGAGGTATAGTAGAGAGAGTAATAGGTTTGTACACATAGTGTTCTTCAAACCCTAGAAGGCTTGATTGGAAGCTTCATTCCAATTGAAAGATTTTTTTTTAAGCAAGGTGGCGAAGGAAGCAACAATGTTTCCATAGTTATTGATCAATTTTTTGTAGCAACCTATTGTTCCTTCAGATGTTCCAAGATGTTATTGGAATGATGTTGAGGCACCCCAGAGGCCAAGACTTAGGATGAATCTTAAGGCCATATTTGTCGTAATGTAATGGTGCAATATTTGGGAAGTTTTTTCCCCCTTTTCTCTATTTCTTTTGAAATTATATGGCCTCAAACAATTCTCAACTCAGCTGACAAATTCTCTCAACTATAAGAGGCTTTTGTCCATGAGTGTTTTAGACAATCAATCTTGAAAGGAGGATGAAATGGTGGATTAGAGGAAAAAATAAATAAACATAAAGGGCACTGCTAAGAATGAATCTTGTACCCTATGGAAAAGAACAACATGTTGAGAAATTAAGAATTCAGAAGCTCTAACATATGCATATAGATTAGTTAAAACTTACCTCAAACAATTAACATCTTCACACATTCAAACACATGGAGGTACCTTCTGCATATTATTTAAATGCACAAAGAAAATTACAAGAACTGTTTATACATTTAGAGGAAATCAATTCTTTGTCATTACCATACATCATACAATAACACTAAGCATGGTGAATGTCTTGATACTTGAGATTATATATATTAGATCTGATACAAGAAAAGAAAGAGTGGGAGGAGATGCTTTACAATAACACATATACCATAAGGAAGGAATTACATACTGAAACTTAAATATAGGGGATGAATATTTATTTCCTGTTGCATTTATGAACCAACTATGCTCAAGGTATCTGGTCAAACAACTGTGGTTGTAAGAAATTATTCAATTCCCCAAAGTGTCGAACTCAACAATGGGTTCCTTCATTGTCTTATATTCCTCTCGTGCATGCCTTAAAACCACTTCTTGAAAGAATTTCCATCTTCTTGAATATTCTTACAACTTCTTTATTCTTGAGCGGTTCTCCTCCTGGTGAAATTGTAAAAATTACCTTCACATTGGATTTCTATTATGCTGAGATCGTGGATCAACTAGAGATTCGTAGAAAAACAATACCCATCATTATCTTATCCTTACAATTATATGCAATCAGTTTCCTCCTTGGATAGAATCTTGAAATCATAACTGCATAGGCATGATACTCAACAACCATCAAATCAAAATCAATGAGCAATATCGACCATCGATCTTTGAAAATGTGACTTCAAGTCATCAGAAAATATCTTATATGTTTGGTGTATTGGTGGTTGAGGCGTCAACAATCGAGGAAAAATTGTGATTAAATATGGTTCGTCCATCTTGGGTTGACTATGATCCCTCCATCATGAACCTAATTAAATCTAGGCCATTGATATGCATATTGATGATCCTAACATGCCTAGAAATAAAAAATTAAAACTGGACTGTTGATCTAGAACACGATCAAATTTGGGTCATTAATCATCTAAACTTTCCATTTATTTATTGACGTCGTCATCATGATGATTAGGGATAACGTACATCGAGGAAATATCATCATGTTTCATCGATGACATTGTCCACGATGACTTCCACCATTAATATTTCACTGAAACTAGGAGAGTCGTTGATCTAGCTAGACCATAAATCTAAATCAGTGAAGGAATTTGACGGTAATGCCCATGTCACCCTAGATACATGGTGGACTTATATTGACATACATTGATATTGATTTGGCATGGAGGATAAGACACATGTCACCATTTTTTTGAATGTTGAACTTTATTGCATCCAAATATATTGTTCTACCTATGTGTGGGTTAGGACCCTAACATGTCCTCCCCCTTAAAAATAGCCTCGTCCTCAAGTCTTGAGATGTGGAAATTGCTGCAGAATGGTAACTGGTTCCCAAGTGGCATCTATTGGATTTGTATCTTTCCACTGGAATAGCACTTCCTTGATGGTTCTCTGACGTAGGCGATGCTCATGCTGGTCCAAAACTGCTTGTCTCTATAGCCAAATGGATGCTTCTTTGGCTAACTCGGGAAGGTTGGTTTGAATTTGGCACTTAGTTCCAATCACCTTCTTTAAACATGAAACATGAAAAACAGGATGTAGCTTCGAATGACTGTGAAAAGATAACTGATACTTGTCCCACATGCTTGAGAATGGTATAGGGACCATAAAATTTGGGCGCTAGCTTCTGGCAATGCTTGGCCTTGGGGGAAGTTTGCTTGTAAGGTTGCAGTCGAAGAAACACCTGATCCCCTTCTGCAAATTGATGTTCAGAGTGACATTGATCTACTTGTTGTTTCATGTTATTCTGTGCCATGACCAAATTCTCTTTGAGGGTACGAAGAATATCCTATCAAACTATAAGTGTTTGGTCAACTGCTTGGACCTTTGAGACACTAGGTAAGTATGAGAAAACTGAAGGTGGCTTCTTTCCATATATCGCTTCAAAAGGAGTCGTGCGTGTAGTTGTATGGTATTAAGTTATGTACCACCATTCAGCTAGGGGTAACCATTGGGCCCACTAATTGTGATTTTCCGAGGAAAAACACCTCAAATATGTTTCCAGACACTTGTTTAAAACTTCTGTTTGATCATCAATCTCAGGATGATAAGTTTTGTTGACATGAAATTCGGTGCCTTGTAGCTTGAACAGTTCTTGCCAAAACTTTCTTGTGAAAGTTGGGTCGCAATCAGAAACAATAGAGTGTGACATGCCATGCAGTTTGAAGACCTGATCCATGAAAATTTGAGCCACTGTGGATGTTGTAAATGGGTTTTGAAGAGCGCAGAAATGAGCATACTTGGAAAGGTGATAAACAACCAATATGATGACTGATTTATTTCCCAATTTGGATAAGCCTATAATAAAATCCATAGAGATATCCTTCCAAATAGTAGGTGGAATTGGAAGCGGTTGTAGTGTGCCCAGAGATTTGACTATTTCTCCCTTGTTGCGTTGACAAACATCACATTCAATGAAAAAATTACAAATGTCATGTTTCATACCATCCTAGAAAAAAGAACGTTTGGCCCTGTCATAGGTTTTGGTGAACCCGGAGTGCCCCGCTATGGGTGTAGCATGAAGCTCAGAAAGTACCATGGATTTAAGCTTTGATTGTTTACTTAAATACAAACAACCATTTTATCGAAGCTCATCATGTAGCCAAGAGTACCCTGGGGAAGCTGGAGCATTGGACTGCAATTGTTGGATCAGATGCGAACTTTTGGGATCTTGTAGCCATTCTTGGTGAACGTCTTGGAGCCAATCTGGTACAATGAAGGAAAGAGAAAAAAGGGATCCTTCATCTTCATATTTTCAGGAAAGTGCATCTGCCACCACATTATCTTTTCCTTTCTTGTAAATGATCTCATAATCATATCCAAAGAGCTTAGTCACCCATTTTTGTTTCTCTAGGGAGGAAATGCGTTGTTCCAGAAAATACTTGAGGCTTTGATGGTCTGTCTTAATTTGGAAACGTTGCCCCAATAGATAAGGGTGCCACAGATCAATGACATGTATAATATCCAACATTTCCTTTTCATAGATTGATTTTCCCATATTTATTTTAGATAGTTGCTTGCTGGTAAAGGCCAAAGGTCGGCACTCTTGCATAAGGACAACACCAATTCCTTTCCTTGAGGCATCACATTCTAAGACAAAGGTATTTGTGAAATCAGGAAGGGCCAGGACTGGAGTGGTGCACATGGTCATATTCAAGGTTTGAAAATCTTGAACAACGGCTGCAGTCGAAGTGAAAGAGTTCTTTTTTAGGAGAGCAGTGAGAGGTACTGCAATCTTTCCATAATTCTTAACAAACTTGCGATAATAACCTCTTAAGCCCAGAAATCCACGCAAGATTTTGAGAGTCTTTGGGTGAGGCCAGTCTTTCATAGCTTCAATATTTTTTGAATCCACCCTG
>ML781140.1:416089-433974 GCA_009831015.1 Picea engelmannii | reverse complement strand
CCCAGCACCCACTGGGTGGAAGCACCGACTTCCTTTTTACTTCAGCACCAACTGAGTGAAGGCACCAACCTTCAGATTCTACAAGCACCCAATTGCAGAGAAAGAGACATACGTCTCCCTAGCACCACCCTACCACCCTTATTTGCCTAAATAAATATTGCTTGAATCAACTTGTTCGTTCTGATATAGCTTGCTTACCCTTTCTGTTGATCTGCTCTGCATTCTTCGTTGTCTCTGATCTGCTGCTCTGCTTCTCTGTCCTCTGCAACCCATTCTCGGCGTCTTCTCCTGTCACACAGATTCTCCTCTTCCTTATCTCACCTACAGAGCTCTCTCTTCTGCTCATTTCAGCAACACTTTCATCTTGGTTCCAGCGCATTATATTGTTTTTCCACATGCAAAGGTTTTCCTTGCTTTTCTCTACTTCAACTGCAGTTTCCCTTTCTTTTATTCTTTCTTCTGCTTTTCACATGCCAACATTCTCCCTGATTTTCTGAACTTTCTCTTTGCATGCCTCCTCTACGCATGCCACATCATGAAACTGCAGTTTCCCTTTCTTTCATTCTTTCTTCTGCTTTTCGCATGCCAGCATTCTCCCTGATTTTCTGAACTGGCTCTTTGCATGCCTCCTCTATGCATGCCACCTCATGCAACACTGTGTTCCTCTTGACTTAACTGCCAGTCTAATTTTAGACTGAAAGTCCTTCCACCGTCCAGAGTGATTAGAGAAACCCAACTGGTGAAAACTTCCAGACTTGTCAAAGCAGATGAAGGACCCCCGCCAAACTCTGGATTTAGCAATGTTAAGCTCCGTTGATTGTGTATTATAGCCATTTGATGCTTGGCCACACCAATCACGTTGTGAATGGCATCATTCGTGATGTTTCTTGATTGGTAACTTCTGCTGCTAGTCATGGTCGTGGCTAAGGCGTGCGTTTTATCAGCAAAGATCCAGCGCTGTTTCAGCATAGTGTTTCTGCATCTGTGTTTCAGCATCAATTCCAGCTTCTGTGTTCCATCATTTGTGTTCCAGCACTTGCGTTTCAGCACTTGTGTTCCAGCACTTGTGTTTCAGCATTTGTGTTCCAGCTTCTGTTGTGCGTGCTCCATAACCAGCCGATTGCCATCAATGAAAATCATGACGTCTGCGTCATCATCTGTGCTCCAACTTCTATGTTCCGGCATTTGTGTTCCATCACTTGCGTTTCAGCATTTGTGTTCCAGCACTTGCGTTTCAGCACTTGTGTTCCAGTACTTGCGTTTCAGCACTTGTGTTCCAGCACTGTTGTGCGTGCTCCATAACCAGTTGATTTCCATCAATGACAACCGTGATGTCTGCATCATCATCTGTGCTCCAACTTCTATGTTCCAGCATTTGTGTTCCAGCACTTGCGTTTTAGCATTTGTGTTCCAGCACTTGCGTTTCAACACTTGTGTTCCAGCACTTGCGTTTCAGCACTTGTGTTCCAGCACTTGTGTTTCATCTTCTGTGTTCCAGCATCTCTTGTGCGTGCTCTATAACCAACCGATTGCCATCAATGACAACCTTGACCATCTGCATCATCTCTCCTATAGCCATATTTCCAACACATGGCCACTTGGTTGTATCCTAAAAAAACATACATCATTGATATCACATTTTCTCCTACTAATGTTTTAAGTATATGATCCATCTTGGGTAGAGGGTAGTTCTCTTTTAGAGATAATTTATTCAAGTTCCTGAAGTCCACACATAGCCTTATTTCCCCACTCTTCTTTCTCACTGGAAATAAATTTGCATCCCATTCAGAGTACCTTAAGGGAATAATAATTTGGGCATCTAATAATTTTCTCACCTCTTTCGCAATGGTAGGTAAAAGAAGAGGATTAACTTTCCTAATATTTTGTTTGAAAATATTATTACTAGGTTTGAGGGGTATTCGATGTTGGATGATACTGGTATCATAAGTTTTTGGTTCCTTGTATCTCCATGCAAAGAAATCCATGTATTATTTAAAAAGATGCAAATATTCTACCCTATGATCAACAGGAATATGTTTGGATAGCTTAATATATTTAGGATGTTTTTCAGTCCCAATATTGTGTTCCTCATTGCTATCATCTTTGGGGAGTATAGTTGGTTTGAAAAGTACGTTGTTTCTATCAAAACATTGTTCTAAAGGCACCATCACTTTGGGAATGAAGTTATTCTTAAGCTACAAGACTTTATGCTCAACCATGTAATTGCTAAATTTGGGAATATCTTCAACTTCCTCCTCAATCTCATGTTTGGTGTCTTGTTCATCATTTGAATGAATATGAGTATTTTCAAACCCATCTATCACTTCCATGAATCATTTGATATTTTGATCATCTTCAAAAACTTTCCAGTATTTGATATTATCATGGATGGAAGGTTTGTATCTCATTTCGATATCATATTTAATTTCAGGGGTGGTTCATAATTTAAAGGTACTAGCAGCTACTACTAAGAAATAAACTTGTTGATTAAACTCTCTCAAAATAGTGGAAATATTGAATGCTACATAACAATTATAAATCATATCCCATACCTGATTTATGTATGCCCTCATTGTTGGATGCCTCATTTGATAGAAACCTTTTACTTGCTGTAGAACTAGCTCTGAATCTCCAAATACCACCATCTTGGTAATTTGCATCTTTCTTGTTGCCTTCGGTCCTAAGATCAAGGCTTAATATTCAGCCACATTATTTGTTTCCTAGAACTCAAGCTTGTAGGAAAAATGAATTTAGTTTTTAGTGAGGGAGATGAACACCACAATGGACTAATCCCATTATTTTGAGTATGCACCATAAAAAAACATTTTCCATATACTATCTACTTCTTCCACATAGCTTATAAGAGGATCTACAAGCATTTGGGTTTCATTGTACTCTTCATTTATAAATAGGATACAATAAGCCAAATATTCATAAACAACATATATGTGATGATTCATAGGGTTGTTCTGATCACTAACCACATAATCAAACTTTGTCTCTTGGTATAACCTTCTAAGCTCTCCTCCAAAAACATGTACAATGGCATAAGTCATATCCATTTGCATAGTGCCTCCCAATTTTCATGCCCATGTTTTGGACAAAATCATGCCATAGTTGGCTTGTACATCATCCACCACCACATCCATCACAGTGCTCTTAACAAGTAGTTATACCACGATGAAAACCATATCTTTAATAAGCCCATAACACTTCACTTTTCTGGTATCAAAATAATAGATATCATGATATGGCTTGGTTATTTACAACCCCGAATTTTCCATGACTACTTTGGTCATAAGATTCTATGATGCTCCAGAGTTGAGCATACAATTGTGCATCATTTTATCATGAATAGTCAAGGTCACATAGAAAGGTTCCATAGATTCCTCTTTTCATCAATATGAGGACCAAAAACTATGGTAGGAAACTCATCTTGTACATTCAAATTATCAGGAGGATTTATTGATCCCTTCTCGTGCATCACTTTATCAATATTTTTATGGTATGAGGGTATTTTAGCAAGCTCCACCAAATGCATAGGAATCTTGATGTTAGAAAATTCACATTCAAAATTGAAAGGTGAAGCTAATACCTCAAGCTATTTAGTTTCTTTTTCTTTTTTTACATGCTCCAAAATTTCATCTACCTTAGGGATGTCTGGAACCTCTTTAGCTTTATCTTTGGACAAATTTGGACCATCTTTCTTAGCCTAAGGTTGACTGTCTACAACAACTATTTTTTGTCGAGGCCTGAGATCATACTTCTTATGCATCTCAGCCTATAGTGCATCAACAAATTTTTTGTATTGAACTAAGGATAAAGCTCCTTTGTTGGGTTGACTACTAGACATCAATTTCTTAGGACTTAGAGACTCTGCATAATCATTTTGATTTAGATGTATGGAATCATTGTAATATTGAAGTAGGTGTATTTATTTTGTGTATTCATCATATCCCTCATCCACTACTTCTTCGATAAATTTGTTATCATTGTTGGTTTTTACAGGGGGATGAATGGGTTGTTCCTCACTTCTTCTCTCCCTTCTCATGAGTTTTGTATGAGGATATCTTATGAATTTATTAGGGACAATTCCTTATTCCTCACTCTTGTGGGTATCTATTTGTATTGCTATGCTCTATCTCAAATCTAAACATTTTGTTTGTTAGATTCCTGATCAATCTAGACATCTCATCCATGTTTGCTTCTTGGGGTTCTCCACTTGGGTCAGAAGTAACATAGCCTTCCCTGAACTTTTTCTTTTCTTCCTGATATTGATTTTTCTTAATATTTCTCGATGCAATCACATCTCCTTATATGTCAATTTCATCCTCTTTTATTACTAGCATGGCCCGGGACCTTCTTTCTCTCAATGTCATGGAAATATCAACATCAAATTCCCCGGCATATGTCAGTTTAGCTATTGGTTGGGATGGATTTCTATCTACATGGATCTTGTTATAGAGCTTATTAAACCTTCTGTTAAAGTCATCAACAGTTTCATCGACTCTTTTCCCAAGTGAGATAAATTCATTTAGGTAGTATAGGCTATCTCTTTTCTCACCCCATTGTATCATAAAGGAAACTCCTAGAGTTGGCCAACTATCAATTGAAGCAGCAGGTAACTCTTTGAACCATTTTCCAACATATCCCTCCATATTTTGGACAAATCGTCTCATGAAAATGTCACTGTGTTATACAAATTGGTCATCTATAAAGTCTCAAAAAGAAATCATATGATATTCAAATGAGCCAGTTTTATCCCCATCAAATTTGGGAAGATATATCATGTAATTCCCAGGGAGGTCATGGGTGATTTGTGGTAGATTCAATGGGGAAAATTCGGAAGTGACCCAAGGATTTATAGAGAGTGGAGGAGGATTTTTATTTCTTTGAGGTATTCCTCCACTTAAGACAACCATGATATTTTGTAAAATGATGTTATGGGATTTAAAGGACAGAGGAGGGACATGAATTTTCAAGAAGCATCGATGAGAAGAACTGACTTCTTGGATAAATTCTAGAGCATAATTTTTAATATATATCAAATGTTCTGATGTAGATTTTGAATCAGAGAGCAAATCGTTAGGTATATTAGTCATATATGCATATTCAACATTTTGATGAACAACAGAAGGAGAGATTTCTAGATAAGAGTTACTTGAGAAAAAAGAGGTTTGATGCTTTGTGATGTTCCTCTAGGTCACCATTTTTTATGGATATGAATATATCGAGACCTGATCAAGATCAGGATGGCTTCTTGTATTTATTTTGGAAGAGGACATATTTTCCTTATGTTGAGCCTCTAGGTGAAAAATTAATATCCAAGTGCTTGAGGCTTGTTCACCATCAATTCTCAAATATTACAATGTTGTATCCCGAGGGAATATTTATTCAATTTAAGTCCCCGAAAACGATGCCATTTTGGATGTTATCCCTTGATATGTTCGATTTTTTTATTAGAACGATGTTGAGGAACTCCAGGGGCAAAGACTTGGGATGAATATTAAGGCCATATTTGTAGTAATGTAATTTTTCAATATTTGGGAAGTTTTTCCCTCTTTCTCTCTCCTTATTTTGAAATTATAGGACCTCAAACTATTCTCAACTCAGCTGAAAAATGATCTCAACTATCAGAGGAATTTGTCCACGATTCTTTCAGACAATCAATCCTAAAAGGAGGATGAAATAGTGGATCAAAGGAAAAACAAAATAAACATATAGTGCATTGCTAAGAATGAAGCCTATAGCCTATGGAAAAGAACAATGTGTTGAGCAATTAAGAATTCAACAACTCTAACATATGCATACATAAGAATAAAAAATTGCTTCAAACAACTAACATCTTCAAAAATTCAAACAAATGGAGGTAGCCTCTATAGATCGTTTAAATGCACAAAGAAAATGACAAGAATTGGTCACACATTAAGAGGAAATCAATTATGTGTCATTACCAGACAACATACAATAAAACTGAATACGGTGAATGGCTTTCTACTTGAGATTTTATATATTAGATCTGATACAAGAAAATCAAGAGTGGATGGATATGCTTTATAATAACATAAATGTTGTAAGGAAGGAATTATAGATTGAAACTTAAACTCAGGGGATGAATCTCTATTGCATCCTGCATTTATCAATTAATTGTTCTCAAGGTATCTAGTCAAACAATTATGGTTGTAAGAAACTCTTCAATTTCCCAAAGTTACAACCTCAACAATGGGTTACTTCATTTTATTTTATTCCTCTCGCTCATGCTATAAAACCACTTCTTGAAACCATTTCTAGATTCTTGAATAATCTTATGGCTTCTTGATTCTTGAGAAGTTTTCCTCCCGGTGAAATTGTAAACTTTACCTTCAACCGTTGGATTTTTTTTATGTTGAGACCATGGAGAAACTGGAGATTCGCAGGAAACAATACCCATCATTCTCTTCTCGTTAGAAATCTTTGCAATAATTTTCCTCTTTGTCTAGAAGCTCGAAATCATAACTACACAGGTGTGAGACTCAACAACTGTCATATTAAAATCAGTGTGCAATATCGACTGTCTATATTTGAACATGGGACTTCATGTAGTCAGAAAATAGCCCCAATTGTTGGTGTATCAACGATTGAGGTGTCTATGATTGGGGAAAAGTTATGATTTAATCTCGGACATCCATCTTGGGATGACTATGATCTCTCCATCACGTACCTAATTAAATCTAGGTCATTGATATGTGGATTGATGAGCCCAACATGCCTGGAAATCAAAAATTTAAATTAGACCATTGATCTGGAACAAGATCAGATATGGGTTGTTAATCGGCTAAACCCACCCTTTGTTTAATAATGTCATCGTTAGGACTATTAAGGATAACTTACGTTGGGGAAATATCATCATGTTTCTTTAACGATGACATCCAAAATGATCTCCACTATTAATATTTCACCGAAAGTAGGAGAGTCATTGATATAACTATACCATAAATATAAATAGACAAAGGTATTTCATGATTATACTGGTGCCACCCTAGATACATGGAAGCCTTATATTGGTCTACATTGATATTTTTGTGGCAATGAGGATAGGACACATGTCACCCTTTTTTGGTATGTTGACATGTATCTATGGTGGGCTCCCCATGTGCACATGGTAACCAATGGTTTTCCCTGAAAGTGTTGCACTGACATGTCAAATTGTCATCTCCAAGTTGGCATTGAGGTGGCAAAAGGGCATGACATGTGTCACCCATATTCAATAAATTTAACTATGTATGTGGTGAGATTCCTACGTCCATGTGGCAACTTATGATTGGTTTGATAGGTGCCTTGCTGACAGTGACTTCATGCATACATCATGAGGGATGCATGTCCATTCATCGTTACTTTGCACAGGAAATAAAATGTTTATGGATCATGGGACTTTGATCCAAATTTCCTTTACCAGATATGAATCTTCCTTCATAGGTGTGCCCATTGGGGCTATCCATAGCTATGACATGTGAGGGATTCTAACGAAGGAGCTTCAATGACTGTCTATCTCGTGCCACAAATAGGATCATATCTAAAGTGTTAATCATAGCTTCCCCATTCAGAGTGATTAAGATTGAGGTTGAGACAACACTCCGAAGAGGGGACTCTGAAGGGACTTGCCAAGAAAAATTTGAACCGCCCATCAGAAGTACAAGAATTAGGGAGGGTCATTGATCTCATTTTGGTTGAAAGAAAAATTTTAATAAGGAAAAAACATTATCGCGTTGACGTCTTCCTAGACACGTGGGGCCCACTCACTAGTCCACGTTGGTGTTGATGTGGTGGAAAGGTAGGACACATGCCACCCAGGTTTGAGACATTTATTTGTTCATCCGGTGTGTTCCACCTATCCATGTGGTATTTGTTGATTAGATCTGACAGTGCTCTACTGGTGGGATGACAGGACACCTATCCAAGAGGCTTTGATACATGGGGGTAGATATGGACCATTGATTGGTATTACTTGAAAAAGGTCTGAAAGCATATATGGAACATCCATTGCAGGTGCCTCTTTGGAGTGTTGCATTATTAGTTTTGAACGAGACTCTAAAAAGGAAATTGAAAAGTAAATCTCGATCGTCTATTAGAAATCTGAGGACAACTAAGAGTCGTTGATTTGGAATGGTCGAAAGAAAAAATTAACTAAGGGAAAAATCCCCATGTTGATGTCACCCTACACACGTGGAAACCTTCTATTGGCACACAATGGCACTGATGTGGAAAGGGAGAAGGACATGTGTCACCTAGATTTGATATATTTACCTATGTATGTGGTGTTTTTCCCACATCGACGTGGCAACCTCTAGCTGGCTCTGACAGTGATCTGTTGGCAGGCTGACATGACACTTGGTAGGGAGGATTTGAGATCGACGAACATATTTGGACCATTCATTGGGGGAGGGGTGTAGCTACTTAAATATGGGTCATTGATTCGAGGTATCCCATTGGAGTGACCTAGTCTTGGGATTCTAACAATACTCAAAAGAGGGGAGTCCAATACTACATGTAAGTCATTGATCTTCTTTTCCTTCATTCGTTCGATATGTCGGTGTCCCAAATGTTACTAGCATTTGAAACTTATACAACGGTCTCTTGGTAATCCCCTAGGCTAGTGGTGCTTAAGCTCTTTTGAGGAACGATAATCCCCTTTTGGACTGTGACAAGATCCTTTTGAACTATGACAAACTCCTTTTGAACTGAGACGAGCCCCCTTTCAATTGTGACAAGCCCCTTTTGGCCTAGGAAAATCCCCAATGGATTAATTTTTCCTTATGCACACAAAGGCATGGATTTTCTAGTTAATTATCAATTCTCCCTTAGGAAAATTTGACTTTGAGTTGTGCAGAGGCTCCTAAAACTCAACTTCTTGTTGCTAACTCACCTAATCTCATCCCGGCGACTTCATCGAATCCTTTTTTCTTTGATAGGAACAAAAATGGTACTAACATAACCAAATTTACCAATAAAACCTCATAAACCTTTAAGAGTCTTAGGATGTGTCCAATCCTTCATCTCTTCAATTTTATTTGGGTCCACTCATACACCATCATTACTAACAATATGGCCCAAATATTCTACTTTAGAGAGACCAAAATCAAATTTGGACGTCTTGAGAAAGAATTGATGATTAGATAGTTGTTGTAATTTTTATCAACATGGGTGACATGGGAATGCCAAGTTTTACTATAGATCAGGATGCCATAAAAAAATACAAGGAAAACATTATGTAAAAAGGGTTGAAACATGTGGTTCATGAGATTATGTAAGGTGAAAGTTGCATTCCAAAAGCCAAAGGGAACCACCAAGAACTCATAATGGACTTCATTAGTGGGAGAAGTAGTTTTTGTATTATAGACCTCCTGAGGCATATCCATTAGAGTTTATATCGGCATGCATGAGTTGCATGCATGACTCAATGGAGTTTCTATCTCTAGTCACTTTAGTTATGGAGTTTAGTTCAACATGCATGAGTTGCATGCATTATTATTCAGCATGCATGGCATCCATTAGTTGCATGCATGAGTTTTTAATTGTGCATGGTTGACTCTATTGTTAGTTATTTAAATCCACTTACTGCTAGTTGTATTTTTGGAGGTCCTAATCCCGAAATAGCCAGCTTATTTATAACTAGCCATATTTATTTTTATCTAGTTAACTCCGCTTACTACTATTTTAACTTTGGAGCCACATGTGCATCCACAAGGAATCCCTAACTTAGTGCACACTTATTTTCTAATATATATATATATATATATATATATATATATATATATATATATATATCACTCTCTCATTGTAAATCAATTCAATCTAATGAATTCAATATTTCATTCTCTCTCATTTCTTTTGTGTCTCATTCTTGCAATTGTTCTTTCTTCTAAGCAACTAGGTTATTGTGATTAGCAGCTTAGTTTCTTCTTTGGACCTAGATTCTTGTGCGAGAATTTTTACATGGTATCATAGCTTGTAAGGAGAAACAATAGTTTTCCTTACATGGTATCAAATATTAGGAGGATATTGTAAGATGCAACTAATATTTACTTTACAAAGAATAGGTTGATCTTGTAAGTAGAAGCATTAATTTTCTTTCCAGGTAACAAAGGAGAATAACATATTTTATTACAGGTGAAAAAGGATTGAATAACCCATAGAGAATTGATCAACCCATGTCGTTGATCCTCACACCATTACTTTGAATGGAAGCCCAAAATTGAGTTTTTATTAAGAAGGAAGGGACTTTACATGATTACAATGGGAACTAAATTAGAGCCTGACTCTACAATTGTGAAAGAAAAGTAATTTAATAGGATAGATGGAGCATATGGACTATTATTCTTGTCAATATCTCCAAATCTACTTTTCGATGTAGAATCTACTTCCACAACAAACTTAGTCTGGACCACATTGAAGGGTTTATTCAAGAAATAGGATGAACTATGAGGACATATGCTAGACAATGGGCTCATCTCAATAAACCAAATAAGTTTTGACACCATATGAGACTACTTCACCAAGAAAATGTTTGAATGTTTGCAATATATCTTAGGACCGAAGGACACAACTACATAACAACTAACATATCTAGGATACTCTTCTGAGGGGGGGGGTTCTTCTCATTGGGTTTTCCCTCTTTACCTCATCTTTTGGTTCCAAAATTATTTTTTACATGGGTATATAACATGGCTACATATTGTTGGGACCCATCTATTGTTCTTACCTCAATTGTGTTTTAGGGGTGTCTTGGTGTACATGCACATTTTCCATATTTTCTTGGTGTTTAGGGGGACTACTATTTGTAGCATGCTTATTTATAGTAGGTCTAGTTTTAGAAGGTGTTAGTGACATGTTAGTAACATAGTAGTCACAAGGATCAAATAATGCTTCACCTTGAATATTCCTCCTTCAATGGGAATATTCTCCTCCTATACAAGTGCACACTTCCACTAGAGTTTAGATCAACATGCATGAGTTACATGCATGACTCAATGTTAGTTCTATATTTAGAAACTTTATTTATGGAGTTTAGTTCAACATGCATGAGATGCATGCATAATTAGTTTAGCATGCATGAATTGCATGCATGATAAGTTCAACATGCATGCGTTGCATGCATGATTGGTTCATCATGCATGAGTTGCATGCATGATTTTTTACTTTTGCATGATTAACTCTATTATTATCTAGTAAAATCCATTTACTTCTAGTTTTATTTTTCGAAGTCATAAATCCAAAATAGCCAAATCTATAACTATCCAACTCCATTTTTGGCTGGTTAACTCCATTTACTGCTAATTTAACTAATTTGGAGTCATGTGTGCTTGCACAAGGAAGCCCTAACCTAGTGTTTTCCTCTCTCTTGGAGAGTTCTATGTATATGTAGCATTCTCTTATTGTAAATAAATTCATTTTAATGAATTCAATAGTTCATTTTCTCTTCTTTATTTTTGGTCTCATTCTTACAAGTGTTCTTTCTTCATAGCAACTAGATTATTGTGCTTAGCAATTTAGTTTCTTCTTTGCAACTAGATTCTTGTGCGAGAATTTTTACATGGTATCATAGCTTGTAAGGAGAAACACTAGTTTTCCTTACATGGTATGAAATATTAGGAAGATATTGTAAGATGAAACAAGGGGTGATTTTAAGAACCCCCCCTAAATTTATATGTATAATAAATGGGCGAATCCCCATGATACATAGGAAAAATTGAAGGCTATTTTATCAATAATATAAAATGTATATATAATATTTTGGCGAATCTTTTAGTCAATTATATAATCTTGTAAAATATTGGCGAATCTTTCACCGAATTATAAAATCTTGAAAAATATTGGTGAATCTTTCACTAAATTATAAAACCTTGTAAAGTTTAGGGGATCCTCCAATGACCTCACCTAAAGCCTCAATTTCCTAACCTGATTGGCAGACCTTGTATTGCATTGGCATACCTTTCCTTAAAATGACATGCCTTGCCTTGACATGCCATGCCTTGCCTTGCCTTGACATGCCATGCCTTGCCTTGACAAGCCATGCCTTGCCTTGACATGTCTTTCCTTGCCTTGACAAGTCATGCATTGCATTGAGAATATCTTCAAAGAATCCATAAGTATATGGTTGGGGTATGCATGCACATTCAAAGGAGAGTGATAGCCAAAAAGAGATAAGTTATGTGATTGATGTCTATTGCTAATGTTGTGAGTGTTGGCGCTCAAAAGCGCACCATCAAAATTTAAGATGATATAAATCAGATTATTATGAACCTTGAGTCATCTTATCTTGCAATTGCGGTCATCGACTCCCCAACTTAAGTCATCTTGCCTGCGGATGTTTGGGCACATATGGACATTCAATAAGGATGCAAAAGTGACAATGTTGGGTTTGGTACCAAGTCTTGCACAATCTTGTAAGCATATTAATTGTGTTGTTGGTCATAACTAGTCAAGTATTCAATGCTTAGTTTTAAGGGTGAGGCATCAAATGTTGATAGATATCAATGACTAATGGGAAGAGCCTTTAACAAGCCAGGGAAGAAATCTGATCCTGAAAGCTAGAAATTCTCTTGGCCAATTCAAATGCAATGTTCATGCTCCAGAAATGCCATTCATCCGAGAGATCAATGTGAAAATCTTGTTGGGATATTTATGAAGGAACTAAACTATGGAGGATAGGAAGAAAAAATAAAAAGAGAATCTAAGGCTCAAGCAATTAGTTTAGATGATGGTTTGGTAAGTACTAAAAGTAACCACAACTCATCTGACATTGATGTTTAGGGAAGTTTTCTCCAACTCTTCTTCAGCTGCTAAGACTTCTAGAAATCAATCAAGCATGCATGAAAGGAAAAAACATAGTATACAACTAAGTTTTCAGCGCAAAACGGGAAAATTACACTATGTGCACTAAAAATTGGTTGTAGAGTGCCATTTCACAGGAATTGGTTAGATAAGGTTCAAAGTTCCATCATATCAAGAGGATCTTTCGAATAGGCCCAAGACTAGAAAATAGTCAAAGTGGCACACATATCTTTTCTTTTGTAGAAACAATGCTTTAAAAATAGGAGATTGGTTATTACATGTGTCAAATCTTTGGTGCCAGTGTAGGAAATTTTGGTGGAATAGTTAACCCTCAGACCTGGGCCAAATATGAAGGAACAAAGAGGAATTGGGATAATATATATGAACCATTCCCAACCCCTATATATTTTTGAGGAAGAACTTTCCATTTTTTCTAGAATTTAAGAACATCAACAAGCAAGAATCTAAGAAGAATAACAAGAAAAAGAAAAGAGGGAAACAATAGTTTTCCCCATTTCAGGGTTGGCAAGGTTGTAGAGTTTCCATAAGATTCTATCATGTATGAGGCTATGGGATTGGCATCTAATCATTAAAATTATATAAAGCTCCAAATTAGAGTTCAAAGCATCTAAAAGAGCACTCTGTACTCAATTTCTTCAATTGTGATGCTGCTCTTTTCACCAGAGAATTAAAATAGCCCTCAATATAAGTTTATCTCATATTTGAATTTCCAAAAATAGAGCCAAGATGAACCTCATAATTTCTAGTCAATAATGGATGAATGAACTATGTAAAGAATGCATCAAGACAACGTATTAAGGCCTTTAAATATACCATTAGCATGAATATTAACCTCTGCAACCTTTGGACAATAATTAACCTTGAAATACAATGATAAACCCACTTCCTTGTAGTCTTTATGGCTTTATCTCAACCCACTTCTTTGGCTCCTCTTTAGCAAGTGCATGAACCCACTTCTGTGGCTAACTTGTGGCAAGGTTTACATGACCTGCTTATCTGCTCATGAGGACACTATTAAAGAACATATTCTTGACTACTTGTTCACTGCTTTTTCTAAAATTTACATCTTCCTGTTATAGCCATTCTTTATTCTGTCGATACATCTATGATTTTTTTTCCTCTTGCTTTATAATTGCTCAGTTATAGACCATGCATCCATTTTTAGTAGAAAATTTACTTCTTCCCACATAGTTCTTGATTTTAATTTTCCTGTGATTAAAGCATTGCAATTGAAATTGAAGTGGTTATTATCCTGTCAGAGTTGATCTTATGCGTAATTTTCTGTATTTTTTCTGCAGTCTTTAGGGCTTCTTCTCAACCGATTTCTCTGTCTCCTCTTCAGCATGTGCATGCTTTAAGTTTGAAATTTTTTTAAGATGAAAATCACTCACTATGTTAGAGAGAATCAATTTAGTTTTACTGAAGTCTGTGTTTTGTAGGTATAGAGAATGGTTCAAGTTCATGTATGGGGGAATCATCAGAACCTTGTCACAGTGATCAAAATGACGAATTGAATGATTTGGATGCATGAAAAAAGGGATGTATATTGAACTTTACTTTTTTTGTAGTAGTATATGTGAGAGAGATTTAAAATTTTCCCGGGAGAGATACATGTCCTCTGCAACTATTAAAATTAGTTGCTTCTGTATATTTTCATTTTACAGTCATGTTGTCCATGCCATCTATGAATAAGTGTCCTGGCATTGGGTATCCAAATGTCACTCTAGCTTTCAAGGCTTCCCAGATGAATGGCAGTGTTCAATGTCTTATTATATACACTGGAAAGAATTGTTGGAAATGGACCCTTTGATATTTTTATGTACTAGTAGTTTGTAGCTGAGTCATTTTTGGGGGGTTTTAAGCTGGGAATGTATAGATAATGGTCTTATGTTTCACTATTACTCAATTGTTGCAATTTCAGACTGGGAGAGGCTACAAACTTGCTAAATGATTAATGACCTAAGTCAATGGGCAACTAACTTTAAACTTAAATCAATTTTAAGGAGGGATATGCATATTCCTTGTTATGATTAATTATTTGTAGACACAAAGAGTTCATGATTCATCTGACCATTTAGCTGCAAAATTTTATTTGAAAGACCAGAAGAGATCTACTTCATGATTAATAATAATGAACTATTCATATGTTCCAGGAATTTTCTTCTCTCATTAATGTTGTGGTTTTGTTGATGATGGTAATGTAGAATGTCTCAATTCAGATCAAATTGTCCAAATCTTCTGAGAGTATTTATTGATTTGAATTTAATAGGTTCAATTATATGCAAACATTAATATGATTTTTCATTGCTTGGCTGAATTTAACACATATTTTGGTATTTAATAGCAGGTGATGAGGATCCTATTAGCCATCTGAGAAGGTTTTGAAAAATAGTTTCTCTTAAATTCTACTTCCATGTTCAGTTGACCCTTGATCCATACAAATGAGCAGCCTCTCAATAAACTTATGATTTTCTTGTTTTGTTGTTTCCCTTGATAAGTGCCCTTGTTGTGGGGGAATACGTTCCCAGTGGAAGATATTCACCAAGATGTTAACATTGTTGTATATTCTTTGATGGTAATAATCTAGCTTTTAGATGGCACATATTATGATATTTATTCAATTATGTTATTGTTGACATCAAACTGTTACCTATTTGGCATTTTCCAGATATGGGACTAGATCCTGTATGAGTTACTCCAATCATAACATCAAAGGCTCAAGGAATTTGTCAAGAAACCCATTTCAATTCGCAATGTTCACAAGAATATTTGATACAAGTTCTTTGTAAAATTGCAATGTTTAAAATTGGAATTCTTCTATTTACAAAGCATTAGATGTAATTTTTAGTATGTATATGATACACATAATTGAATCTTTTTATGACTTAGAATGGATGCAACATTAAAGAAATTAAAAATAAATGACTACACTGCTATTTATTATTTTTGGCCACTGATGGTTTGATCATAAATTACCATTTTGTAGCACCTCACTTCAAACAGAAAAATATTTGCATACAAGTTATCAAAATGGATATCTATATAAAGAAATCACATTAAAAGCCTTTCTTTGGTTTTATTTCTTGTAATTAAATTCATATATATAATAATATGGATTTCATATGTGCAAACAAACACTTATCTACGCCAATAGCTAATTTCTTGATTGGCCTATTTCAAGATAGTGCATGCCACAAATAAGCTTATTTTCATTCAATGGGATTGAAAGTACTAAAACAAGCTATCTGTATAGAAAAATCACATTAGTAGACTTTCATTGGTTTGATTTCTTATAATATGGGTTTCATATGTGCCAACACTTAGCTAGGCCAATAGCTAATTTTCTTACTTGGCCTATTTCAAGAGAGTGCATGCCACAAGTAAGCAGATTATCATTGAAAGCACTGAAGAAAGCTATCCATGTGCATTGGAAATATTTGGAATCTCATTTATTGTGTCACATGCCATCCCTGTTATGACTACCAATAAGTGGTTGGGCCTTAAGGTGATATATTGTTGTCCTATGGAGTCATTAAGTAGTGAAATCTTCAGAGCTAAGTCAATTTTCATTGCAGAAACTTCGTAAGAGAGTAGATGCCTATAGAATATGGAAAAAGGCTTTTGGCTACTAGAGTAAATGGAAAATGAGTTATTTGTGTGAAAGTAGAAGATATAGAGTTTAATACTGGCCAACTTTGCTTTACCTTATCTTTAGAAACTTGTATTAAGGTAGGCACAAAAACTCTTACTTGCAATTCTGATTTTGTAAAGGAACATTAAATGATATCATGCAATGTCTCATCTAAATTGTATTATCGTGGTTAGGGCCATCTGAGTATGATGAGTATGAGTATGCCATGTGTACCAGTAAGATAGCTGCTATAAAATTAAAAATGGTCAGTTTTTCTTTAACTCGTGTTTAGAAACTTGTTTAAATGTAGGCAGAAAAACTCTTGCTTGCAATTTTGATTATGTAAAGGAACATTAAATCATATTATGGAATGTCTCATCCAACTTGTATTCTCTATAAACATGGAAATGATTTGACATTGCCAATTTCTTATGGTTAGGGCCACATGAGTATGGTGAGAATGAATATGCCATGTGCAATGGGGGTGCCAAGTTACATGCCTTAGAGTATGTTAGCTATGGTTGAGAGAACTTAGAGTATGAAATCCATTTCGTGCCATCCCATCCACCATGCCTACATTGTAATCAATCTTCAATCACAAAGACAACTTGAGGTTTTAAAAAGACTTATTCATGGTATTTTGAATGACAAACATTATAGATACCCACATAACAATCTTTTAGTTTCCCACAGCTGCACCAATAGCAAAATCGCGTGCTGGTGGTTGATAGGCGAAAATATTGTCGTTTAATTCCGTTGTAGTATTTTCCCAACCATTTAATTTGTCAATATGAGGTTCGTAGGCTTACGAAGCACACACACTATATATCCAGGAATGAAGTAGAAGTAATCTAATCTAAATTGTTGAAATGAAACTAATCTAGGAAAGCAGAAAATTGCATAAAGGAAAAGAAATACAACATGTGAAAAGTTAATGACAAATAACATATGTGAGCTCACACAATAAAGCTATCTTGAATTACATAACAATAATCAAATGACAATCATGAAAGAATAACAATGAAAGAATATGAATCAAAGCTAAGAATCCCTTTCTCTTTCGAATCTTAATGACTACTCTAATTCTAATTACATCCTAATTTGAATTCTCTAATTCCCCCCTCATGAAGAGAGAGCACTCTCTTTTATACATGAGAGCCTTGAAGATAAGATAACCATCTCATTATTATAGATCCACTATTCTTTCAACCTATTTCCCATTATTACAAAATATAATCCCTTTAAATCCTCACACATATCTCTCATATATCTTAGATAACATATTCCAACCAAATCTCCATGATCTTCTCCTTTGGAATGGTCTTGAATTATCTTCTCAAATATTGAAATGGTGGAGGAAGTATTCGAGAAGTCCTTTGAATTAATCCTTCACATATTCCTACACATTACAAAGCTCACACAT
>ML781140.1:384658-415693 GCA_009831015.1 Picea engelmannii | reverse complement strand
AATCATGCCAATATGTATATCAGTGCTTATGAAGTAAAGTGCAACAAAGTATCGTTGGAAAAGAAATGTTCATAACTGGTAAATGAGACGAAAAAATGGAATGATGGTCATGGAAAAATGGAGTGATGATAGTGAATAAGGTCTCCTACCCCCCATCTTAACTTGTTGCATGTCCTCATGCAACGTGGCATAAGTCGTAGAAGTGAAAAGGAAAGGGAACTAGATCAGGGAATTTTCCAAATTATTCATTACTAGCAGTTTGAGGAATTACATGATTAAAGTGTAGAAAATAACATACCTCCACTTACCCAAAATGTTGATGAACTATGCAATAGGAATATGGCTGAAGTGGCTGCTAGATCATGGAAGATGTCACTACTGTAAGATCATATGGGAAGTGACTGTTGTTGTAGCTGTGACTACTATCTACTGGATCATAGAATGTGAAGTGGCGGGATCTGAACTGCTGCTGAATGCACCATGGAAAAGAGAAAGTATGAAAGTGTAATTGTAGTACTCTCAGAGAGCGGTAGTCATGCTGCTATAACTGCTGATAGAGTCATGAAAAGTGTATAGTCTTCACCTGCTACGAAACCTGATGGTACAATTCTAATCATGTGAATGAATGTGTCGATGTCGAGCATGAAAAGAAGTCATTGGATTACCGACCAATGATGAATGTCATTAACCAATGCGAGGAAACTCACCATTTATGTTAATGAGTGCCAAGGTACCCGAGTACATCTGGCGAAGTGCGAATGAATGAGTTGATGTCAAGCTACTTGCAAGATCTGACGATCAAGGGACATTGATGTATTCCCATGATTGTCAGTGAGAGAACTTGCGATTAAGGCATGCAAGCCTCCAGGTACTAAAAAATTGACTCTATTCTATATCCCATATAAGGTGTTGAGGTCGATGGGGCAAGACTTGTTGAAAGGTGGGCCTTAAGGAATCCCAATTCAGTCAACGCGAGTTTGTACAAAAAGATTTGGTAGGACTATAAATGGAAAGAACTCACAGTCAAGGAGTGTGGATCAGCAGGGAAAGGAAAACAAGGTAATGTAATCATGGAAAGGGAACTGAATGGTTTTATTCGTAAGGAAAACTAGAACGGAAAAAAGAAGGAAAAAATGAACTGAAAAGGGATAAAGGAATGTATGCAATTCAGAAAGATAGGCATGTGGGAATTCATGATGGATAATACAATGGGAGATGGCTTCAACACAGGGATGATCAATGCACGTTTGAAGGAAAAATGGGGGTAAGCATATCATGACGCAAAATGGTTTATGAATAGGCGTAGTAACAACATGTTACAAATACAGGAGTAACAACATGTAACATACATTTGTAACAACATGTAAAATACATGTTTAACAACATACGTCATGAAATGTATAATGAAGATCTTCTCCTTCAAACTTTTAACAACACATGTTTTTCTGAAAAAGTTGTGATTCCTGAAGATCACTTTGTTATGGAGTGTAATCGGCCGTGAACCTGAAAAAGCTTAGCTCAAATTCCATCATGAAAATTTGTGAGAAGTTCCAAAAATATAGCATGCAGAAAGAAGTACGAATGTGGCAAAGAAAATTTCAAGAAGAAATAAAACACATTATACCTGTTTTATTCACACGCTTATTTCATCCGTCGATTTCTGCCAAAGTGACTTAAGAAAAACAAATGAATGTTAAACATGAAAACATGTATTTGTTATTGGTTTCAGGAATTTTTTTTGTTGTTGTTGGTTTTTCTAAAAGAAAATGTCTCATTTTAAAACATTAATGTTTAACCAACCAAAAGTATCGATAATCAAGTGTTTTTTTATTGTTTTTGTTTTAATCTAAAGAAAATTAAAATAATGAAAATTCTACTAAACCATAAACCAGGATTGCAAGCAAAACACAAGTTACAATTTCTTATACAAAATTTCAATTCTTGACAACTGTGTCATGCCACAATCATTCCTTCATATAGTTCAAGATGAGTAAGAGGCAGCTGGATAACTTTTTATCTTCTAAATTTGAACGTGAATGAACTTCGTTGCTCTCGATTCTCCATGAATCTTCTGTCAGCATGCATCCATAAGAAAATAATATTCAAACCTCCATGCTAACTGGTATCCACTTTGCATTTAGTTTGAGTAATGAATGGGCGTTCCACTTTGCATAGATGTTTCTTGCAAATCCGTTATTTCCTGAAATCTGGCTTTTACATGTTTAAAGAAACACAAACTGCTCTCAAACCAAGAAGAATTATGGCTAACTGTTTGTATGTCAACTAAATAAGACCCGTCTGCACGAAACCCATGTGGTCGATTTTCAAAAATTTTCTTCGTTTTCTCAAAAATTGAACCTGAAGTTGACAGTTTGTGAGTGGACTTTAACTGACAAAAATATTGGACCAACGAGCAAGATCGTGCTGCCAAGTAGGAGAGCATGGCAGATAATTGTGAGTAGATAATAATCAACCCAACCAATCACGTGAAACCTCGGCTTATTCCCTTAATAGTTGAGCATTCAAACCTCCTTATTCTACGATCCACACCGAGATCTCAGTTTGGGTAATTAATTGGATGCTGGTTTTTTTCCTATACGTTGAATGGAGTTTGCAACAAACCCATCCAATCACCCTATTCTCAGGCTGATACCTAATATTTGATAAATATTCAAAGGAATTTGATGGATATACCAGGAGATTTGATGGACATGAATCTTCTTGTGATGGCTATATCAGATGAAACAGATCTAACCAAACTGTTAAGCAAAGAGTGGAATTTTTTTCTCACAACTATCGTCCAGTCAATCTAGCTTGGAAAGATTTGATCCCGGATCCTCCTCAAGAGCCATTACTGTCTCTCCCGTATAAAAAAAAATCAGCATCTAGATCAGAAAACATCCCATACTGTGCTAAGAGTCTCTATCTTGGCCACACAAACTACATTCAAAGCACCAGAAGTGAAGATTGAAGCAATGGGAAATAAAATTTTGTTTGTCCAAAAGAGACTACCATGAGTCTATAATGTCATTGCTGCAACTCAAACCAGAGATGAGCTGACTGAAACAGAAGATTATTATGGAAATTTAAACGAAGTTTAAATGAGAACAAGGTCTTTTCATAGTCAACGAAGTTTTAGGAATAGTGCAGTTTTAGTTGCACTATTCTTGGCCCGAGCCAAACAATGAACTTTAAACATTCAGATCTAGGCGATGTGGAAATTTAGAAAAGTTTTAGATCTTAATTTTTATTGTTTTTGTTTGCAAGTTTTAGCGTGGCAGGTGCAAGTTGATATGATTCCTCCATATTCAATGTAGACTGAAATTCATGGAAGGTGAAATGTGCAGAGAACCAAGGTTTTGAAAAAGAGTTTTTTTTATAATTTTTTATTGTTTGCAGATCACTGTTACAGCAAAAAAAAAAAAAACCCGTCACTGTTTCAGCATATAAAATGTTGTTGTAACAATGACTGTCTCAGCATGTAAAAACATTTCACTGTTTCAGCATGCTGTAACAGCATGTCAAAATTTCACTATTTCAGCATGATGTAACAACATGTAAAAATTTCACTGTTTCAGCATGCTGTAACAGCTTTTAAAATTTGGTTTTGTTTTATTCATCTAAATTTTTTTATTTTTTATTTTTATTGTGTTTATTTGCAGGTCAAAGGATGGATGGAAAAAAAAACATTCATTCTTGAAATCAATTTAGGCATCCTGTTTTTTGATCCTCACAATCGCACGAAGTGCGGAGGAGAGCATACTTATAAAAATTAGAGAAAAAACGTTCTTTTATTCATTAGCCTACCTACTCTATGCTAATTAGAATTAAAAATTAGTTACGTGTAACTAAATTTCCAGTGTAGCCACTCACGTAGCAGTAACAACAATATGTTCAGTGGCAATTTCTTGAATGAAAAGTGAAAATATACAAGAGTGAATGAATCTAGTTGTTGTAACGACAAACTAACTAAGTAAAAACAAAAAGACTGATCTAATTGAGTAGTTACCTGGAACCATTGTTCAATAAGGATTTCATAGGCACGATTTTCCTCACTCAGATCATGCTATAACTCCTCCTCATCTTCCTCGATCTCATATTTGAATGATTGTTCGTCATCCGATATGCAGGATTCTTCAGATGTTGAATCTTCAATTGTTTTTGGAGGAGTATTTGAATCTTTGATCCTTGTCAAGATCTCCCCTTCCAAGGAAGAGGAGATCCCAACGTCTACCAGGACCTCAGTGAGTAGTTCCAAGCTGACACTCATTGTTAAATCATGTTAAAAAGAAGGATTCTTATAGCACCCAAATCAAAATGAAAAAACTTAAAAAAAACACTCTTGCTAAAACATAAAAAAAAAAAGATTACTCTTCATAGTTGTGGAAATTAAAGTTTTCCTGATAGTTGGTCAGGGAGAACATGAGCAGTCTCCATTCAAGTAGTTGTTAAGACCCCTAGAACCAACACATGTAGATCACACTTGCAAAAATTTAAACTAATCTTGTAGAATTGAAATTTACATTAACTTGCAGGAATTGAAATTTGCACTACCCTACATGTCCTTACCCATATGTCACCTTAGAGTCAGGAGCATGTTAATCACACTTGCATGAAAAAGATATTTAAACTACCACAATTGCATGAATTGAAATTTACACTACCCTACATGTCCTTACCCGTATGTCACCTCAGAGTTAGGATCATGTCTAATCACACTTGCATGAATTGAAATGAAAAATAAACTAATACCTCAATCCATTGTGCTTCCCCGGCAACGACGCCAAAATGTTAGGCAGAAATATTGTTGTTTAATTCCGTTGTAGTATTTTCCCAACCATTTAATTTGTCAATCCAAGGTTTGTAGGCTTACGAAGCACACAAACTATATATGCAGGACTAAAGTAGAAGTAATCTAATCTAAATTGTTGAAATGAAACTAATCTAGGAAAGCAAGAGACATTAATCTAGGAAAGCAGGAAATTGCATAAAAGAAAAGCAATACAACATGTGAAGAGTTAATGACAAATAACATATGTGAGCTCACACAATAAAGCTATCTTGAATTACATAACAATAATCAAATGACAATCATGAAATCATAACAATGAAAGAATATGAAGCAAATCTAAGAATCTCTTTCTCTTTCGAATCTTAATGACTACTCTAATTCTAATTACATCCTAATTTGAATTCTCTAATTCCCCCCTCATGAAGAGAGAGCACTCTCTTTTATACATGAGAGCCTTGAATATAAGATAACCATCTCATTATTATAGATCCACTATTCTCTCAACCTATTTCCCATTATTACAAAATATAATCCCTTTAAATCCTCACACATATCTCTCATATATCTTAGATAAGATATTCCAACCAAATCTCCATGATCTTCTCCTTTGGAATGGTCTTGAGTTATCTTCTCAAATATTGAAATGGTGGAGGAAGTATTCGAGAAGTCCTTTGAATTAATCCTTCACATATTCCTACACATTACAAAGCTCACACATATTTGAGATATATATGAAAACATGTTGATTTTCTAACATTTAATCACAAATTCCTTTTAAATACCAAAATGAATAAAGTGGATAACAATAAGGTGAAACCCAAGTATATTTATGGAAATGATATCATGAAAGGTTAATGGGGTGATGAAATGTGAGAAGGATGAAGGGAAAGATGGATGAGAATAGGACATTTCTGAGCCCCAACAGTGGTAAATCCCCATAGCTTGATAATTCTGTCCACTGCCAGATATCTAGAAAAAATAGAAGATTATGTCACATCAACTGCAAATGTCTACTTTCCAAGTACAATATGTAGTGAAATATCAATCAGAACACATGCAACACATTATTCAACAGACCAAGATACCAAAGACATAGGTGTTAAACCACACATGTCAACACCATATGAAGGAATAACAGATTTAATAACCACTATGTCTACACAAATGGATGAAGGAAGTTGTGCCATTTTCAAATTTCCCTGAAGCTAGATGTCTATTTGTTAGCACACTCTTTTCATTAGTTAGAAAAGAGTTCTCAAGGACTACTACAACTTTAAAAAAGACAAAAAAAATACAATGCCCCTTCATACATAATAAGACCCCTGATGAGTAGACATAGAAGCAACAATCTATAATTCTTATTAGCAAGGAAAAACAAAAAGCTCCATTTGCTCCATTTTAATTGAGCATCAGCAACAACTGTGCAGATTATTACTTAAAATTAATAAAAACATGCCTGAAGCATTCCATGGGCAAATGCTTAGTTCCTCTTTGCATGTTTCAAAGAGGAACTTAGCATAAAGCAAGCTTCAAGTCACATATCTCAGAATATTTGACTTGAAGCTTGTTTTATGGATATCTCTCGTTCTTGTTTGTGATTTAACACTGATAATGAATCAAGATTTGTACAGTTTCAATTTCATCCAGTCATAGAATATAGATAAGTCAATAAAAATTGTATCTTTTAATTTCTTTATGTTCTAGTGTATGATCTTGTATCTTGTGGTCCTTTATGTTGGAAGATAGTTTATATTTCACACCTACATTTTGTTGCAGTGCTGAAACCATGTATTCAAATTTTGACGGGGTCGGACCCTAAAATAATCGACTACACCCATCCAATCAAAGCCAAGCAATCTTTGCAATCTTCCTTCTATGTTACAATAGAAGTTAAGTACTGGAGAGGTTAGTCAATCATGATACAACAAATATTTATTTTCTAATCTGCAATACCTAACTATTTATCCCATATATGCAGTGAGCCACAACCGATCTAGTAACCATATTGACTCAAGAATAAAATGTAATGAGATAGATGAAAACCTAAAATGCATCAAGATGACAAACTGAAATGCATGCAATATAAACAATGTTTGTAGCTACATACTAACAAAATCTCTATTTCTAGAAAGTAAATAATATTCTTGAATCTCACATGTATCCAACATCCAAAAGTCTCCCAACCTAACATGGTGAGGCATGAAATATATCTATTGTTAAAAGAAAGTAAACACAATCACATCTTTATTAGACTCCTTGTGGATAACTTAAGAGACAAAGACCTGAATTCTGAGAAAAAACATAGCGGAAAAAAACAAGAGGGAAGTTGATTAATGAATAATCTAAGTAATGCTTCATTTTTGTGTTATGATAGGCTCATTGTTCATTTTGGTTCTTAGCATATTACCCTTGTTTTCAAAGATCCCTTTCCCATTCAAATTTCCAAGAAAGATAAAGGAAAATGCAAGGCTAAGCAGATTTCTACAGAGGAAAGAGAATTAGAGTTTGTTGAACCTGCAGGACATCACGGTAGTCTAAGGATGTTCTCCCATAATGATATTGATTTCAATGAAAATTCAATTGATATAGAAGAGACAAACATACTTGAATCATTGTGAAGATCAACCTTTGAACTCTGGAGTTGTTATTGTTATCCATAAATTTCACTATTTGGGGTAAATATGCATATATGGATAAACCAAAACTGTAGGGGCTTTCTGCTCACCAAATAAGATTATTTAGATCCAATAATAATCACATGACACTAAAATAGAATACCATTTCAAGATTCAATCATTCTAATGGTTTTGATTGGAGTCATTGTAGGTCCATAGTGTCATTGA
The DNA here is from genome assembly GCA_009831015.1 of Picea engelmannii. NCBI lineage: Eukaryota > Viridiplantae > Streptophyta > Pinopsida > Pinales > Pinaceae > Picea > Picea engelmannii. The sequence continues at coordinate 408,058 of ML781140.1, read as the reverse complement.
TAGTAGAGCTTTGGTTAAAATTTAATTGTGAAATTTTTCTGCTCACTTTTTGACTTAAAAACAAAACCATTAACACCCCCTTTCGATGATTTACTATAGGAGGTCAATTATAATGCATCCATAATAATCATATACATTGTCATGTATATGCACATTGTTATAAAGTTGTCTAGATTGTTCTCTCAATTGCTCATCAACTTCAAAATATTCACTCTAATCTACTATGAGATGAATCATGACCAATACTATTACTTGTGAAATAAAATAAAGAAAACAAAAATATGAAAATGAATGCATCAAGCTGGCAAGTCAGAAAAAGGCATCAGTGCAAACCTAATTTCAATAAATCCAAAAGGAGTGAAATAACACATCCATTGCAACAAGATATAATGTGGCAATTGTATATGGTAAACAATAGTTATAGTACACCATTTTGTCACATCGAAGTGAATTCCTGCCTAATGTTATGTGGATTGTTGTGGTTGAAATCATAGCTTGTAAACACAACCTAATCAAGAAACAATAGCATGTATCCTCAGGAATCATCAATCCTAATTTGATGTGGGTGCATGAAAACCTAATTTGGATAAATCCAATAAGGACCAAAATAACACCATCGACTGCAACAATATATATATGGAAATTGTATACAATAAATGGTTGTTGGTACATGGTTTCATGATTCATCACAATGAAGTGAGTTTCAATCAAATTTTTGGTGGATTGTCGAGGTAGAAGCCATAACATGTAACTAATCAAGAAAAAAATAGTAGATCATCCTCAAGAATCATTTCATTACACTAACAATATAGAAATGGTTATGCACTTGGAACTTGTCAAGGTTGGATTCAAGATTAGAAAGTCCACAACAAAATTCCAATTGTGAATGCAAGTTCATGCTTGTGATATGACCCAATGCCTATGAGAATCTACTCCTCAATTCAATTATATTAACCATTTGCATGCATGTAATATAATTCTCAAACCCCAATGACATAATACATTAATTATGTGATAATGTGCACAACAAATGATTCTCTAGCACCAACAACCAAAATTGTTTGAGAGCAGCCTTGTGCATATAGCACAAACCCCAACGAGAATAGCAGTCTAGATCAGAAACCAACAGTATGAAACTTATTCATCTAGGCCTGCTAATGAAGGAAGTTGATTAATGAATAATCTAATTAATGCCTCATTTTTTTGTTATGACAGGCTCGTTGTTCATTTTGGTTCTTAGCATATTGAACAGTAATTTTGACATGTTAGTATATGATATCACAATGACAATATGTTCTATTTTGATGTCATTGATGGGAAGTGTTTTGATTAATTTTCCAAAGGTGAAATTTGATGATTTAAGCATAGGGAAGATGCTTGATTGAAGATATGGAGCAATTGAAGAAAACAAAGATGCATATCACAGATTTACTCTACTTTTAGGGTTTGTGGTAATAGAATAATAAAATGGAGGTGAAAGTGAAAATGCAACATTGTGAGAAGGGATTCTTTTTAGATACAAGTTGTTCACTTCTCAACTGATACATTTCACAATCCTCAACACTTGGTTTTAGTAGTGAAAGTATCACTTTATTATATCAAACCCTAATTTTGAAGATGGAGTGAAAAGGAGGGTAAAGTGAAGAAGTTTCAAGTTTTGAATGTTCTACAGGTCTTAGTATGAATTATCAGGTTTACAGAAACTATGTACAACACTTGATTCATATACCAAATCAATTCTCCACTCATATTTCTCAAAGATAGTCACCTACAGTGAGTCTGTAATGAATTTGTTGTCAATATATTCTAATGCACTCAGCTATGGAAATTTCATCATTTACTAAATTTTTCAAGGAGACTTAATTTTCATTAAAAGGGCAATCGATAAATGGTTTTCCTTTATAAGTTTCAATACTATGGATAAAATATTATTTTTAATTCAAATAGGCATTTGCATGTGCTATCTCTCAAAGTTTTCTTCCATCCCCAACTAGGCCAAAAAGATAAGTGCTATCATTCACTTTGGTTGCTTGTGCTCCTGGTTTAATTAGATTCCACCTTTCTACCTTTGCATTTTTTTATGGTAAGATTTAAACTTAGAAGAAAAGAATTGATTTCAATCAAATTGCCTCAATTATAAGCTATATTAAATATAACACTGAAACCAACAACCAAAACGAAGCTTGAGATACAAATATCTGGATTCCTATAATTTCTATGTTTGGTGGCCAAAAACAAAAAGTTGGCTTTGGAAGGAAAAAAACTCCAAAACTATGAACATCCCATGGAAAAGAGAATCCTATAGGCTCTAATTCCATTATTATATTTACTTCTAGTATTTAGGGTATAATTATAATTGGGATATTGTAATCTTGCTCAGAAATGGAACTGAAGATTTATCAACAAAAGTATTGGACCAATTTCTCCAAACAATGTAAATGAAATAATGATTGAGAATAAATCCTACTATCCAAGCTCAAATTCCCCTAAATATTCATAAGAGAAAAGAAGCACTAATATTTTCATTCCAACAACATGGAGTTCACTCATATATGTCATGGAAGCTTGGCAATTACTAGCAACATAAGAATGCAATTTCATCTACTTGAATGAGCCCATTCTTGCTTAGAGGAATTCTTGTTAAATCGAGTATCTACAATTTAATAGTAGGAAACAATCTATGTGAAGAGATAGGTCCCATATTCATCAAATTCTAACTTCATGTTGGAAGATTGGTTGTTGTCATTGATGTCAACCCTAGTCATGGGTTTTGGACCACAAGATTGATGAAGGTATTTGGACATGAAGGACAATGCACATGAAGATACACCACCCATCGATGGATATTATACATAATGTTGTTTTCGGTGGCATGTGGCACGTCACGTGGATCCTCATGGTTGAGGAGAAATGAATTTTTGAAGATGACAAAGTGAATTGAAGAAGGAAGTACATGTAGGCCCTGAAGATAATTAAAGAAAAGAATTACAAACTAAGAAAGTGTCAGGTCAGCCCTAATGTTAAAAGGAAGTGACATAAATGGTATAAATAAACATCATTATACATTCATTTGATACAAGTTGAATTTCAGAGGAAATAAGAAGTAAAGAAGGTTGGATTTCAAGGAAGGATGAAGTCTTTTGGTGATGTGTTCTAAGGTATGTTATTTTTAGGTCATCTTACCATTTTTTATATAACGTTTTTTCTAGAACGATTCAGATGGTGAAATTGATATGATATTGAGAAGACATATCAAGGTACCCCTGTTAAAAATTTCATCTCTTGATTCGCTATAATTATGGAGATACACTCTGTGGAAGATAGGGTTTGTGACCAGTCCTGAAGCTAGTCAATAAACATGTGTTTCGAGTAAAACAGTCATAACTTCTTCATAGAGAATCCAAATGATGTGGGACAAATTTAATTTGAAATATTACGGATTGTAGTTTCTTGTGTACAAGTTTCAGAATCAGATGTTAAATATTGAGCGTGGGGCATTCCATACAAGTTTGGTCTCCTGAATAGACCAGAATTGAATAAAGTCTACCATTCTTTCTATAACTTCTTTTTGGGGAGGATTCAAGGAGTGAAACTTGGAGGATTTTCAGAGAGTACATTGAATAATATTATATACAGGATCAGAGTACTCTAAGAATTGAATAATTGAAGAAATTGAAGAAGTCTCAGAAAGCATTATCAGGTTCCATGTGATGATTGGTTGATGGTGATGAGTTAATGTAAAGTTTTATTATCTCTGATATATTCTTGGGTGGAAGGAAGGGGAAAGGATGGAGAGTTCAACTCTCTCTTGATATTGGAGGATTGTATATTCCTCTTGGAGGTTTATGCCTCCCTTTACATTTGGAAGTTGTAGCTACCTTTGGAAGTCATTACTTCCCTTGAACAATAACTATTGATTATTTCTCATATATTGTGCATGGTGTATTGTGGTGCATTGGTGTAACTCTCATACTATTGTTCATTGCTCATTGGATATAGTTGAATGGTTTAAGTATAAGTTGAAAAAGTTTTTAAATTGTACTTGATACTGATTCACCCCCTTCTTAGTATCAACAATTGGTATCAGAGCGAGTTACCTTCAATACAGTTTAACCACTGGAAGGAAGATCCTATGCAGAAATGGAAGACAACATTCCAAATGGGATTCCACCATTTGATGGATACAATTTTGAATACTGGAAAAATAGAATGGAAACTTACTTGAAAGCTCTTGGGGCAGATGTTTGTCTCTCAGTTGCTTCAAGATACAATGCTTTGAAGAAACCAAAGACTGCATATTAGAAGGAAGCAAAAAGCAACAACAAACTGGCAATAGATACCATCCTGGATAGATCGACAGATTCAATAAAATCCAAGGTGGGATCATGTGCATTAGCAAAAGAGATTTGGGACAAGATAAAAGACCTTTATGCAAGGGAAGAAGTAGAAGAAGAAGAAGAAGTTGAAGAAGATTACAACATCTCAGATTTCAAAGAAGAAAATAGAGGTCAGTTCGTTTGCTTTAATTGTGAAGGAGTAGGACATGTTGAATTTGAGTGTCCTCTTCCAAGGATTGAAGAGATGACAATGAAGAAGAAGAAAATCATGAAGTAGATATGATTAAACAAGAATATGAGAATCTTAAAAAATTGAAGCATGTTGAGATTGAAAATAGCAAGATCAAAGACACGCATAGAAAACTAAGAAGTGAATTGGGTAGTTATGAAAAGACAGTTGTAATATTAAAGAAACAATTAGAATAATTTCAAAAACTAAGAGAAGAAGCCATTTCCTTGAAAACTCTACTTGAAGAAACAAGAAGAATAGCAGAAGTAAATAATGTCCAAATGATAAAGAAAGAGGAAGATTGTGAGAAACTTGAACAAGAAGTTGTCTCATTGAGGAAGAGCTTAAGAAACTCTCAAGTGCCAAAAGAATTAAGACATCTTGGATGCATGGGTGAAAATTCATACAATGAATATGCAAATACAAACAAGAAGGTTGAAGAAAGAGCTACACAGACAGTTGATGAGAAGTGGACCAGGATACCAAAAAGAAGGAATGATTACAAAAGAGATGAATATCCAAGAAGACCTCCTACCTTCAGAAATCAAAGAAGCTTCAATCAGTATGAAGGAAACTACAGAAGAGTAGATCATGAACCCAGATGGACTACATCACAAAGAAGGTCACTTACTCCCAAGTATCAAAATTTCTTTCTTGTTCATTGTTATACTTGCAAAATTTTGGACATAAGGCAATTAATTGCAAAATCAATGAAAGGAACAAATACGCAAGAAACATGAATGGTGTAAACAGAAGATAAGGAAATAATCGTGGATTTGTCAACAAAATTATAATTCATTTTACTCGTTGATGGAAAAAAATGTTGTATGCTACAAATGCAATTATCTTGGTTACAAAGCATGAGATTGCAGATATATGAATGAAGATGTCCCTATGCCAACCATAGTATGGAGAAGGAAAGAGATTCCAAACAATGAAGATTGTCGAATAGCATTAATCGCTGAAGAATGTAAAGAAGAAGATGAATGGTACATAGATAGTGGATGTTCTTCACACATGACCCGGGATCAAGACAAATTCATCAGCTTGAAGAGAAAGGGTGGCAATGTTGCATTTGCAGATGAATCATCTCCCAAAATACTTGGAGAAGGTGTAGTAGAACTTGGAAGAAAAAATGTAAAAGCAAAGAATTTCCTATTGGTTGAAGACTTGAAGCATAATCCACTCAGTGTTAGTAAAATGTGTGATCAAGGATACACTCTTACGTTTGACTCCAAAAAATGTAAAATCAAGGAAAATAATTCAGGAAGATTGGTTACAACTGTAACAAGAAGACCGAAAAACATATACATCCTAGACATGAAGAAGAAAGAGAAGATAGAAGCCACAGAAAAGGATTCCAAGGAAGAAAAAGTCCCAAAGACCAAAAATAAGGATGAAGTATTATTGAGTGCCACATGTTCAGGGGGAGCAATCCCAAAGAAGAGAGTTACCTTTTTCCATTAAACTCAAGAGGAGAATCCCTACCCTTTTCCATTGATGTCAAAGGGGAGAGAAATCGGGATCATGATGATAGGGGGAGCATGAGTGTTGCCATCAATGACAAAGGGGGAGATTGTTGGAAGATTGGTTGTTGTCATTGATGTCAACCCTAGTCATGGGTTTTGGACCGCAAGATTGATGAAGGTATTTGGACATGAAGGAAAATGCACATGCAGATACAACACCCATGAATGGATAGTATACATCATGTTGTTTCCGGTGGTATGTGGCATGTCACGTGGATCCTCATGGTTGAGGAGAAATGAATTTTTTAAGATGACAAAGTGAATTGAAGAAGGAAGTACATGTAGGCCCTGAAGATAATTAAAGAAAAGAATTACAAAAGAAGAAAGTGTCAGGTCAGCCCTAATGTTAAAAGGAAGTGACATAAATGGTATAAATAAACATCCTTATACATTCATTTGATACAAGTTGAATTTCAAAGGAAATAAGAAGTAAAGAAGGCTGAATTTCAAGGGAGGATGAAGTCTTTTGGTGATGTGTTCTAAGGTATGTTATTTTCAGGTCATCTTTCCATTTTTGCTATAACTTTTTTTCTAGAACGATTCATATGGTGAAATCGCTATGGTATTGAGAAAACATATCAAGGTACCTCTGGTAAAAATTTCAGCTCTTGATTCGCTATAATTATGGATATATACTTTGTGGAAGATAGGGTTTGTGACCAGTCCTGAAGCTAGTCAATAAACAGGTGTTCCGGGTAAAACAGTCATAACTTCTTCATCGAGAATCCAAATTATGTAGGAAAAATTTCATTGGAAAGAGTGTGGACTTTGTTTTCCTGTGTGTGATTTTCAGAATCGGATGTTAAATATTGAGCGTGGGGAATTCTGTACAAGTTTGGTCTCCTGAATAGACCAGAATTGAATAAAGTCTACCATTATTTCCATAACTTCTTTTTGGGGAGGATTCAAGGAGTGAAACTTGGAGGTGTTTTAGAGAATACATTGAGTAATATTATATATAAGATCAGAGTACTCTAATAATAGAATAATTTCAGAAATTGAAGAAGTCTCAGGAAGCATTATCAGGTTCTATGTGATGATTGGTTGATGGTGATGATTTAATGTAAAGTTTTATTATCTCTCATATATTCTTCGATGGAAGGAAGGGGAAAGGATGGAGAGTTCAACTCTCTCTTGATATTGAAGGATTGTATCTTCCTCTTGGAGGTTTATCCCTCCCTTTACATTTGGAATATGTAGCTACCTTTGGAAGTCAGTACTTCCCTTGAACAATAACTATTGATTATTTCTCATATATTGTGCATGGTGTATTGTGGTGTATTGGTGTAACTCTTATACTATTGTTCATTGCTCATTGGATATAGTTGAATGGTTTAAGTATAAGTTGAAAAAGGTTTTAAATTGTACTTGATACTGATTCACCCCCCTCTCAGTATCAACACTTCATTTCCTGTCATATACAAGAAAGAGACGATGTAATAGTGAAATATCAAATCATCAATATTAAAATAACTTGCATCAAGAAAATGTGGCTCCAATTTTACATTGAAAAACACAAAATATAGATTATAGAACCTATTTTTATCTAAAATGCATCCTCAAATTGGCATATAGTAATCTTTCTATGATAAAGAATTTACGACCTACTCCAAAAATAGAGGAAAAATGTATCACAAGAATCACATCATTTGTTTTATTCCATTCATTATTTCTTTCACCACCAATGGAACACATATACTAAAATAAGTGTTCCCTAGGCCCTCATATATATTAGATTAGATCAAATGTTGCGGTATATCAATTTCCCAGTTCTCATCTTGGTGCTCATTTTCTTCATTTTGAGCAAGACCCTCTCCAGATGGACTATCATTATGAGCCTCCAAATAATTATGTTTCATATAAAGTTCATTAGAGAAACTTGTTATATTGTTTTCTCCCCTTCTATCACAATTTGATCGCCAAATAGCTAGTGCTCTTTCATATGGAAAATTGGTAATGTCATACTTTGTTACATATAATCTTAAACATATATCCATATGTTTATCAAGCTTGTTCCTCATCTTTTATTTCAAAAATGATAGTGCACTAAACATTCTCTCATCCTCCATTGATCCCAAAATCATGGTTTGAATAAAATCCGCTAATTTGAAATATTCGGATATGTTTTCCTGTATGTATTGGCTAGAACCAAAAATAGTCCATAATCTTGTTATTGCACCATATTCTAGAGGATTCTCCAAAGCGCGAAATTGATTCCACATTGTTTCAGCGAAGAGTGTGGCTTGTTGAAACAATTTTGATTGATCCAAAATACCATCAACCTGTTCTCCATGTATCTCGACCTTCTTGCAAAAATGGTCCACTAAGTATTTAATTTTTCCACAAAGTCACGTTTTCAAGTAGGTTGACATTTTAAATTGTTCCAATATTTAGGGTACACCACAGACATGGCCTCCAACAATTCATCTCGAGGGAATCATTCTCTTATCTCCAATGACAGTGACTTTGCAATTTCTATCAAGTTGTGTCTCACTGAAATGACAACATTGTTGAATAAGTCTCTTGACACAAGGTGCTCTTTGGTGGTTCGTCTTGTCTTATCAATATAATGAAAAGGAACCATATACCCATGCACTTCCATACATAGTATCCCTTTTTCATCAAACTTCAAATAATTTTCAGTATTTTCTATATCAATGATCGTAGTTCAATTTGTAAACCATGGACCCGCAAAAGACTTTGACATCGTATACAAATTCTCCAATGAAAGGCATGCAAATTTTCTTGCATTTTTGTATTCTACAATATACATTGTGCGACTTTGAGACATTTTCATGAGGACATTCATTTCATCTAGCATAGGAAGAATTTGAACCATTGTTAAGAGAAGATATTGAGCTTTATCTACACTGAAGCGATGTTCATACATCACCCCTACCAAGGAATGGTACTCACTAAATAATCTTTGAGCTGGTCCATTCAATGAGATCCATCTTGTATCAATATCTTTTAATAGCTTGTTTCCATTTGTAACACCATCGACAAATTTTTTAAACTTTGAAAATCGTTTGGGACTACAAGAAAAATATGCATAAGCCTCTCGTACCAGATCTTCAACTTTTGAAACCGATGGAAACTTGCTTACTATTTTAAATGTAAGATTCATCCTATAAGCCATACAATGAATAATCAACATATACGGTGAAGCTGATATTTGTAGTCTAACACAAAGGCCATTCCTTTGTCCTTGCAATACCAATGCTCCATCCGCTGCAACACATACCAACTTTTTTGTGATCATTAAAGGATCCATACCACCACTTTCCTTCAAACTATTATTAACAAGTTCATAAATATTTTCACCTGTAGAATTCTCCATCATTTTATGAACCCCAAGTAGATAGGAATGCCTAATATGGTCATTAACTAGATAAATACTCATACAAATCCATGAAGTGTTATCAATAGTTGTAACCCCATCTAAAGACAATGACACAAACCTAGCACTTGCAATCTTCTCTTTCATATCATCCTTTTCTACTTGAGCTATATACTTTTCCCATTCCCAATCACTCGTTAAAGACCAATGAGAAGATGGAAAGTTTGGAATTTGAAGAAAAGATAGATATTTCATGTAATCCAGATAATCTATCATAGGATGCCCTTTAGATAAGATGTGAAATACAGTGCTTAATTGAATTGTCTTGGATAACAAATTTATTTCCATCGTTTTTTCGAATAGAGATGTGATGCTTCCTCCACCTGCCTCGAGTTTTTTCTTACTTATTAAATATTCATTATATTCATTAGCATATTTGACATGTCGACATTCCTCAGAAGATTTTCATCTGACAATAGTTTTCTCCTTGCCATATACAATTTTCTTTTCATACACCTTTCCTACATGCTTCTAAATTGTATCTAACTTCATCTGAAATGTCGTTGGCATGCCAAGTTTCCAACTACATATATTGCATCTAACTTTTGGTTTCTCTTTCTCATTTTTTGGAGGTAATGGATCAATAAATGGAAATTTTGAGACCCAATCTAGTTGGAAGCCTCTCCCTATGTCCCATTGGCCCTTTTGCATTTTCCATGAATTGGTTTTGTTCTTTTCCAATGAAATATTTTCGACATTTGTACTGCCAATTTCTGGTGAAAATGCATTTATCTCACTTTGATCACCAGAGGAACATATTTCCTTATCTATTATTTGGATATTAGATGCATTCTCACAAGTGTTGACATCTCTTTCAATGATAGGTTGCTCAAAAGAGCTCGAATCATGAAGAGAATGTGGATCCTTAGATTGAGGTCTTTGAAAGTATGATGATAGATCATTTTGTCTTGATCTTTTCTTCCCATGATTGGTGTTTGACATCTCAATAAATATTCCAAAATTGAAATTTCAAATTGATCTAGAAGCCAAAAGTGAAACCTGCAAGAGAAATAATATAAAATTAGTAAAATTCCTATCAAGTATAGAATATTCAATTTTAACGAAGCTAATCTAATACTTTTCCCCAAATTTCTCCTCACATTGTGATATGCTTCAAGACCTAGAAATACTGCAAAGCTTAATGGATATAATGAAAAGAGGTGAAAATCCATACAATAATATGTGTGATGGTAGTAAGCTCTATAATCCAGATGGTATGTGGACGCAGGAAATAAAATGTTACAAGTGTAATGAAAACAAGAATGGTGGAAAACTAGAGGTTCCCTTTAAAGACTTGAACAATGACAATAAGAAAGAAGAGCAAACATTAGGATACCACCCTAATATTCAAAACCATTGAGAGATTGAGAATTCAATGGGTGGATTAGTGGTTTAGATTGTATAGTTATCTTACATTAGGGTTTGGGGGGTTCTAGTCCATGGACCACCCAATAAAATTTTCAAAATTGTTCAGAAAAGGCATTAGCATGTTTGAGTTTCCCAAGAAGATTGTGTCCACTAATTACCATTTTAGTGTGAAGAATAGAAATAAGAACCATTCAATCCACCTATAAATTTGGTAGGTTAGGTGTATTCAAATGATAAGTTGAAGGAGCTAAGAAATATGGCTTGTCTATTAGATGAGAACTACTTTCTTCCCAATTTGGAAAAATACTACCCTAAGAATGTCCTAACACCCATGTATTAGGACAATAATTTTGGCTAGAAGTGGGTCCCATTCCTAGAAGAGAAATTCAAAATGATCCAAAGGGTGTTGGTTTGAGCATGAGTGGTACCAAATTTCCTCCTTGAGATATCATAAATGAGGATGAAACTTCTATATCATATTATGGCATCAAAGTGCTAGATGAGGAAAGGTGAAATAATGATGACTCCAACGAGGAGTGGAAGAAACTAGATTATTGAATTTGGTTGAATATGAAGTTTTCAAGGATGAGAAACAATAATAGGACCAATAAATCAACAAGTTCATCCTAAAGTTCAAGCATTAGAACGAGGATCGATAGGAGATGTGGGTGCATAAATTTATAGCCAATCGTTGTACCATATTGCATGCTAGAAAATATCTTCCATTCTAAAATTAATATAAAATATTAGTATTTGGAAAAAAAATGTGTCTTAATTTTTCAACAAATGGTGTCTTCTGCTGGAATGAAAGTCATCTATCCCCTTAAATATCCACTCCACAATAGTTCCTATCTCAACTACTTACTCAATACTCACAGACAGACTTTGTAAGGCAGGAGAACTTGAATCAGCTCTAGAATTTCAAAGGAGATGATGTCCTGGTCATCACATCTTCATACAACTAATCCCAATACCTATGCACTATTGATTAAAGGACTCTATAAGTCAGGATAAGTTGAAAATACATTTGATATATCTCTAAAAATGATGATTCATACTACTTTTTTAATGTGGAAGATGATTCTCCTTGTAGATATATGCTTTTTGGTAGAAGACAATGTTCTTATTTCATACTAATTTTTAGTAGTTTCCTTGTCATTTCATACTACTGTTTTACATAACAGAGTTCGGCTTCATACCACTATTTTACTTAACATAGTTTGGGCTTCTTTTGAAGACATACTTGCCTTTTCAGCAAAAACTCAATCTTTGCAAAAACAAATAGATTTATCAGCTCATTTCAATGACGAAGAATATTATGAACAACGATTTTTTATTTATTTAACAAAGTTAGGGCTGCTTTCAAAGACATACTAGCTTGTTAAGCAAAGACCCAATATTTTCAAAAAAAAAATCAATTATCATCCCATTTCAGTGAAGAATATAGTGAATAGCAATTTTTTATTCATGGTGTTGGATGAGTAATCTAGTCATTGTAATCAACAATGCGTGTTTAACTGTTATATGCCTTTTGGAAGAAGACATGTTCTTGATTCATATTAATTTTTGGCAGTCTTTGTACACATTCTTTCTATATTATATAGGCATATACTGTATAGTAAAATTTTAAGTCCTTATTAATAGAATTCAAACCTAGTACAATAATTGACATAATATATGTCTTTTAAGATTGATGTTGTTAAAAAGGAAAATTTCTACCTTTGTAATATTACCATTTATTCCATTGTAGACGATGAAGCAGAATGCCTTGCACAGAGTTGAAGATCTACCCTAGCTATGCCCCCTTCCATCCAACTCTTCCCTATCCACCCCTCTTTTATTGAGCTCTACCCTTGCCACTAATGATGTTACTGCTAGCCATCCCTCTTTTGTTGAGATCTACCCTTGCCACTAATGATGTTACTCCTTTCATCTTGCCATCTCCTTTTCCACTCTTAATATATTGCATGTGATTCTTGATGTGAATGGTGAATGTTAGGGGAAGAGACTGCAAGAAGGAATCCCATGACTCAACACTAAGTAAAGGATATGAAAAGGTGAATAATATAGACCAAATGATGATGAAATATGAGGAAATTTGGTTGTGAGGCATTGAAACAAATCAAACTACACACACTTGATGAATTCCTATGATAAGCATATAGATTTTGGTGGTGTTGTAATCGAGTTCAAAGAAATGGTATCTTTGGGATGCAAGTTTGATGAAGAAAGAAAAATCTAGTTCTGCAGACTTCGTGAAGGCTCTAAGATACCTACCATCCCCACACGATGAAGGTTAGTAACCTACTCAAACCTAAAGATATTTTTTTATAAAAAATGAAGTTGCAGGGAACCACAAGCTTTTGACAACAATTCAAGAAACCCTTGTGTGGCTATATTGAAAATGCGATGCTCACCTTCTTCATGGAACTAGAAATGGAATTGGCCTATTCCCACATTGTCCCTTCAAAATGTTGCTCATCCACCAACACATCTTGATTTGTTTCTCTACAATTTTATTTGTCCACATCATAATGAGCATCACTAATTGAATATGAGCATAGTTTCTACTACAGGTGTCCTAGTCATGTTGTTGACTGCTTAATGCCTTTTTCTAACAAGGGTATTCGATTCTAGTGAATGAAAAGGATATCTTTCTATAAATAACATTGATTTCTTGTTAGCACAACATCTTATTTTCTTTATCCTTGAAGCGTTTATATATGAAACTTGTTGTTTTAGTTAACAGAGTTAAGGCTTCCTTTGAAGACACACTTTCCTTTTCACAAAGATCTTATCTTTGCAGAAGCAAACCATGTTTTCAACTCATTTCAATGAAGAATATCATGAACATGGATTTTAATCATTGTGTTAAAGGAGTATTCTAGTTATAATTTACGATGTCTGCTTCACTTTTTTGATGTGCCAAATGATTCTCAGTTGTTTGATGGGGAAGATGATTGTTTGTATTGATATATGCCTTTTGATAGATGACACTGTTCTTATTTCATACTAATTTTAGGTAACGTCTTTGACATTTCATACTACTATTTTACTTAAGAGAGTTAGGGTTTCCTTTGAAGACATGCCTTTTCAGCAAAGACCTAATCTCTACAAAAATAAACCAAGTTATCAACTCATTTCATACTACTTTTTGGTAGTTTCCTTGTCATTTCATACTACTTTTTTGATGTGGCAGATGATTCTCCTTGTTGATATATGCCTTTTGGTAGAAGACAATGTTCTTATTTCATACTACTTTTTGTTAGTTTCCTTGTCATTTCATACTATTGTTTTACATAACAGAGTTCAACTTCATACCACTATTTTACTTAATAGAGTTCGGCCTGCCTTTGAAGACATACTTGCCTTTTCAGCAAAAACTCAATCTTTGCAAAAACAAACAGAGTTTTCAACTCATTTCAATGAAGAATAATATTGTGAACATTGATTTTTTATTTGCTTAATAGAATTAGGGATGATTTCAAAGACATACTAGCATGTTAAGAAAAGACCCAATATTCCCAAAAACAAATTCAATTATCAGCCCATTTCAGTGAAGAATATAGTGAATAGCAATTTTTTATTCATGGTGTTGGATGAGTAATATAGTCAATGTAATCAACAATGTGTGTTTAACTGTTATATGCCTTTTGGAAGAAGACATGTTCGTGATTCATAACAATTTTTTATAGTCTTTGTATACATTCTTTCTATATTATATAGGCATATACTATATAGTAAAATTTTAAGTCCTTATGTCGATCAAGAATAGAGTTGCGGCACCAATCTAGGGTTTAGGGTTTCTGCTACTCTGATACAACTAATCACCCCATTGGGGCGCATGGCTCTGAAGGAGGGAGGGTCAAGAGGCCCCACGTATAGCTAGGCAATGACGAATGGAATCATGGGAGAAGGCTCCAAGCGAACCACCTTCAAACCTCCCCCCGATCTACGATCTAAGTTATTGGCCAAAGGAACCTTCAAAGACAAGGATATGAACATTGATTCAAGGAAAGAGCCAACACCCGCAAATGCATCAAGGCCATGGATACCAAGCAAGTGTATCTCACAAGCACCACAAGCCCCGAAATACATTGTAAGTTCTCCCCGCATTGAGGAGCAGAAGCAATATATGAGAGGTTATGCCTTAGTAGGTAAATTTTTAGGGCTCTCATCATCGAAACGGGACCTATTCAAATGGATACAGCACTGGTGGAAGCCCAAAGGAAATTATGAACTGAAACTGGCCTCCAAGGGTTTCTTCACCATCATCCTGCACAACCTCGAGGACTGAAACCGCATTTTTTACGGAGGGTCGTATTTTTTCAACTTGGCGGGACTCTTATTGAGGTTTTGGATAGAGAAACTTAGCCCTGAGACAGAAGACTTCGCACATGCACTAGTGTGGATCAGACTATATTCCCTACCTCAGGAATTCTGGCAGGAGGAGGTTCTTGCAGGCATAGGTAAAACCATTGGTGTCTATGTTAAATCTTTGGAGGCCATTAAGAAAAGATGATACACCTCATATGCACGCATCTGTGTATACCTGAATATAGCCAAGTTGCTCCCAGGATCCATAGTCCTAGAATACCATGATGAGGACTAGTTGCAAACCATTGACTATGAGCATATTCCGTTCAGATGTAGGAAATGCCATGAACATGGGAATCTCTTCAGAGAATGCCCTCTCAATGCCACAAGCAAAGATTGGAATTAAGTTGTCGACAAAGAAAAGGATGGCTTCTCTCATGTGCCTGGAAAGCGCAGACAAGGAGGAAGAAAGAAGGCAACCCAGGCAAGTAAATATTTGTCCACCAGCAACAAATATGCGGTCCTACAAGATCAACTAGAGAACTGCTCAGACCCCAAAGAGGTGCAGATTGAGGAAATACCCCAGCAAACAGGAAAAGGGAAAGAGGGATGAATGCCAGAGACAAATCCAAACATTTCATCAACAGACCCCACAACTCGAATAGAGGATCACCTAGAAACAATGGATGGGGAGGCCAAGATGGACCTCAATGAGCAAGAACTAGTAGGTGTGGACCTGGAACACCTGGAGCATGCATACCGACACCAGAAACTGTACACCATACCTCCAGATCAACTAAGAAAAGTGCACAAGTTCTTCCTTAACTCCTCAGCCAGATCCACAGCTAGATCCAACAAGGGTTTGGGAATACAAGTGAACCAACCAAAGGATCAAAGAAAACCACAGAAAGATGAAAACAGAAGAGGAAGGAAGTCGGAGAATAAGCTCATATAAGAGATAGGTCACTCCATGGTTAACTCTGGGAAGATCCACCTCATCTCGGAGAGCTTTCCCCCTATCCCCTCCTCCTCCTCCTCATGAAGATCCTCTCCTAGAATATAAGAGGTCTCAACGGGAATAGCAAGCAAAAACTTCTATGAGATTTTATCTTAGAAGAGAAACCGGACATAATATTGCTCCAAGAAACAAAATGATCTACTAAAGACATAGATAAGCTTCTCCCCTACTGTTGGAAGCAAGGGAAAGTGGTATCCATATCCACCACAGGCACAACCAGAGGCCTAGTTGTACTCTGGAACTCCAGCATAACCATTATGGAAACCTTCATCATGACCAAATGGTCCATCATGACTGCCTACAGGCTCATCAGCTCCAATAAACTTGGCCACCTCTCCAATGTCTACGGATCGGCTAGTAACAGGGATAATAAATCCTTCCTCAGAAATATGGAGTACTTGTCTACCTTAACCAAGGACAATAGATGGATTGTAGGGGGAGACTTCAACCTGATACACAACCTGGATGAAAAAAAGGAGGAACTCAGTGCCTGAAATAGGAATCCAACGGTTTTCAAAATCTTATAGATAACATCGACCTCATTGACCTAGAAACCCCCAATGGCACCTTCACCTTGACAAGCAGAAGAAATGGAACACATCAAATACCTTGTAAACTAGATCAGTTCCTAATATCAGACTCCCTACTATTGGAAGGAACAGCTCTTGAGGCAACCATTTTGAATTTTCATGGATCTGATCACTGGCCCATTCAGCTATGGTTGGATGTGTCGGCCACCCCAGGTCGGAAACCCTTCAAGTTTGAAACGTTTTGTCTTAGCCACCTAGATTTCCATGAAAAAATCCATGGGTGGTGGAGGGAGGTAGAGATACCTTACGACTCCAAGATGTACCAATTCCAGCAAAGGCTCAAGAATCTTAAGCAACAACTCAGACTCTGGAATAGGCAAACCTTTGGCAATATTTTTTCCTTCCAAAAGCACCTGAAGGATCAAATGAGCATTGTACAAAGACAAATCCAAGATAAGGGACTCATTGAAGACCTCAAAACCTAGGAAGCAACTTTAAGCCAACAACTGGAAGACAGGAAAGCCCAAGAAGAGATTTCGTGGAAACAAAAATCTCGCATCTAGTGGCTCAAGGAGGGTGACCGAAACACCAAATTTTTTCACAGGTCCACCCTTTAGGGGCAACAAACCAATCAAATCATGCATCTAACCTCTAGCAATGGCCAACTCATCCATTCTCATGAGGATCTGGAGAAGGAACTGGTCGCTTACTACAAAGACCTCCTGGCAGAACCCATATAGAACAGATCTCAAACCATTTCCAAGATTACGCAACACATACCCACCCTAATCACTCAGGAATAGGATGCATCTCTACTCATGCCCATCTCTCTCGAGGAAGTATATCAAGCACTCTAGGAGACCCCCAAAGGAAAATCTCTGGGACCAGATGGATTTACTAGTGAATTCTTCCATCATTGTTGGCAGTTGATCAAGGAAGAGGTTTGGGAAATCATTAAAGACTCCATATCTTTAGGGAAAGTCCTCCCAACTCTCAACTCTACTTTCCTAACCCTCATTCCCAAAGAGGGGCATATCAATCACCCCAAGTAGTTTCGACCGATCGCTCTATGCAACGTTATCTATAAAATCCTAACCAAAGTGATCGCCAGATGACTCAAGCCCATCCTACTGCGGATCATTTCTCCAGAGAAATTGGGCTATGGAAGGCAGGAAAATCTTGGACAGTGTCATCCTAGCGCATGAAGTGATTCACTCCTTTCAGAAGACACGTACGCTAGGTATGCTCCTAAAACTGGACCTTTCCAAAGTCTTTGACAAGTTAAGCTAGGATTACATGCATGCAATGCTCCTCGCCTTTGGCTTCAACCACACTTGGGTAGAATGGATTCTAAATCTTACCACTCTACTTTATTTTCTATCCTGGTTAATGGGGTCCCTTCTCGTCCTTTTTCTCCCTCCAGAGGAATCAGACAAGGGGACCCTTTATCCCCTTTCCTTTTCATCATCATGGCCGAGGGTCTCATTCACTCTATTCACGCTGCCATAGCAAGTAAATCGTTGATTGGTCTACCCCTACACGTTATCTCTCCTCCAATCTACCATAACCAATTTTTTGGTGATACCCTGATGATGGGCTCCCCCACAGTAAAGGAAGCCCACTCTTTCCTCTCGATCCTTCAAATGTTTTGTGATGCCTCAAGACTAGACTTCAACAAAGACAAATCCCAAATTTTCTTCTTCAATACACCAACTCCGATTCAATGTCATATCTCTGAAATCCTGGGTTTCACCCGAAGCTCCCTTCTGTCCAAATGCCTCAGCATCCCCTTGTTGGACAACGCCCTAAGGAACAGTTCGTTGGAGCATCTTCTCTCCTCCTTTGTTAAGAGGCTTTCTTCCTGGACCTACAGAGCCCTCAATATCCCCAGTCACCTTATTTTACTTAAAGTCGTGCTACAAGCCCTACCTGTCTATACCTTTTCTTCTCTTGCGGCCCCAAACTTTGTCCTTACTACCATCAAAAACTTGCAAAGGAATTTCCTCTGGAAAGGAATTAAAACAGGGAAAAAAATGGCACTGATCAACTGGGATAAACTTTGAAAACCCAAAGCTCAAGGGGGGCTTGGGTTAAGGGATCCCCTAGTGATGAACAAAATCCTAAGCGCTAAGATTTGCTGGAGATGGCTCAAAAAACCTTAAGATCTGTGGGCCAATCTTTGGAGAAGGAAATATGCACCCAACATGGTGGAGAGGAACCTGATTAGATGGAACGGGGATAACCTTGGATCCCTAATCTGGATGGCAGCCAAGAAGAATCGACATCTTGTCACAAGTCATGCCTTCTGGGAAATTAGAAATGGGTAAACATCATTGTTCTGGAAATATTCATGAAAGCAATGGCCAATTTTGGAGTATGAATACTGGGCTGACACCTTCAGCATCCCAGCCATACAAGCGGGCCTGAAAAAAGTGGCAAACTACTGGAAAGACAATCCAACAGAGCCCACATGGAGAGGATGTATTTCAAACAAGGAGCACCTAAATTTAAAGGCACACGTGAACCTTCGGCCCTGGCACAATGAAATCAATACAAGGAAAATCCCCATTCTAGAAGGGGAGGACATCCTACGATGGGGATACTTTCCAAGGGACACCTTCAGCATAAAATAATCTTATGCCATTAAAACTCATTCAGATCTGTTACCCCTAAGGAAGGAGTGGAACAAAATATGTGCCCTGAGGCACTGGCCAAAAAATAGTCTTTTCCTCTGGCTTGTAACTCACTCAAGCATCCTCACATGGGATAACCTCTCGAAAATGGGTTTTGTTGGTTTGTCCATATGTATTCTTTGTGGAGAAGAAGCCGAGACTATGAACCATCTCCTCAACACCTACCACTACACCAGTCAAGTTTGGGATCAAGGTGCATTGATCATGCGCACCTCAGACCGCATGCGGGACAATATCATCGACACCATAGCAGAATGGAGAGACAATGCTTTTCAATCTCCCCTTCTCAATCCTATCTGGCAACTTCTCCCAGGCTTTATACTTTGGCAAATCTGGAAGGAAAGGAATAGAAGGATCTGTTGACGGGCGAAATTGACCGCTCATCAACAGGAGGAGTGAATATGGTCTGGGGTTGTCCAATTAACCCAAGACGTTTGGATTAATTCACTCCGATAGGTTTAGCAGCTCTGTTGGCCGATCTAAGTCCTAAAGAAAGCGAAAAATAAACTAAAGGAAAAACAAGGATCTAATAAATGACAATCGCTAACAAATATACATACAACTAATATACATCTATAGTTTAACTAATTAATACTTATAAAATAAATCTACTTATCATATGCATAATATATACAAATAATTCTATTTCTAATATATATAATATGTACAAAATACGAATTTTAATCTAAATCTGTGAAAATCAAATGTAAATTGATTTTTAAACAACAGTAAAGTTATTATCTAATCTTTTGGATTTGTTTTCTTATAATATTTATATAAAAGAAATCGAATATCAAACTGTCTAATTAAACAAAAGAAATAACAGATGATAAAAAGTGTTTTAACTACAGGGAACTTCTATATTTATTATGCTAATGAAATCAAATAACAGGTTGACCTGTTATCGCATCCAATATATGTTCAATGTGTAGCATCCAGTCACCCTATCTGACGAGTTAAACCTGTGACAGATATTAAGATTGCTCCCAATAAATATGAAGCAATAATGATGGAATTCGAATGACACAACACATAAGAGATACGATCACAACAATCTCATAATTTTACAAGCAGCCACAATAAGATAAATATTGTTGTGAGAACTTGTGTATAAACGTTCAATCAAAGATAAAGATAAATCTCTTAATTCAAGTTTTAACGAATGATTACTGTGTGTTAAATCTGGAACATGAAACATGGATAATATATAAACTTTTATTCTTCCAGCTTGTAGTAAACCATGACAGCGAAAGCAATCATAATCTATTTACAAATTGAAATAAACATGACTTGAATAAAACCACAATACGGAAAAGCTAAAGCTGTGACGACTATTATATTCCATTCAAGTCTGTAAATGAAAAAATCCATAGTCTTGCCCCAGGCTGAGATGATCCAATGTTTACAAAATAACATGCTTATATAGGTTCCAGGAAACAAAATTGTTTCCTGTTGATAATATCAAATCTGTTCCAAAAATATAGGGGATGCAACCACCCTCATTTCATTGAATAAAAATACCAACAGCCTAATCTATTTACTAAAAACACAAAGTTGACATGGCTCGGAGATCTCAACAGTGCCTCATATCTCCTTGGAAATCATGGGTTCTTAAAAACAAATGAAAATGGGAAGATTTTAGATATGTTTTTAATTGTCAAATCAAGCAATTCGAATTTTTCTAATTGGCTACAGAATCTTACGATTCTGTAGCAAGTTATAATAGCAACTACAATCATATTTTATTCAATAAACAAAACAAACTAATCTTTATAAGAAAGATAATCTATTGAATCAAATCATATATCCTAACTTGAGAGAGACAAAATCATGCTAAATTTTAAAAAGATCATACCTCAAATCATGGAATTAAAACATATCAAGCAATCTTGGAGTTTACGATTGTTGTTGTTGCCTCTACATTCTTGAAAATCACAGATCCTGTAGTTTTTAGGCGTTTCTCCTTTGCTTGGGTTGTGTATTGGAGTCTATTGTTCTCGTTTGTCAACAAATCCACTTGGTTTTTTAAAGATTTAAGTCATGACTGTAGCAAAGGCACATCATGTTAGAAAAACAGGACAGCGGAGCAATAAAATAAAACAAATGCAGAAACAAAACACAGAAGACACACAATACAAGAGAGACACAGATTTACGTGGTTCACCCAGTGTGGGCTACATCCACCAGAGAAATTGCCAGGTCCTATCTTTATTATTATCCAGCAAATGAAGGGATACAACCTACAGCAAAACCCGCTGTAACTTCCTCTTCTTTCTCTCACAGTCTCCTCTCTCAGAATACAATATTCACCATCCTCCATAGTCGCAATACATTTCCCTCATAAAAGAGGGTTGCCTTCTAGGTCAAAAAACCCTAACATAATCTCTACTGTTAGATCTGCGACCTTATAATGAACGGTCCAGATTTACAATGAAATTACAATATACTTTTACAAGGCAAATTTTGCTTCGGGGGCTTCCCCCCTGAACCCCCGCTGGGGGCCCGCTTGCCCCCAGACCCACCAGCCGGGGGGATAGGCCCCCCGGACCCCGCATAGGGGGTACCCCCCCCTCTGCACTCCCCCACGTGGAAGAGTGTACATACTTCTGGGGTGTAAATGCTTCATGGGGTATAAACACGGCTGAAATCAAGGACCTCTGAATCAGGAAGATAATCAGGCTCCAAAACCAACACATCAGTATAGTACCTGTCGATCCATGATCGACACTCATCACACTGTAGCTGTAGGGACTATGCATTGGCACTAACAGTATTAAGGGTTGGAGAATCGTCCACGCGAAAGGTAGGCTTATCACAGAGTTGAATGCCTGAGAATTCTGGGTTATCCTTTAGACAAGGAGGCAAGTTGTTTACATAGTCATCGGGTGTGTCAGGATAGAGCCCGTATGACACGAGATCTTCTTCAGCCAAAAATTTCTTAATTTCTGAATCTGAGTCTTCACTTACTTCAATCATGTTGTTTGTGTCTGCACAGGGTTTGATTTTATTCCGAACACTTCGTGAAATCAAACGACCAACCCTTTTATTCTTGAAATTAACATCGACACTGCCCTTTAGCTTCTTCCTTGTGGGTTTTTTAACATTTTTAGTGCTATCCTTTGGATGTGAAACCGATTGATTGTTCTGTCGAGTGACATCAGGGTAGGTCGAGGTTTCATTATTACAGGAAATATCACAGGGCAGGAGCAGTGGAGGAGAGATTGTAGTGTTCACAAGGGTTTAAATAATGACCGGTTTATCTACCAGTCCCAACTCACTATTACCAAAGCCATTTCGTGAAATAAATGCATCCTGTTATCCCCGATATCTAGGGATAACTAGGAGATCATGTCTCAAGGCCCACATGGTCCTAGACATGGAGTACCGAGAGCGAGATTGACTTGAGCATGGCCCTGGAGGGCCCATCTTTCTTCTTCTCAACCAAACTTGTCCTGTCAGCAGTAGCAGCTTCCATCACTACCGGCCTGGGCTTGCATCGTAGAGGACTCTTGGTCCATGAGATAGTTGGTCCGAGGTATCATGGTATGTGTCATATTTGATTGTTATAACCTTCTTATATATGCATTAGGTTCCTTTCATTTCGGATGACTGCTTGGATCTTACACTAATCCACTTGACCATTGTTGGGGTGATTGATGGGGTAACTTAGCAAGCTGGTATTCATGGGTTTTGTTTAGCCACCGAGGGAGATTTGCAGAGCCATTGTCCGCTCCCACCATCTTATCACTTTTACATCTTGTACCCCGCTCATCCATCCCATTCCCCTAGTCTGGCCATTAGGATGACCTCTCAAGGTACATTTTGTCTTGTGGGAAGAAGCGGCTAAAGGCCCAGGGGGTAAAAGCAGCTGGTAAAAGATAAAAGACATAGGAAATAAAACCTAGAGATGCTTCGCCCAGGGGATCCCCAAGAAGGCAATAAAAATCCTCTCGATAAGAAACTAAGGGACCCTAAGAAA
>ML781140.1:346296-371387 GCA_009831015.1 Picea engelmannii | reverse complement strand
CTTGTACTTGAACATTTAAGTGGGGTAAAAGGAGGTTGCCCCCTCGAAGAGGCTTATTATCTGAAATTATCTCTTTTTCAAGGCGTTGAGTACCTTTCCTGAAGTTTTTCTATGCTATATTGATGTTTGGTTCTTAACACAGTATTAGCATTTTGCTTATGACTTTAGTTTACTTCTTCGCTCTATTTTTTAGTTTTTGTAAGACTGGTAGTCATTTTGATCCCAACATCGACTAGCTGAACTAGTTTCCCTGTAGGGCAGTTCAGTTATTACAGTACGACACTACTGCACACTTTGTAACTCTGGTTTTTTGAAGGCTCCTTATATATAAATTCTTACTTTAAAAAAAAAAAATTAACTCCTTATTAATAGAAGTCAAACGTGGTACAATAATTGACATAATATATGTCTTTTAACATTGATGTTGTTAAAAAGGACAATTTCTACCTTTGTAATATTACCATTTATTCCAGTGTAGACGATGAAGCAGAATGCCTTGCATAGAGTTGAAGCTCTACCCTAGCTATGCCCCCTTATATCCAACCCTTCCCTAGCCACCCCTCTTTTGTTGAGCTCTACCGTTGCCATGAATGATGTTACCCCTTGCATATTGCCATATCCTCTTCCACTCTTAATCTATTGCATGTGATTCTTGATGTGAATGGTGAATGTTAGGGGAAGAGACTGCAAGAAGGAATCCCATGACTCAACACTAAGCAAAGGATATGAAAAGGTGAATAATATAGACCAAATGATGATGAAATATGAGGAAATGTGATTGTGAGTCATTAAAAAAAAATCAAACTACACAAACTTGATGAATTCCTATGATACGCATATAGATTTTGGTGATGGTGTAATCAAGTTCAAAGAAATGGTATCTTTGGGATGCAAGTTGGATGAAGAAAGAAAAATCTAGTTTTGTAGACTTCGTGAAGGCTCTAAGATACCTACCATCCCCACACGAGGAAGGTTAGTAACCTACTCAAACCTAAAGAATTTTTTTATAAAAAATGAAGTTGCAGGGAACCACAAGCTTTTGACAACAATTCAAGCAACCCATGTGTGGCTATATTGACAATGCAATTCTCACCTTCTTCATGGAACTAGAAATGGAATTGGCCTTTTGTCACATTGTCCCTTCAAAATGTTGCTCATCCACCAACTCATCCTTCTATGTTTCTCTACAATTTTATGTGTCCACATCATAATGAGCATCACTAATTGAATATGGACATAGTTGCTACTACAGGTGTCCCAATCATGTTGTTGAGTGCTTAATGCCTTTTTCTAACAAGGGTATTCGATTCCAGTGAATGAAAAGGATATATTTGGATAAATAACATTGATTTGTTGTTAGCACAACATCTTCTTTTCTCTATCCTTGAAGCATTTATATATGAAACTTCTTGTTTTAGTTAACAGAGTTAAGGCTACCTTTGAAGACACACCTTCCATTTCACAAAGACCTTATCTTTGCAGAAGAAAACCAAGTTTTCAACTAATTTCAATGAAGAATATCGTGAACATGGATTTTAATCATTGATTTAAAGGAGTATTCTAGTTATAATTTACGATGCCTGCTTCATTTTTTTCACGTGCCAGATGATTCTCAGTTGTTTGATGGGGAGGATCATTGTATGTATTGATATATGCCTTTTGATAGATGACATTGTTCTTATTTCATACTAATTTTGGGCAACTTCTTTGACATTTCATACTACTATTTTATTTAAGAGAGTTAGGGTTTCCTTTGAAGACATGCCTTTTCAGCAAAGACCTAATCTATACAAAAATAAACCAAGTTATCAAATCATTTCATACTACTTTTTGGTAGTTTCCTTGTCATTTCATATTACTTTTTTGACATGACAGATGATTCTCCTTGTTGATATATGCCTTTTGGTAGAAGACAATGTTCTTATTTCATACTACATTTTGGTAGTTTCCTTGTCATTGCATACTATTGTTTTACATAATAGAGTTCGGCTTCATACCACTATTTTAATTAACAGAGTTTGGGCTGCCTTCGAAGACATACTTTCATTTTTAGAAAAAACTCAATCTTTGCAAAAACAAACAGAGTTATCAGCTCATTTCAATGAAGAAGAGTATCGTGAACAACGGTTTTTTATTTATTTAAAAGAGTTAGGGCTACTTTCGAAGACATACTAGCATGTTAAGCAAAGACCCAATCTTTGCAAAAACAAATTCAATTATCAACCCATTTCAGTGAAGAATATAGTGAATAGCGATTTTTTATTCATGGTGTTGGATGAGTAATCTAGTCAATGTAATCAACAATGCATGTTTAACTATTATATGCCTTTTGGAAGAAGACATGTTTTTGACTCATATAAACTTTTGGCAGTTTCTGTACACATTCTTTCTATATTATATAGGAATATACTATATAGTAAAATTTGAAGTCCTTATTAATAGAAGTCAAACTTGGTACAATAATTGACATAATATATGTCTTTTAAGATTGATGTTGTTAAAAAGGACAATTTCTACCTTTGTAATATTACCATTTATTCCAGTGTAGACGATGAAGTAGAATGCCTTGCACAGAGTTGAAGCTCTACCCTAGCTATGCCCCCTTCCATCCAACTCTTCCCTAGCCACCCCTCTTTTGTTGAGCTCTACCCTTGCCACTAATGATGTTACTCCTAGCCAACCCTCTTTTGTTGAGATCTACCCTTGCCACTAATGATGTTACTCCTTGCATCTTGCCATCTCCTCTACCATTCTTAATCTATTGCATATGATTCTTGATGTGAATGGTGAATGTTAGGGGAAGAGACTGCAAGAAGGATTCCCATGACTCAACACTAAGTAAAGGATATGAAAAGGTGAATAATATAGACCAAATGATGATGAAATATGAGGAAATGTGATTGTGAGGCATTAAAACATATCAAACTACACAAACTTGATGAATTCCTATGATAAGCATATAGATTTTGGTGGTGTTGTAATCGAGTTCAAAGAAATGGTATCTTTGGGATGCAAGTTGGATGAAGAAAGAAAAATCTAGTTCTGCAGACTTCATGAAGGCTCTAAGATACCTACCATCCCCACACGAGGAAGGTTAGTAGCCTACTCAAACCTAAAGAATGTTTTATAAAAAGTGAAGTTGCAGGGAACCACAAGCTTTTGACAGCAATTCAAGGAACCCATATGTGGCTATATTGAAAATGCAATGCTCACCTTCTTCATTGAACTAGAAATGGAATTGGCCTTTTCCCACATTGTCCCTTCAAAATGTTGCTCATACACCAACTCATCTTGCTTTGTTTCTCTAGAATTTTATGTGTCCACATCATAATGAGCATCACTAATTGAATATGGACATAGTTGCTACTACAGGTGTCCCAGTCACGTTGTTGAGTGCTTAATGCCTTTTTCTAACAAAGGTATTCAAGATCAAAGATTTGGAAATACTCCTTGATATTTGGTGTAGAATCTGTCAATGGGTAATATGTAAACTATTGTAAACAAGGGAACTACTAGTTATTGATGTCCAGAATTGACCAAAACTTAAACTATAAACAGTTGTAAACAAATTTTAGGGACAAGTAGAAGCTGGAAAATTTGTCATCTATAAAGACAATGCAATTAAACTTACCAGATCATTCCTACTGGTAGTAAGGGAGTTGGTATGCCAATATTCTAAAGGCATGCTAGGCATTTACACTCACACGGGCACTAAATATATCATTTTGGTGTACAAGTTGAAACCTAACTACCAAGTTCTCATAAAATGGTTAGCCATAAAAAAGAACTAAGTCCAATGATGAATGTTAGGGGAAAATACTGCAAGAAGGAATCTCATGACTCAACACTAAGTAAAGGATATGAAAAGGTGAATAATATAGACCAAATGATGATGAAATATGAGGAAATGTGATTGGGAGGCATTAAAACAAATCAAACTACACAAACTTGATGAATTCCTATGATAAGCATATAGATTTTGGTGGTGTTGTAATTGATTTCGAAGGAATGGTATCTTTGGGATGCAAACTGGATGAAAAAAGAAAAATCTAGTTCTGTAAACTTCGTGAAGTCTCTAAGATGCCTACCATACCCACACGAGGAAGGTTAGTAACCTACTCAAACCTAAATAAATTTCTTATAAAAAATGAAGTTGCAAGGAACCACAAGCTTTTGACAGCAATTCAAGAAACCCATGTGTGGCTATATTGAAAATGGAATGGTCACCTTCTTCATGGAACTAGAAATGGAATTGGCCTTTTGCCACATTGTCCCTTCAAAATGTTGCTCATCCACCAACTCATCTTGCTCTGTTTCTCTACAATTTTATGTGTCCACATCATAATGAGCATCACTAATTGAATATGGACACAATTGCTACTATAGGTGTCCCAGTCATGCTGTTGAGTTCTTAATGCCTTTTTCTAGCAAGGGTATTCAAGATCAAAGATTTGGAAATACTCCTTGATATTTGGTGTAGAATCTGTCAATGGGTAATATGTAAACTATTGTAAACAAGGGAATTGCTAGTTATTGATGTCTATAATTGACCAAAATTTAAACTGTAAATTGTTGTAAACAAATTTTATTGATGTCCAGAATTGACCAAAAAGATGACAATGGTGTTCGTAAAATCCAATACCTAGTATTCGAATTACAACAAATGGATCTATATATCTGAAATAAAATGGTGATGCCAGAACATGTGGGGGGCTACTTGAAGGGAAACTACCTTTTGAGGTATGATGCATATCAAAAATATTTGAGAAATCGGTAGAATCAATTGGATCATTGAACTGTCAAGTGTATATTTCTCAAAAGTGTAATGATGAGTTGAATTGAAGCATGTATGAAACAACCACGTCAAGGAGAACTCATGTCTATCCTTGATTATTCTAAGGCACCCACCAATGATGAAGATGAGGCCAAGGTAGATATTCCTCTAAGAAAAACCCATAGAATATAGGTTTTGAAGTCAATAGTGGGAGGCCCATGAGAAGCAAGGTAATGATGAGTCATTGAATCCAACATGAGGTAGAAATTAAGGTGTGGCTGACATAGAATGACAACAAAAGGTAATGTGGAAGGAAATGATAAGTGTACTGAAGACTTTCCTTGTTCATACAATAAATGCAAGAATCACCTATTAGTGACTGAAATCATTCCACTAGGAATGGTCAATTATTGGGAACACATATTTTAAATGACATATCAATAAACCACTAGGACAACTAGAGGTTAATATTGGGCAACACAGGATGAGTACGACTCACATAGGTACTAATAATTTGTAACATGAATCAAGGTGGAACCAAATAGTCTCATTGGGACATAGAGTTGACTCATCTTAGTTACTCTAAACAAGAGAATCAAAGGGATGTTAGCAAGAACTAAAATGATTAATATAAAAGCACAAGGCCCTCCAACTATTTTCAAAGGGGTTCCCAAAGAAAAAGGTATGATGTGTAGTACCAATAGGAGGATGAAAATGGGTATACAAAATAAAATACAAGTCAATGGATCATTGGATAAGAATAAAGAAATATTGGTATCCAAGGGGTAAGCAAAGAAACAAGAAATAAACTATGATGAAACCTTCATGCCATTAAACAATTTAAATGTTATTTGAATTGTGTTATCTCTTATATTATAGTTTTGATGAAAATTACAACGGATGGATGTAAAAACACATATGTTCAGCAAATAGAAAATCAGTAAGCACCTCTATGAATTCGCGGCTACACCACTTGTTTGATGGAAATGTAGAGAATCAGAATCTAGATATGTGATTTTTCCAGTTTGGTTGAGCCTTAGCGCCTAGCCACTAGCGGGGTCCTCCTTTGTTGGAAGGCTAACAAAATATGGTCATTGGTGCCTCGGCCAAAGCTGGGAGTAACCCAACCCCCTTTTTTTCGTTTCGTCAAGGCCCAAAGGGGAAATAAGCAGTAGCAGAAGAACATCAAAGAGTAAAATCATAAACCTTCGTTCTGTCAAGGCCCAAAGGGGAAATTCAAATAAGCATGAAGATGTGAACTAGGGAATGCATATATGGTCAAATCCCATATAATTTATACCATGTAGGAGGGACAAAATGCTCTCAGAAATCTCCATGTTCTTTGGAAATAAGGCAAAGGGAAGATTCTAGCTACCGAAAGCCCACTGCCCATACCAAAAAATCGGGGCGAATTAAACCATGAACGTCGATTTTACCAAATAGCAGGGCGAAGATGCTATCAGAAATTTCCATACTTCTAGAAATTTGGCTAATGGAAGCTTGTCCCTCCAAATTTCAGGGATGAAATATAATTTTTTTTCCTCTATCCCTCCAAAAAATATGGGCTAACCCTGTACACGATTTTTCCCCTAAAATAAATTACGGGCCAATGATGTAAGTTTTAAAAAAGCACTCTAATACAAAACATTCACCGAATAAAAAATTGGAGGCCCCTTAATTTCTCCCATGAGCGAAACTTCACCCCTAAAATCATCTATGGATGAAATTAATATTTACTTTACAAAGAATAGGTTGATCTTGTAAGTAGAAGCACTAATTTTCTTTCCAGGTGACAAAGGAAAATAACATATTTTATTTGCAGGTGAAAAAGGATTGAATAACCCATAGAGAATTGATCAACCCATGCCACTGATCCTCACACCATTACTTTGAATGGAAGCCCAAAATTGAGATTTTATTAAGAAGGAAGGGACTTTACATGATTACAATGGGAACTAAATTAGAGCCTAACTCTACAATTGTGAAAGAAAAGTAATTTAATAGGATAGATGGAGCATATGGACTATTATGCTTGTCAATATCTCCAAATCTACTTTTCCATGTAGAATCGACTTCCACAACAAACTAAGTCTGGACCACATTGAAGGGTTTATTCAAGAAATAGGATGACCTACGAGGACATATGCTAGAGAATGGGCTCATCTCAATGAACCAAATAAGTTTTGACAGCATATGAGACTACTTCACCAAGAAAAAGTTTGAATCTTTGCAAGATATCTTAGGACTGAAGGACACAACTACATAACAACTAACATATCTAGGATTCTCTTTTGAGGGGGGGGTTTCTTCTCATTGGGTTTTCCCTCTTTACCTCATCTTTTGGTTCCAAATTCATTTTTTACATGGGTATATAACATGGATACATATTGTTGGGACCCATCTATTGTTCTCACCTCAATTGTGTTTCAAGGGTGTCTTGGTGTACATGCACATTTTCCATATTTTCCTAGTGTTCAGGGGGACTACTATTTGTATCATGCTTATATATAGTAGGTCTAGTTTTAGAAGGTGTTAGTGACATGTTAGTAACATGGTAGTGACAAGTATCAAAGATCGCTTCACCTTGAATATTCCTCCTTCAATGGGAATATTCTCCTCCTATACAAGTGCACACTTCCACTAGAGTTTAGATCAACATGCATGAGTTGCATGCATGACTCAATGTTAATTCTATATTTAGACACTTTATTTATGGACTTTAGTTCAACATGCATGAGATGCATGCATAATTAGTTTAGCATGCATGATTAGTTCAACATACATGAGTTGCATGCATGATTGGTTCATCATGCATGAGTTGCATGCATGAGTTTTTACTTCTGCATGATTAACTCTGTTATTATCTAGTAAAATTCATTTACTGCTAGTTTTATTTTTGGAAGTCATAAATCCAAAATAGCCAAATCTATAACTAGCCAACTCCATTTTTGGCTAGTTAACTCCATTTACTGCTAATTTAACTAATTTGGAATCATGTGTGCATGCACAAGGAAACCCTAACCTAGTGTGCACTTCCTCTCTCTTGGAGAGTTCTATGTATATGTAGCATTCTCTTATTGTAAATAAATTCATTCTAATGAATTCAATAGTTCATTTTGTCTTCTTTCTTTTTGGTCTCATGCTTACAAGTGTTCTTTCTTCATAGCAACTAGATTATTGTGCTTAGCAATTTAGTTTCTTCTTTGCAAGTAGATTCTTGTGTGAGAATTTTTACACTTTCATTAACCTCCAACCCTTTCCATACTTGTTGCAATCCCAAATTTCCCCTTTTTACACTATTTTTAACCTTTGAGCTACATGAATCCCTAAAAGTCTATAAGAATCCCTAAAACAAATCTTTCTTGCAATACTAAGAATCAAAACTTTGTATTGGATCTTGATAAATATATAACATGTTTATTTGTATCTTAAATGAATGAATCCCTCAATGGGCTATATAAAAATCGCCAACTTCCAATTCAAACAAAATAAAATACCACTCTATCCTAAGCTACCCATGGAAATAACATTGAGATTCAATAATTTTTTCTTTGAATCTAACGTTTTTTGTTCCTTCTCAAGCCGAAAAAAAACATTAGTAGTATTGGGCTAGTGAAAAAAAGTAGTATCTATTGCACACAAAAATAGAAAAACTGCTAGCATAGCACCCTAAATCGTTCAACTAAACTCCCACATATTCTCTAAATCCCTTGACTCAACTCAGATATTCTTTAAAAAGAAGGATACACCCAACTTGGTAAACATAAAATCTCATTGACCTAAAGAGCTCACTATATAGTATTAGTTTTATTCAATTTTCAATCCATTAATAAAATTCAAGAAAAGATAATCATTCACCACTTAAAACCTGAATAAATAACTTTTCACATTTGAATGAAAAATAAACATAAATTCATAGATTTGCAACCCAAATTTCACAAAATTATGCCACACCAAAATATATCTAATGACATGAAATTTGGAATAATTGGGGTTTATTATAGAAATGTGAAATAGCCTACAAGAAACAAACAACGCTAACATATTATTAAATGGTTTGGAAATGTATTATATTATTTATGTTTAAACAAACAACGCTAACATATTATTAAATGGTTTGCAAATGTATTATATTATTTATGTTTATCATGTGTGATTATTGAATATTTGATTTTTTTATGTTAATATGATGTTTAATAATCATTTCTAACACATAATTAATTAGGAAATGGTTTGCAAATGTATTATATTATTTATGTTTAGTGATTATTGAATATTTAATTTTCTTATGTTAATATGATGTCTAATAATAGTTTCTAACACATAATTAGGAATTCATGAGATATGTAATAAATGTTTATTACATATCCTTATGATATTCATAGAATATGTTTATGAAACTTATTCTAATCGTGACAACTCATATTGCCTTATGATCTTAATGGATATGAATAAGTATTTTTTAAATGTAGAACCTATATTTCCTCACATTGAAGTTTTTTTTTTATATATATTTGATAGTTCTTTATTGTTTTTTCGATTATATATTTGATAGTTCTTTATTGTATTCCAGTTTCGTGGATCCCTTCCGACATGTTTAGTATGGTCAACCTACAAGGAGTGTATATGTTGCTCATTGAATTTATGTATTATTCCCTACCACACACTTGCTACAATGTGAAAATTTAAGGAATGATAAATCTTATCTAATGTTATGTATATTACATTATATAAGGTCGTTGATTGACATAACACAGTTTTTTCAATTGTTTTTTAAGATAGTTGGATCGCTAACTCAATTTATTACAATTAATTTTTATGGAATATAATAATGGAGATTGGAAACCCATAGTCCTTGCTCTCATCTTTAGTCTCTCTGAAATCATTATTCTTGAAGTGGATACGATGAAAGATTCTTTGATTGAAGACATTTTATGCAACATTGATAATGGAATTGAAAACATTCAAGACACCATTTAAAAAGTTCCACACAGATTTTTTTCTTATTATTTGAAACTCTAAGCCACCAAGGAGTAACAGAAAGAACACCTTTCTCTAAAAATACTTAACAACAGTAATGTAGTGGTTTTAAAAGTTGATAAGGGTGGGGTATCATTGATAATGGAATTGAAAACATTCAAGACACCATTTAAAAAGGTCCACAAAGATTTTTTTCTTATTATTTGAAATTCTAAGCCACCAAGGAATAACAGAAAAAAACGCCTTTCTCTAAAGATACTTAACAATAGTAATGTAGTGGTTTTAAAAGTTGATAAGGGTGGGGTATTGTTCATTTTGAATAAAAGTAAGTATCTTAACTAGATATTGGACCATTTAATAAATAGTGGGAATTATATAAAACTCAATAAAAAAAATCTTCTAAATAAAAAAATGTATGTATGTAATAATATTAACTAAATATAAAAAATAAAATAAATTAATTAATCAATCAAATATAGAAAGAGAAAGAAATAAATTAATCATGAGTGGTCCTTCCACTCCAAGTACCTATGCCCTTCCCAAAATCCATAAGGAGGACCACTCCAAGTACCTATGCCCTTCCCAAAATCCATGAGGAAAACCCATTAAGAGGGGCACCAACTTATCAACTCGTAAAACACTTGGCTCATAAAATGTAACATAAGCCACTTTGTAAAGTATTTGACATTTTTTATTAACATGATTAAGAACATTAAATTGGACATGAATGCCATTATTTTTAGTTAATATGTGGTCTCTCTTTATAAAACTTTCTATGCAATAAGCATTGGAGGTGGTTAATAATAATAAGATTATAGAACAAGAATCGAAATTATTATATAATTATAAATATAATAATGTGTTATTAACATGATAAAAAAAATTAAATTTAGCATGAATGTCATTATTTTTAGTTAATATGTGGTTTTCTTTCCATAAAACTTCTTATTAAAGAAGCAATGGAGGTGGTCAATAATATTATAGAACAAGGAATTGAAAGTGTTATATATATATATATATATATATATATATATATATATATATATATATATATAATCAACATTTTTTAGTTTCCAACATGACATAAATGAGTATACCTATGGTGTGGCTATGGGGTTCCCACTCTCTCTCATTGTTATGTGTTATAATATAACATATATACTATTGTTGCTAATCTATTTATGAAATATTTTGAAAGGAAATACATGATATCTTATCCTATGAAACCTAATTTTTGGATTATATTTGTTGATGAAACCTTTATCACTTGGTCCCATGGACGTTAAAACCTAGAAAAAATTGTTGAACAACTCAACAAGCAATGTGATTACATTAAATTTATCATGGATATTAAAATTGAAGGGAACTTTTCATTTTTAGATGTTTGAGTGAAAAACATGCTAAATGAATCTATGGCCCACCCAGTTTATACAAAACTGAATCACACGTCCAAACAATATCTTCATGTAGAGTCACATCACCATCTTTCTCAAAAACTGAGATTATTTAGAACCCTAGCAACAAGATCCCTTAAAGTCTCATATGAATTTCATTTACATGAATTAAAATTCCATCTCCTAAAGGTATTTAAAGAAAACACTTATAAGGAACATTGAAGAATCAAAGCCTTCAAGTATCCTAGTAAAGGAACAAGGAGTACATGAATGAAATTTACAAATATATTGTTACCATACATTCAAGAGACCATGGATAAAATTGCTAAGGCTTCTTGCTAGGGCTTTAGAGAAGACTGGGACAAATTTTAAACCCTTATTGACAATCAAAAGCTCTCTTAAATTTGAGATTTTACTAGTCCCACTAATTATAAAGGCATTTACACGGATCAATGATCATGTAGAAAAAAATATATGAGTAAAACTAATTATTTAATTAAAATTATAATATAAAAACACAAAACAAATATTAAGCATGATCATATTCCTCTATTTACATTAATATAACACTGGGATAATATGAAACATCATATTTACGTTTACATTGATAAAGACAAAATATTTACTAAAATTAACAATCATTACAATAAATTATTCAAGAAAAAAATCAAAATTAAAAAGTAAACAAACAACCTTAACATTGGATAAAAGATCAACCAAACTGTAATTAAAATTATAATATAAAAACACAAAACAAATATTAAGCATGATCATATTCCTCTATTTACATTAGGATAATATGAAACATCATATTTACATTTACATTGATAAAGAAAAAATATTTACTAAAATTAACAATCATTACAATAAAATATTCAAGAAAAAAATCAAAATTAAAAAGTAAACAAACAACCTTAACATTGGATAAAAGATCAATCAAACTGGATTTAAGTATTATCATCCAAATATGAATCAAAATATCTCTCCCTTTTCTTTCCTTTTGATTATATTTCTTTATCTATATAGTTTTCATATCTTCTATTTCATTATAATTGTTTCCTAAAATACAATAATTATACTATGAGCTTATTAGAAAGCATACTATAACAAACCTAATATAAGTATTATAATTGTTTCCTATAATATAATAATTATACTATCAACTTATTAGGAAGCATACTATAACAAACCTAATATAAGTATATGCATACTATAACAAACCTAATATAACTATGATATGCAAATAGACTCGTCATGATATTATATTAACTCTACAAACTAATTAATTTCATATTATATTCATATTCTATCATGGATAATGTACTCATAAATGTATTCCTTTTCAAATATAAAATAAATCAAAACGAAACTTATTATAAAATATTAAAATACACCATAAATGTATTCCTTCTCAAATATAAAAAAAAAATCAAAATGAAACTTATTATAAAATATTATGATTCTTAACCATATTAAAACTAAAAGTTGGAGTATATATGTATAATGTACTTATAAATGTATTCCTTCTCAAATATAAAATAAATCAAAATGAAATTTATTATAAAATATTAAAATACATTATAAATTTATTCTTTTCAAATATAAAATAAATTAAAATGAAACTTATTATAAAATATTATGATTCTTAACCATATTAAAACTAAA
Organism: Picea engelmannii; assembly: GCA_009831015.1. NCBI lineage: Eukaryota > Viridiplantae > Streptophyta > Pinopsida > Pinales > Pinaceae > Picea > Picea engelmannii. The sequence continues at coordinate 358,574 of ML781140.1, read as the reverse complement.
AGTTGAAGTATATTTACATATATAGATTAAATAAAAACATATTAACCAAAATGTTTGAGTATATAATATAGATTAGCAAAAGATATATTAACCATAATTAAAATGAAATTTATTATAAAATATTATGATTCTTAACCATATCAAAAAGTCTCCATCACTAAAAGTTGGAGTATATTTACAAATATAGATTAAATAAAGACATATTAACCAAAATGTTTGAGTATATACTACAAATATAGATTAGCAAAGGATATATTAACTATAATCTATATTATTTAGATTTTAATTATAAAATATTGTTTTATCTTTATTGTTTCATATTATATTATGGATAATGTATTTATAAATGAATTTTTTTCTCAAATATAAAATAAATCAAAATGAAACTTATTATAAAATATTGTGATTCTAAGCAATGAATCATCAATAAAAGTTGGAGTATATTTACATATATATATAGATTAAATAAAGATATATTAACCAAAATGTTTGAGTATATACTATAAATATACATTAGCAAGGAATATACTAACCATAATTTATATTATTTAGACTTTAATTATAAAATATTGTTTTTTCTTTATCGTTATTTATTTTATATGAATTTTATTACAACTATAATAATAATAATAATAATAATCTATTTTTAAGGTTATGGCCAAGCCACACCAAATTAGTGTATGAGATTCTCTTGTTTATGGGATAAAAGACTTATATGATAATGAAAAAACTATATAAAATATATAAGTAAATATTCTATATTATTACACTTTTAAAGGGTATATATATGGTATTCTAAATAATATATTTTTAAATTTAATTATAAATGATGAAATATATGTTATATATTTAAATTTAATTTAAATAATGAAATATATATTTATATAAAGATAAAGTAAAATATATTAAATTTTATATTTAAATCATTAATTTTATTATTTAGAAATAAATAACAAACTATATATTATATAATAGTACAATTATATAATAATAATAATAATAATAATATAATTTTGAGGTTATGATATCAAATTGATGTATAAGATCTTCTTGTTTAAACGTTTTCACTATAAGTTAATATTAAGTTAATATTACAAAGAAGATGAAAATTAAACTTTATAATATCATGGTTTAATTATTTTTTGATAACTTTATTAAAAAAACATTTTTTAATAACAAAATGTATGCAAACCATATAATATAAATACTAGAAATAAAGACAAACCATCTTTTAGTTCAAACAATGAATTATTAATTAATATTAATGGAGATTAAGATTATTTTTCTCCTAATATCTTATTATTTATTTTGATAATAAAATTTGTTAATTTGATTTAAAAAATTTCATAATTTATTATTATTTATTTTGATAATAAAATTGTTAATTTGATTTAAAATTTTTGATAATTTATTATTTATTTTGATGATGAATTTTATTGATTTGATTTAAAATTATTAATTTATAAATAATGTTATTAATCATAAAATTTAAAAATAAAAATATTTTTTTTTTGTTTGATAGTTTGTCCGTAACTTGTATATGGCTTGAGAAATCGCTACTCAGGGACATTTAAGCTACCAAAATCACTAGGGGATCCCTCGATTAAACCACACGAACTCTTAACATGTCTAGATTTTTTGTCCCAACAAATTTCGAACCCATGACTTTAATATCATGAAGTACCTTAACCACACACTCTGTGAACAACTATCCTAAAAATAAAAATAAATATTATAAATATTATTTATTATTAAAATGAAATTATTATTTTATACTAAAAATACATAATATTTTTACAAGTATGCATTTCCTACCTAAACACTTTGCAACACGATTCCACCTTATTGATAATTTTATAGTACCTTATTTGCTTTCGTTGTATATTTATCTTAATGAGGACAAATAATTTTTATCAAAAACATAAACATTATGAGGAGACCTTTTCCTTCTTCAATGAAGTTTCGTTATAATATTAATGAAAAGCATAATTCTAATATTGATTTATTAAGGATGTTGTTTGCCCATATAAAAATAACAATATAAAGTTTAAGGAAGAAGTTGGCTTTTTAATAAAAATCAATATTCCACTTTAAGATTAAATAAATGTCTTGTGAAGCTAAGTTACCCATCAATATGAGAGGTTGTTCCCTTCAAAGTAATAATACCCGTCGCTTTGATGATTATTAAAATTTGAAGTATATATATGAACTCCTCTTCCTTTATTGGAGGATAATGATACTTCTATTAAGTATTTTTAGTTTGTGAATTAATACTAGAAAAAGTAAGCTTTAAGTAAATAACTATACATAACTTGATGGGTATAATGGGAAGTGAGGAGCTAGGGTGAGTGAGGAGCTAGGGTTTAGTGTTTATAAACAATAGGCTGGAGTAAGGGACACATGAATTTATTAGTTGTTAATTAGTAACATCGACATATATGATCTTTTAGTCGATTATTCAGAGGATCCTTTGTCATAGGATTAGATTTTTGTGGATCCAGTCTTAAATCTCTATACAATCTTTATACAATCTTTTTGTTGGAGGCTGACAACAGTTCAGTTCATGTAATGATAGTACTCTTGTCCCTTTATCGATTCTTGTGCATATGCATATTGACTCTTTGGGAAATCCCATAGTAGGTTAGGGTATAAATAGATCGATTTACAATACCTTCATTAGTTATTCACATCATGAGAAGTTAAGGTTTTTTTCTAGATGGAAGATCTATCATCAATTTGTCGATTAGTTTGCATGTTTCTTCTCCCACTAAGGCTCCTCCCTTTAATAAGAAGTTTATTGAAGGGGAGGTATCACAAGGTTTTATCAGTATCAAACTCTTAGTGGTGAAGAAGTAAGGTGGTGTTCTTTCTGCTAGTGGTAAGAACCCTAGCACAAAAACTATGAAGGTGGTTAAATCACATGGAGGTGGAGTTTCGCTAGTGGTAGATGAAGACCTAAAGGTTGCACAAATATTTGACCTTGAGGGAATATCTCTTCTTGGAAAATTCCATGGAATGAGATTGTCGGTTGGATTACTAAATAGTTGGATGGAATCAACTTGGATTCCAAAGATTGACTATATGACAATTTTCCACCTTTTGTCTCGGGGTTGGATTAGATTTATTTCCAATTAAGGGAGGATGGGAGTGATATTATAGAAGAAAATTGGTAATTATATCATCACTTGTTGTGCCAAAGCCATGGCATCCTCTTTTTGATGCCAATGAAGAAGTTCTCACTATTATGCCTTCATGGGTTAAATTCCCCAATATGCCTATAGAGTTTTGGATGGATTCTAGACTTAAATAAATTGGAGATGCATTGGGTACTTTTATCTCTATAGATATGAGGTATAAAAATTTTGGTTGTCGATCTGTGGCTCAAATATTGGTTTCTCTTGATCTTCACAAGGGACTTTTCGAATCCATGGAGTTAGTGTTGGGAGAAAGGAGTTATACCCAAATTCTAGATTACTTGAATGTTCCCTTTTGGTGCTCAAGATGTCATAGGGTTGGTCACATCATGGAAGAGTTCTCTTTCCCCTTTCATAAGAACCCACGAGAGATGGATAAGGAAAAGGTGAGCATTTTCTTGGAGACTCTACATTTATTGCATGTTATAGGATCGTAGGATTAGAATCAAGCTCTTATCAGGGAAGATGATGCAAATGCTAGAAATACATTGATGGGATATGTGCAAGTTGGTATCAATGTGGGTGAGTACACTTTAAATGGACCTACCATTCTCTCTATGAATGAATGTGTCAATGTTTCTATTGATATTTTTGGTGCATACTTAGAACTTACACCAACTCAATGGAATAAATTGAATGCACTTTTCTCTTCCAGTTCCTTGATTGCTCATGACTCTGGTAAGTTTGTTACTCCTCGTATTCCAAATATTGATTCCATGCAAGTTATCTCATGTTTTATTATAAATGGGGTTGGAGTAGTTTTGGGTTGTATCTTTTCAGGGGAAGATCCTTGCCAAACCAATTCCCTTGAGGATTGAGGGGGTGGCACTCAGGTAGAGCACATCAAGTAGGATGCGGGTGGGGTGTCTCTTCCCCCTAAAAAATTTGTTGTCTCCACTACTTTGGGATCCCTATCCACCTCTTTGGGATGAGATCCTTATTTTTTAAGGCCACGAGACTTTAGCAAAATTCAATCACGATCTGGGGGTTTGGGTTGGGATGATCATAAGAAAGGCGATCATGTCAAGATGGGTGGTAATTCTGCACTTAGGCATTCCTAGGAGCATGCTTCACATAAAGTTTCTCAAGGATGGAAAATATTAGTTTCCAATGTTCTTAAAGTAGGAGAAGCCCATCTAGCGGGGTCCTCATGAAAATTATGTGAACGAATATGTGGGGCCTTGGGGGGAGGGCCAAGAAACTTTCTCTACATAATTTTGTTGACATAGAAAAAAATGACATTGTTCTTGTACAAGAGACAATAGGATGAAGTGATCCTCTAATCCTTGATTTGGGAAGCTATTCTTGGGTTGGAAATTCTATGGGGTCGATTCAGATGGGATGTTACGGGGGATAATTTCAGGATTTTTGAATTGGTGTTAAGTTATTAATGGTTTTTTTCATTTGTTCAGGTCTGACAATGGAAGTGTGTAACATCCCTTGTTTTGGTCCCCAAAAATTGTAATGTAATTGTATAAATGTGAACAAGGTTGGTGAGCTGATATGATTGGGGGCCAAGAGCCCATATTGATTTATATGGATAGGGGCCAAATTGTATATTATGATCATTGAAATGATTAATAAAATAATAATATCTAGTTGTGATAGGAGAGGAATGAAAAAAATGGGGGCCTATGATTCCACAAGAGAGAGGGGGGCCCAAGGGGGGATTTATTCATGGGTATTAATCCAGCCCACATTCCTAAATTATTATCATTATGTATAACCTTCTATTTTTCTATTGAGTGTTCCTAAATCCAATCATTAAATTCATGTAAGAGGTTGATTGTGAGGTGCCACATACCATAGTTATTGGGAGCATGGGGTTAAAGTACAATCATCTTTGGGAAGAGTGTGAGTCAAGCAAGCAAGGGAAAGAGAAGGAAATCTATATACAGAAAGTGCACAGTTTTTACATGTATATTTTGGGGGCAATAAGAGAGGGATGAGTGATGGAAAGAACACTATCCATGTTGTGACTAAAGGATGCCATTGTTTGGTTTTGTTTATGTTGGAAATGTGTCTCGTGTTCTTATAAAAATGGGTTGTAAGCCTGTAGTGTGATTTCTTGGTGAGGAAATGGCTCAAGAGCCTTGTGAGGAATGTTGTGAAGACTCCTAAAGCAGTTGAGAGTTCCTAGAGTTCCCAACTAAGATATTCATAGCCAAACAAGTGCATTGGAATCCCTGATAAACTAATGGTACAAATCAAGGGAATATGAACAGTGAAGAGGGTACATTCCTTGGGCTGTGTAGGTTGTGGGGAAGATAGAGTTGATAGATTCCAACTATTGTAGGAGTAGAGCTTAGGTTTGGGGTTGTTGTGTGTGGAGAGTAGATAGCCACATAAATATATCTACTTGTGGAATCATAGCCTCAACTCGAGGGTGGGTTGCTATTGAAATTTGGAAAAACAATGCCTATGGATGGGGGGTTCATCTTTCGTATGTATCTAGTTTGTTACATTTTATTAAAAAAAATAAGTGTTATGTTTTTTTATTATGATTATTCCATTGTGTAAATGTCTATTTGAATGTTTTGTGTTTGTTCTGTGCTTACTGGATGCATTCATGTTTTTATATGTTTTGTTAGATGCATGGGTAAAGCAACATGTTGTTTGATGTAATTTTTATGGTATAGTTGCCTCTTGATTTTCTTTTATATGTAAGGGGAATTTTTAAATTTGTATTTAGCAGGCTAAGTCATTTTTGGTAGTGACAAGACTGAGCTTAGAGGTTGGTACATTATAGATTCTGGCATGGTGCTTGAATTATCGCACATGCTAATAATAGTAGACGTATGAAATACAAAGTCAATTGTGTGTCCGTTGTGAATATTTGTCATGTGAAGTACAAAGGTTATTGTGGGTGTGCTTTGTCTCAATGAGGACACAAACTTCATGAGCATTTGGAATGTCGTAGATTCATTTAAATATATGGTATCAGAAAAAAGTTAAATATGTGTATAATTCGTATATGATAAGCTACATGAATTTAGTTGACTGATTTTTTTTTTAATTGATGTGTATTTTCAACAAGTAATGTTCTTCGGTTAAGCTAGGGGGCATTACAAAAAGGTATCAAATATTTTTGGTTCAAAATTGGACTTGTATGGGCTAGATATCAGAATGAAGTTGGTAAATTTGTCATCTGAGCATTTGATTTGTGTTGAACTTGGGGAAAACAGTGAAATCTGAGTGAAATTCCCAAATTTCTAACCAAATTCAAGTCAAAATTGCACTCATAATGGTTTTCATGGAGGGGTCATTTTAATTTTGCAAGTGGATAAATTTTTCGTATACAGATGAGTAAGGAATTTCCATGATGGTCACAATGGTCGTGAGTCAAAATTATGGAAAAATCAACAAAGAGAAGGAGGAATTTATGTGTGTGTTGAATATTCACGTTGCATGGAGTATAATTGTCAGTACGCCTGTAGTGTTGGTGTGCAGTGAATGCACATTGAATATTCGCATTGCATGGTGTAGAATTGTTGGTGTGCATTGCATGCGCATCGCACGGAGTGGAATTATGGTGTGTGCATAATATTGGTGTGCGGCAAAAAAAAAGTTGTGTGCATTGGATATTGTTGTGTATTATAAAAGTTGTGTGCGTTGAATATTGGTGTGTGGTATAAAGTTGTGCGTACTAAATATGGATGCATGTTGTAAAAATTTTCATGCCCTGTATATTGAGGCACGATATAAAAATTCATGTGAACTGAATATTGGTGCGTGGTATAAAAATTTGCACACACTGAATATTGGTGCACGGTATAAAAGTTGTGTGCATTGAATATGGGTGTGCACTAAATAATTGATGTGTAGTATTAAAGTTGTGAAGCTCAATATTGGTGTGTAGTATAAACGTTTTTTGTGTTGAAGATTGGTGCATGGTATTAAAGTTGTGCAGACTATATATTGAAGTGCAGTATAAAATTTGTGCACATTGAATATTGGTGTGTGGTCCATGTGTTAAATATTGGCATTGCACATTGTAGAATTGGTACATGTTGAATATTGGTGCATAATACAATACTAGTGTGTGCATTGGCTTCCAAATAAGAAAAAATAAAATAAAAGAAGAGAAAAAAAAGGAGAAAAAAAAAAGGAGAAAAGGGAAGGAGAAATAGCCCCTTTTACAAAAAATAACAAGTTTAGAGCCCAAAACTTGTTTTGGGTAAACATGAGAAATTTAACTCATATTTGGATGAAATTTTAGGTGTCTTACTATAGTGAAGAGGGATACAAGAATTATAGTGAGGGCCATCAACTAATTATGCTTCCATTTTCCAAAAAATGTGAAATTGTGACTTTTGAAAGTGTGGGTCGTGCTCCATAACTAGGGCCTAGATAAGGGTGAAAACTGTATAGAAAACAAAAAAAAAAAAAATAGGTATGAAGATATCCATTTGGCCTCCCAAAACAATTCAAAGGGAGTTAGTGTGGAAACACCGAAATAGGGAAAAATCCACTATTTACAAGTGTTAAGGGGATTTTTGAAATCTTCAGAGGAAGAAAAGGGACCCTAAATCACCTATCTAGAAAATATTATTTACTCAAAATTTTGCATAATCATCAAGCCAAAAACATTTTTTTTAGTGAATTTTTTCCAGAAGTGTGTAGTTTCAGAGATAGCCAGTTTGGCGAAAATTTCGGGAAATTGAGTGAAAAATGACAAAGTTGTCATTTCCATATTACTTCAGTTTTTTACTGGAGCATCATATTGACACTTTGAGAATTTTTATGAATTCCATGTCAACATTGTTATCTATGTATCATACAAATTTTCCTTGGTTTTGAACAAATTTACCTCTGCAGGTAGCCAAAGTTGGTATTTGAGATTATTTTGCACTTGGGAGAAGGTGCACAAAAAGGGGTAAATTGGAAATATTCAATTGCCTATAATTTTTTTCGCAATGCTCAGCATCAAGAAAGAAAGTAGTCATTGGAAATATATTTGATAAGAGGATCCAACTATCCACCCATAATTCAATTTTGAGCCAAAGAATTCTCAAGGAATCAAAAGGAAAGTTATAGGTGGACTTGAAGGACACCATTGAGAAAAATGGGAATTTAGGGAAGCCATAATTGTTGGATCATAAAATACAATTGAAGCATGAGTATGGTATTTGGAGAGGTAATATAGGGAAAACATGATATAAATATTAAGTTCTCCTAGAAGGCATTTAGTTGTGTTATAAGTCTATGGAAAAAGGGACAATTGAACTCCATGATCCCAACAATTACTCAATGCAAAAGTTTTCCAAAACAACTCAATTCTAGGAAAATATTTCCAAATGTTAGAGGTGCATGTCAAAGGTGAGAACTCGCTCGAAATAATAGTGATGCCTGTGATACTTCCTATGCAGTGGTGTAAAGGAACCTTGGGAAGTGTAATTCCTTGGAAATAAAATACGTTGATATTAACAACAAGGCATTGTTAATAAGAAGAAGAGAACTCAAGAAGAGAGTGTTATGTGAAGGGACTACTATAAAGAGCATAAGATTCTATAAATGATTTTTTTGTGAATCTATTCTAGATTAATCTCAGGGTTCATTAGACATGGAAGTAGGTCAAGATTATATATTTAGATGAAGAATCAAAGAGATACAGAGGGAAGTGTGGGGATATAGAGAAAGTATTGAAATGTTGACAAATGAATCAAGAAGAGGGGAGAAGTATTAGCATTTATCCTCTGTAGAATCTAAATGGATTGCAAAAGGGTATCAATAGATATTCTCAAATGAACATGAAGCTAGTAGGTGGAGAATGTCATTTGCTTGCACATGGACTTAAGGAGGAATCCATAGCCTTGAAGATAGATATGTGGTGAAGGTGGCAAAGTTTGTTGCAAAATAAAAGAAAAGGTCTCATGAGGTGATGTGTGATTCATGGAGGGGATGAGTCATCTTTATGCACAAGCATAGGAATGTAAGAAGAAGGAATCATTAAGCTATGGATTAGATACTTTCATCTAAAATTACCAAGGCAAGAAACCCACTTATATTATCAAAGTGCACGGTGAAATCTTGGTACAAGTGAAAGAAATGATGGAATATTGAAGGTTCAATTTCATTTCTACGTATCAATGGAAAAATATAGCATTCCATTGGAAGTAGTTTAGTCTTGAGTAGATGAATAGGGATTCGCAAGAAAATTTCTATGTTGCTAAAGGGTTAAGCAGATTAGAAAATATTGACACATTAGAAGGTGAAGTGGTAGAAATTATATCATTCTAATGCGCGAGATGAATTCTAGCAAGGTAAAGTTGGGGCATTTTTTTTTCTGAGTGGGAGTAGTCACCAATAAGGCATCCTGGATAGGAATGATTAATGGTCAAGCTATAATTGGATGAAACATGCTTAGGAAGAAGAATCATTGGTGCACAAATGCAAAGAATGGCAGTGTAGAGCAGTAAGGGTGTACAATAATTCAAGAACAACCATATACAACAACAACAAAATAAATAAATAAATAGAGATGAAATAATTATGCATTGGAGTGCATAATGGAAGTAATGTATAATGCATATAAGAATGATAGAATGCATGTGCATCAAGTGGAGATGATAAGATTTAATGCTTAGTGCATATTGATGTGTGTTTGTGAATATGGACATGCCTGAACATGCCTGTGGCATGCTTGTAGACTGAGAGTAGTCTTATGATATATATACATGAATTAACAATGGTGCGATGTTGAATAATACCAATGATGGATTCTATATCAAGGAAATTGTTTATAACATGGTTGAAGATGTTGATGATGTTGTTGCATATGATATCCATCCATGTGAAAATGTATGAGTATGGTAAGATGTTGATAAAGAGGTCATTCAAGGGAGCCTGCAAGATGCCAAAACAATATTAGTTGGTAAGGTAGCATCAATTAATGCAATAACAACCATGCATGTATGAATTTGGGGTTTTTGTGATGCATAAATGTTTAAGATAATTGATGTAAGAATTCCCTTAGCCATATCTTTAAATATTTAAAATTTATGTAAAGGATAGGAGTCTTGAGCATGAAAAACTTATTGATGCTCAAATGCATTCATGAAAAATTTAATTGCATATTGTGTTATGTTGGTTATGAGATCGTAACCAAGTTAAGTCATGAGTAATTACTCTTATTGTAGTAATGGATTCCATTAGAGATGGTCATGTGTAAGTCCATGATGTGAGTGGAAATCGAAGGGCTATTGTAACGTCCCCAACCACCCCAGGCTGGGACACGTTACCAATATCAACTTCTATAGCTCTGACCAAACATAATATAACATCATCCAGCTTACTACTGAACAATTTTGTTTCGAAAATACACTGCACAGATTCTATACTAAACCTTAGTCTGTGCAATATCACTTTAAGTAATGTGATCAACCTCAAGATGAGTGATGCCACATTAACTATATCCCTTTTAAATAAATTAAAAACTCAGCAGAAGAAACTCAATACAATTGCGAACAAGCACATTGAACACATAGTGTTACTATGTGCACACCCATTTTGGAGTCATTACCAAATTTTTCCTACTTGTGTGTGTAGATTGCTTCCCTCTATACACAAGTAACTCCAACCCCTGATGCACATATAGTTTTTTCTATGCACATGGCTATTCTTGAAGACTCATAACCAAAATCACAATGTTATCTTAACAGGAAAGACTATCAACATTTTTCATACCCATGCACAACTACAACTACATGCTATAATCACCATACTTACATGCACAACGAACATAATACAAAGTAACAACAACTACTTATTTGTGACAACATACAAGAATTAACCCATGTCAAAGGTAGATAAATAAGAACAAAGTAAATGAGACAAACATATAAAGAACACTTATATTTTATGGAAGTCATCAATTGTGCATAGAAATCAGACTTTCCTCCTAACCATAGACTATGTTTCTCATAATATTTCAGTAACAGGTAACCCTTGAGTTGGGGCTTAACTCCAACAGGGAAAAAAGTGTTCCTAGTTATAGGATAATGTTTGTTACTCAATGGAATTGCTCAGTAGAAGGTTCCTACTACTAAAACTATCCTACAGTCCCTCATTCCCCATGCACCTGTCACACCAAAGGAATTGTTCCCCTTCTCTTCTCAACAGTCTCTCGGCTTCCCCACTTCCCTTGCAGGGTTACCAACAACATGTCCCACATGAAGTCTCTGAGCCCTGTGACTAACACCCAACGCAACAACCTATAATTCTCAACAAAAATATCACCTGGAGAGTATGTTGATGGTTCTGACAACGCACTTCTTCAACAACAAATATCTCATCCAAAGAGATTACTCACAAGCCTGAAAACCTACATCTTTGACAGTAAAACTATGCTTACAGTACAAAAACCCCTTACAAGATTTTATGTGAACAAAAGGTAATAGTATTACTCTCTCAGATGGTTTGAGCCCCTTCTGCACATGAGAGTGAATAATGAATGAGACTCCCAAAATACACTAAGGCCAACAATATATATTGCATGCATTAATCTTGACATTTTTCACCTTCAAAAGTAGTTTAATCCACTTCGTGACTCGTTCCCTACCCTCGGAAACTTAGGATGAAATAATTATCCATAAACTTACACTTTTGGGGAAATATTTTATAAAATATTACCTAAGGCTTAAGTCTCACTCCCCTTTTCCATTTTCCGGTGGAGTTTCCCCCTATCTCTTTTCATTTGAGTCGGTCTCTGCTTAGTGACATAATATTATACTAATAACTATGATTATATTTATATGTCTAGGCACACTGGCCTATCTGTGTCCCATCTCACCAACCTCATAATCGCATAGGCTCTCCATCCTCAATACATATACAACCATATATATATAACTCATCTATGCACGCATGCCCAGATCATTCCCATGCACTTACCCAGGTGTGTGAAACACTGTGAAATGTGCACACTTACCTAGGTGTGCACAACACTATGAAATGTGTGCACCCTATCTTTGATAAAAATCCTCTATGCACTACTCAGGTGTGCGCAAAATCAAAACTTAGTTCCAACGGCTCACCATCCTACATGTACAATTAAAAAGGGTTTGGATTAAGGACATTATAGTT
>ML781140.1:315319-346214 GCA_009831015.1 Picea engelmannii | reverse complement strand
CCTTATTGATGCACTATCCTTAGTGCATCATATACACATGTACATAAAAAAAATTCAAAAATATTCGAAAAGATATGGATACTCTACCTGCATAGCATCCTCGTGCTCCCAAGTTGCTTCTTCAGGACTATACTAGGTCCATTGGACCTTCACCAGTTCCATGAATTGATTACAGAGATGTTTGATTTTTCAATCCAATATTCAAACTAATCGCACTTGAAAATTGCCTTTTGGCTCCACCTGAGTCACATTCCAATCAATAATATGATTAACATCAAGCATGTACTTCTTAAGTAATGACACATGGAAAACATTATGAATACACAAGGATGAAGGAAATGCAAGAATATATTTGATAGGACCAATACTCTCTAGGATTTCAAATGGCCCACAGTAGTGTGTTGCTAACTTCGAACACTTTCCCAACTTCAAGGAACTGTGGTTGGATTTCACTTTCAGAAACAAGTGGTCAACCACTTTAAACTCTCTATGGGTTTTTATTTTATCTTTGTAGCTTTTTTTCCTATCTTGGGAAACCTTTAGATTCTACCTAATCTTTACCATATTCTCCTCCTTTTACCAAAGCAGATATATCCCAACTATTGTGCAGTCTTATGGGTTGTCCAAACTCACTGGTGTGTTGCACTTTATACCATAAAGTGATTCAAATGGGCTCATGTTTAAGGATGCCTGATAGTCATTATTGTAAGGAAAATCTACCAAATGAAGACAATATTACCATTTTGATCGATTATCCATCACATACATTATGAGCATATATTCAATCACTCAATTTACTCTCTCTGTTTTTCCATTTGTCTCAGGGTGATAGGTTGTGCTGAAATTCATATTTGTCCTAAATCCTTTGATATCCCTTTCCAAAATTCTGAGGTGAACATGGAATCTTTGTCTGACATAATTGTCTTAGGTACACCATGCAACTTAGCAATTTCTCACATGTATATCTTAGCAATGTTGGATGTCTTGTGTGCTGACTCCACTGGAATAAAATGTGCAACTTTAGTAATATTGTCCACTACCTCCATAATATAATCATGTTGTTTATAAGTCCTAGGAAACTTAGTAACTAAATACATGGTTACAACTTCCCACTTCCAATCAATAATGGGAAAGGGTTGTATCAAACCAATTGGATGTTTTTTATCATGTTTGACCTTTTGACATTCATGGCATCTAGCAATAAAATTAACAACCTCCTTTTTCATAGTTGGTCAATAGTATTGATTTTTTACTGTGAAATTCGTCTTCTGGTATCTTGGATGTCCTCCATAAGGACAAATATGCATATTTTAAAATATCATACTTTTTAACTCTTGATCATTTGGCACATAGAATCTGCATCTGTAAATTAGGATCACATCCTCTTTCAACTCATAACCTTCAAATTTTTCTTGTGACATACCTTGTTGTAAGTTTGTGTTTATGTCCACATAGCGTAGATATAATTTGGAAACTTCTAAAATTATGTCACAAAAATATTATTTGTACATGATAACAGTTGCAGCATGCATCTCATGCACCCTCCTGCTGAGTGCGTCAGCCACCTTGTTCTCCTTTTCTCTGATATGATTTATGTCAAATTCATACTCACTGAGGAATTATAAACCACCCTCTTTGTCTGGAGTTTAAACTTGGCTATCCAAACAGATACTTCATGCCACTATGGTTTGTTCTCAACTCAAGTCATTTATCCATGAGATAATTGTTAGGTTATGAAAAAGGTATAAATATCTTCCTTTTTCCCACATTTCATGATATCATCTTGATTGACTTTTCGGTTATTTAGGAGCAAATAGGATAGAAAATGAATAATATACTCCTTAGCATTATTTTTGAAATTAGATTACATAGATCCTAAAATATGATTGCAATGGTCTGGTTTTATTATAGGATTGGTTAAATATTGTCAAACCCAAGATAGCAAAGGAAATCTTGAAGATGCGGAAGCTATTGGAGGTTGAGGACTTTATGGCGCAAGGCGGTTTTGAGGATGATTGATTTTCTTATATTGTAACTTTATAATAGTAAAGCAATCCTGAGGATCTCTCGATCCTCAGGATAGCTTAATTTACCTAGATTGTGTAATATATAAGGGGTAAAGAGATCCTGAAAAGAGATACAAGAATTGCACCCAAGAACTCAGAACTTAGAATTTCTCTACGTTAACAGTTTTTGTAAATGTTGTACCAGCTATGAAATCAATAAAAGCTTTGAGTAGTTTTACCATTTCTATATATTGAATTTCAAATAGCAGTGCTTCTAAGGACCAAGGGCCCAGTCTGAAGGAGCTACTATTCGACCTATAATTGTATTAGTTCAATTTTTGTTTTGTGATTCGATTCTCTTTTACAGTAGTTAAACGAATGCATAAGTGTGTTGATGATTTTATTTCATTTGCAAGAGATAGATATTTCCTTAAGCATTAGATGATTGTTGTTCCAATTCCTATTACTGAGATTTGATGTGTGACAATTCCTCATAAGTTCATATGTGTTGTTCCTTTCACTTAGTTTACATTTGTTGTTCCTTTCACTGAGTTTACATTTGTTTCTCCTTTCTGTTAAAATATAGTTGTTGTAACTTTCAATAGAAGTACGATTGTTGTCTCTTTTCGATAAGATTACAGTCTCTATTTCTTTCCATAGATAGAGTAATTCGCCTTTTTCCTTTCCAGTAATTTGATTCATAATAATAGTCAATTCTGCAAGTCTTTATTTAGATTCAATTATTGCTCTTAAAATGAATTCAATAGATTAATTAGTTCCTTTCCGTTGCACAGCTTTAGATTTCAAATCCTAGAATCTTTAATGAATGTTTGAGGAACTTGATTGTTGATAAACTCATATTTGTTTTAACTACACGATTTTAGCCTCTATGAGCTATCTGCATAGACTTTGTTGATATTCTTGAGATAAAAGATGAATCCTCGGGTTGATAAATTAGTGTTAAACTAAGGCTGTTTTTAGACATCTTTAGACCCCAACATTGTGGCACCGTTGTTAGGGAAGAATGTCAAAGGTAGCATAGATTGTGCCTCTGGGGGATGAGGTATTGAAGACAGAAGGTAAGAACCTACACAGGCAATAAGTAAGATGCTTATGCCAGTGCCTACGTCCAGCTGACGCATTAAGAGGTTGCATAGGTTTTTTTTTCTTGATTTTCTTTTTTTGTGTGTGAAGTGTGTATGACTAAGAAGAAAGATCTTGAAAAACCAAAACCCCCACCAAAAATTACGAAAGCCCAGGGCTTGGTGCTCCCTGGAAGAAGCACTTTCATAGACGGCATCATCTGAAAAGAAGAATCTCAAGATTCGGTTGGACCTAGAAAAGGATATAGCTAAATCCCTCAGGTGACAGTTTCACCAACTGTAGCCCATGCTGAGATTCATAGCAAAACTGAAGGGACTAAGAAAAGATTTCAAAGCAAATATCTTCCACCCCTCAACCCTTTAGAAGAGGGAAACTCTTGTAATCTGGAGGAAGGAGAAGGAGAAACCAGTGGGATAGCTAAGATAGACCCACCACATGATCCTGAATCTCCTGTGAAAGAAGAAGGCATACCCAAAATCCCAGATAGAGGGAGTGCAATCAAATCCCCTGGAGGATCAGATAACCAGCCAATTCAAATAAAATATCTGGATCAAGAAATACCTGAAGATTTCTGGCATATTTTCAATCAAATGGCACAACCAAATCCATAATGTCCCCAGACTTCCACATTGGAATATCCGATAGTTGATTCAATCGCCAGTGCCCCCATGAAGGCAATTACCCTACAAAACCTGCCAACCTTTCATGGATTAATCTCAGAAGACCTAGACTCATTCTTATATGAATTTGATGTCCTATGTAGAGGGTATGATTACACCTCTGAACCCAAAAAATTAAAATTGTTCCCCTCCACATTGAAAGGAGCATCTCTACGTTGGTTTATGGGATTAGGGGGTGGAACTGTAAACTCATGGGATGAGATGAAACAGGCCTTCTTGACAAAATATAAGGATTATTGTAGAACCAGAGACTTAAAATATGAAATCTTTCAAATGACTGCAAAAGTAAATGAATCATTAGAAGAATATGTCGAGAGATTTCAATATAATTTACAAAGATCACCCTATGGTACATTACCAGGTGAAGTACTTAAGGAAACTCTGATTAAGTGTATGAAATATGAATGGGTAGAAACATTGAATTTGATGGGGAAGGGTGACATTTATCAAGAAACTTATGATGACATCATCCTATTGTGCATCAGGTGCTCAAGAGGAAGTTAATGGACCAGATCAGGGATGTGTATCCCCCTCACCAAAAATAGCAATACTACCAGCGGGGGTGTTACGCGAGCTAAAGTTGGTAATCTCTTAGAAAACTTCAAAATAGATATTCTGAGCACTATGACTACACAATTGGATGTATTGCAGGCCAAACAAAAAAAAACAAAAGAAGAACAAACGTTGGCCATATTTTTCCATAGATGCAGAAGAAAACATGGTCCAAGGGATTTCCTTTTGGATGTGGTTCAGGTTTGCGCTATCTATGCCAAATATCATGACATGAAACAATGCCCATTTCTTCCTGGACTAAAAGTTGTCTTTAAAGAAGCAGAAGAAGAAACATAACTATTATATCTGATGGATCAACGTCGTCAATGGAAGAATCGGCCTCCAAATACACTACAGGACCCTTCCTCTTTCTTATCTGGATAGTATAATAAATAGAAATCTCCTGGTATCACATGGTAGGGTTAGTCATTTACTAATCATAACTGGCAGCCCCAGCAATACCCACCTGCAAATCCCACTTGGCAAAACAACCCGCTGCAAATCCTACCTAGAAGAATCAACCAACTACAATTTCCACTTGGCCTAACTCACAATATCCCACCTCATCCTGGAAAAACTCAAATAACAAAATATACCCTTCACAGTGGCCCAACATGACTACCCAAAACCCAAATTGGAATCAAAATTGGCAGCGCCCCATGGGGATAAACAACCAACCCATGGGGATGGCCCCTCAAACTCAGCCTACATTACAAGCACCACTCCAATTGCCCCAGAATCCGCAATCACAATTGTGCCCTCAATTACCATCCTAGCCTCACCCAAATCCAAATAACAAACCAGCTCAGCTCATCCAGATTATGGAGAATGGGGAAGGAGATACTAGCTCGATAGGGTGCAGCGAACTACAGTTGAGATCGGGGCACATAATCTCTCCTAAAGAAAATAATGTCTTTCAAGAGAAGGAGAATGAAAAACAACCAACAATAACACCCTCGACTGTAGTAATAACAGAAGAAATCGAGCAGGGGGGAAACACATTCGAATCATAAGATCCTGATAAGGATGCAACGCCCTCCCCTCCGTTCCTGGAAATATTGATGATAGAAAAACCGGTCGTATATCCCAACTTTGACATTGTAGGGGAACTCAAGAATTTATATATCAAGATTCCACTCCTGCAAGCTCTTCAAGACATCCCAATTTACGTAAAAATGATCAAGGAGCTATGTGGGAGAAATCCCGTCACAAAAATTAAAGATCCATCATCAACAGTCTGCATGGTAGGAGCCTTTTCTGATCTAATTTTAGGTAGACAAGAACCGGTCAAATATGCAGATCCGGGGAATCTGATAGTGACAGTTCAGATCCAGGGTTGTTCTTTTCCAAATACAATAGTTGATTTGGGAGAAGCCATCAACATCTTGACTATGGAAACCTTCAATACCTTGGGTTTTGACTCCTTCAAACCCACCACAATAATCCTACAGTTGGCAGATCGATCGGTAGTTCGACCAGTTGGCACATTACATGATATAGCCATCTCCATTGACTCTTGGGAATATCAGGCGGACTTCCTCATCATCAACCCAAGAAGTGGACTTAAAGGGCATCCATTGATATTGGGCAGGCCATGGCTTGCAACAGCAGATGCATACATAGGATGTTTAATGGGTAATATGACAATCGCTAGAGGGGGTATCACAAAGAATCTCATTTTATATCCTCCTGCTAAGCCAAGCCCAACTTTCGTATATCCACAATTGCCACCACCGTGATACCCAGAGAAGGATTTACGAGCCCCTCTTACGCAGGAAGAGTCCCTCAAACTTAAAAACCAGCTAGAGGATGACGTAATCAGTGGGTTTATCAATAGTCTAACCACCATGAGCAACCCGACCTGCCAGATGCTCCAAGTTGTTATAGACTGTGAAGCACAGGGAGACCTGCTGGAAGATTTCATGGAACAACAAATTCCAACTACAGTCATTCATAATAGAAAACCCGTCGAGATTGCACCAGGGAGGCCTATAAACATCAATGCCAATTTAGATGAACAATAGCAACAAAAGATAATTCAAGTGCTCTCCAAATACCAACAATATTTTGCATGGTAATATTATGATATGAAAGGTATTGATCCACGACTCTTCACACACCACATTTATGTTGAAAAATATGCCCATCCTATCAGACAACCACAGAGAATATTGAATCCTCACCTCAGGGATATCGTTAAAGAAGAATTACAAAAGTTGTTGGACGTAGATTTTATATATCCCATCTCAGATAATTGGTGGGTTTCCCCATTAGTGATCATCCCAAAGAAAAATGGGAAATGGTGAATCTGTGTTGACTATAGGGAACTTAACAAAGCCACTCAAAAAGACCACTTCCCTTTTCCTTTCATTGATCAGGTCTTGGATACTTTGGCAGGAAAGAAATTATTTTCTTTCCTAGCCAGTTTTAGTGGGTACAATCAGATTTAGATTGCCCAAGAAGATCAAGATAAAACTACATTCACATGCCCCTGGGGCACTTTTGCATATAGAGTATTACCCTTTGGAATTTGTAACTCTCCAGCCACTTTTCAAAGGGCCATTCTAAACATATTCATCAATCTCAACAGCGAAGGACTTGAAGTCTCTATGGATGATTTCACTCCTTATGCCGGCGACTTCGATCAAGAACTGAATAATCTGGAGAAAACGGTGCATTGCGACCAAGTTATGTTTAAGCCACAAAAAATGTCACATGATGATGACAGAAGGTGTGATACTAGGGCATTATATCTCTGCAGATGGAATTAGAGTAGATCCAGCAAAAATAGAGGTAATCCTTAATCTACCTACACCACACACACAAACTAAGGTACGTAGTTTCCTTGGCGCTTCAGGATACTATAGTAAATTTATGAAAAATTTTGCAAGAACCACTGCACCTTTACATGCTTTGACTGGTAATGTAGAGTTTACGTGGTCTGACAAGTGTTATGTGGCATTTGCAGGACTCAAGAATTTGATCTCGACAACACCGGTGTTGAGGGGACCAAATTGGAAAATACCATTTCACATCTCCATCGATGCATCAGATATTGCCATAGGCGCTATCCTCGAAAAGGAAGAAGACAATAAACCCTACACCATTTATTTTATTAGCAAGAATCTTACTCCAGCTGAACTTAATTATACAGTAACAGAGAAAGAGTTTTTAGCTATTATACATGCCATCAATAAATTTGGTCTATTATATAACAGGCTATCCAGTTATTCTGTATACTGATCATTATGTTATCAGATATCTAGCTAATAAACTGATTACTAATGGACGAGTCATTCGATAGTTATTACTATTGCAGGAATTTGATATCACCATCAAAGATCGACCCGGGAGAGAAAATCTTGTCACAGACTTCCTATCCCGCATACCCAAAACAGACAACTCCTTAACAGTCAAAGATCAATTTCCAAATGAGCATCTGTTTGCCATTACTACAAATCCACCTTGGTACGCTGATGTGGAAAATTAGCTGGTAGCGAGAAGATTACCGACACATATGTCATCAAGGGAAAGAAAACTGATCATCCAGCATAGCGCATGATTCGCCTGGATTAGCAGATATCTCTTCAATACAAGAGCTGGTATCCAGATCCGCAGATGCATACGAGATGAAAAAATCTACGACATACTAAAAGCCAGACATGATGAACCCTGTGGTGGGCATTTTGCAGATCGCAAGAATGAACACAAAATTTTGCAGATGGACTATTATTGGCCCTCAATATTTAGAGACGCGAAGAAATATGTCCAGACCTGCCATAGTTGTCAATGGATGGGAAACCCAGGTCAGGCTAATGAAATTCATTTGAAATCACAAGTAGTTGTAGAACCATTTGAGAGATGGGCACTAGACTTCGTTGGCCCCTTCAATCCAAAGTCAAATTAGAAGGCCTATATTCTAGTTGCAATGGACTACATGACTAAATGGGTAGAGGCAGAAGCCTTACCAAATGCAATAGAAGAAGTAGTCATCAAATTTCTTTTCAAATTATTCGTACGCTATGGAATACCAAGAGAGATAATTACTCATGGGGGGTCACAATTTACAGCTCATAGAATCACCATCACCCTGGATAACTATCATATTAAACACAAAATTACTTCTATGTACCATCCACAAGCAAATGGGCAAGTAGAAAGAACCAATAAAGTCCTGGAGGCAATCCTGACAAAGGCTATCTCAACAAACAGACAGAATTAGGCTTCTGAGCTCCCAAATGCATTATGGGCTTACCGCACAACATGGTGTAATACCACTGGCTACTCTCCTTATAATTTAGTCTATGGAAAAGAACCCATATTCCCAATCGAGTTTGCAATCAAGACTCTAAGGATGGCCTAGGAAATTGGACTGGATCTTACAAAAGCACATAAACAGTGCCTTCAACAACTCAATGAATTGGATGAAGCATGCATGTCTGTTGTAGAGCGCACAACCATTATTCAGCAACAGAGAACAACCTGGCACAACAAGCATATCAAGAAAAAATCATTTAAAAAAGGTGATTGGGCACTCCTCTATGATTCCATATTTCAGGATTTTCCGGAAAAATTACAGACACAGTGGCTAGGACCATATGAAATCAATGAAGTCCATGATAATGGCACAGTCATGTTAAGCACCATCGATGAGTCTGGATCACCATTTCGGGTCAATGGACATCGGATACGACTCTATCATTAGCCGCCCTCAAAAGAATATTTCTACCAAGAAGTAAGTAAGGATCCTATTGTTCAAATTTTGGCTGGCTGGGAAGGTAATCCAGACACCCCAACTCCATAAATGTTGAATTATGTTGACACTGTACATACTGTATATAAAAAAAAAAATCTGTAGATTTTATTTAGTTTTTTTATTATTTTTGACAGTCACTCGAGAAAATAAGAACTAGGGAGGATAACTATAATGAACTCAATTATCACTATTTTCCGTTCCGAACTCCTACTTCATCTCATCACCCAAACCCTGTCTTTCATAGAGAAATGAATGTGTCATGTTCAGCAGAAGCAATTGGGAAACTATAATGAAACTCATAACATTAACAAACCATCCACTACTTAATTTTGAAATAAACCAACCCATTTCCATTCAAGCAAAACACATTTCTAGGTTTCTAAAAATTACCTATTCAGATGGTTAAAAACCTAACAATTGTTGTTCCTTTTACATGCTTGTTGTTCCTTTGAACGGAACAATTGTCGTTCCTTTTGCGTGCTTGTTTCTCCTTTGAATAGAACAATTGTCATGTCCTTTATGTGTTTGTTGTTCCTTTTGAACAATTGGCGTTCCCTTTGTGCATTCATTGTTCCTTTGAACGGAACAATTGTTGTTCCTTTTGCACGCTTGATGTTCCTTTGAACGGAACAATTGTCGTTCCTTTTGCGTGCCCATTGTTCCTTTTGCACACCTGTTGTTCATTTTTCCATTCCTTCCCTACATTGCTGATAAAACGCTAAACCATTCCTTTGGGGTACAACTTTCACCAAATAATTTTCACCAGCATTATTTCTAATGATCTATCATTATTTTGTGGACTATCTCCCATACCTTATCAAATTGTTTTTTGGATTACTTTCTTCGAAATATCTTAAACCTTGTTCATAACCTGTAACCACCATAATTCTCTTATTTTCCCTTATACATACAAATACACCTAAATGATATCTCGCCTTTATATTATAATAAGGAGTCTATGGCACACTTTTACTTGGCATCCTTACACTTCTTTATGCCAGCCCTTACTCTTAAGGAGTAGATGAGCCTCCCTTCATACACTTCTACCCAAAAAAAAAAAAAAAAAAAGAGCAATAAAATTTCTTTTTTTTTCCCACAAAGAATAGGGGGTCTCATCATGAGCCAACCTACCACAATCATTGGATACTAACCTAAGTGACATTCCCACTATGGCTACCACACCAGGGAAATGGACTTTGACATTTTCTTTTGTCAAAGGAAAAAAGGTCTCATCATGAGATGACTTGTTCACTTAAGTTACACTCTAGTGAGTGGCATTATCATCATCTAGATACCAAACCAGGATAATGGTCTTTTTTTCAGGAAAAACTTAAATAAATTTAAAAAATAATAATAATAATAATAAATAAATAAAAACAAAAAACAAAAGCATAAGTAATAATAATAATAATAAATCCACAAAGAATAGGGGGTCTCATCACCAGCCAACCTACCATGATCATAGGATAATAACGTAAGTGACATTCCCATTATGGCTACCACACCACGGCAATGGCCTTTGACATTTTCTCGTCAAAGAACAAGGGGTCTCATCATGAGCCGACTTGTTCACCTAAGTTACAATCTAGTGAGTGGAATTATCACCATCTAGCTACCAAACCAGGATAATGGTTTTTTTGGAAAAGACTATTCAAATAATTATCAAGGATACATGCTCATCTAAGGGTTAAAAGGAAACCCTGTCGAGGTTATGGACGCCTATGGGCAATAGTGGCTCTGCTTGTGGTATGGAAGTTTACCTTAAACGCCAAATTTCTGCATGTCTCTAGATTTCCTTCACTCAATAATGAGGCTATTATTTTGGTTGTATTCAATAAAATGGAAAAGTAACAACGTTATGATATGTGGGATATTATTTAAATGAACAGATTTAATTTATTCGATGTATGTATCCTTAAAGCATTCTTTTGAGTATAGGTATATTTCAATTCCATGAAAGAGGACTAACGTTTAATGATTACCGTTAAAATATGTTGTTTGAAAATTAATCATTGATCCCCATTGGCGGCGGTAGTACAATCATTACCCCTCACCATCAATACCTACACTCATTACTTTCCCCTATGCTAACAGTCGAGGTCAACCTTTATATTAATGAGGGGAGTGGACACTCGACACACTTATCGATAAATATAGTAATGATTGTAATAAATACCAACATTTGTAAACACTTGTTGTCTCTGATATTTGCTATTTTTGGTTATTTTTCCTCTGAGCTGGTCTAACCAAGTCTGCTACTAGGAATGATAGTCGTCTAAATTTTATCACAAAATGGGTGGCAGAGGTGTGTGCAGGGAGCCAACTTTACTATAGGTTACAGAGAAAGAAAGATAAATCCTACACCATCTGGGGTGGATGGAGTACTTCAACCATTTGCAAGGATATGACATGAATGCCACACTTGAATTCTTTTAGAATCTGCAGGGAGAAATCTCTATGGTGCGAGACATACGAATCTCAGTCACCCTGGAAATCTTAGCAGAGGTCACAGGCCTCCCTAACATGGGCACATATATAACTCATCTTTGTGCGCAGTCCCAGGTCATTCCCGCACACTTACCCAAGTGTGTGAAACACTGTGAAATGTGTGCACTTGCCTAGGTGCACACAACACTATGAAATGAGAAAACGTTGTCTTTGATAACAATTCTCAGCGCACTACTCGGGTTCATTCAACATCAAAACTTAGTGTCAATGACTCACTAGTATAAATGTACATTTACATTTACAATTGGTACCAACAACTCACCAAACTATATGTATAATTATAAATGGTCCATATTAGGGACATTACAACTATAGCGTCATGCAAGTGCATAATCATTTTCCCCTGTATAATTGATGTTTGGGATGTAACCTCTTTGTTGACATGGGAGAGAGCTAAGAGAATTGTATCCCTAGTGTTATGTATGGGTTGAAGAGAAAGATATCCAAATGATTAGACAGGTAAATGGGTAAGAGTTTGGATGATGTATTGGGGCATGGGCCAAACCTTCCAACTCACATGGTAGAACACATGACATGAACATATGGTATTCAAAGGGCAATGCAAGGATGCATTGTGTACATATGGGCATGGGTATTGGCACATTAGAATCAAATGTGGGTAAAATTTGACTACATTATGAAAAGATTGATGTGTTAATAATGCATGTACATTTAATGCTAGTTTCATTACAAATAATATGGTTAATGGTTGAATTCCATTTTTAATGAGAAAGGGATGGAAATGATCGAATTGTGGGTAAAATGCAATTCTGATATCATTTCATAAACTGCTGAAAATGTGCATGCGTACTAATGATTTGCTTGGCTGCATGAAAATTGAGAAAAGTGTAGGGAGAATGGTCTTGGATTTGGCATGGATGTAAGTCCAAAAAGAAGATTGATGCATGTTGTTGCGCGAGCCAAAATTAACGAGAAAAAAACTTGTGCATGGAAATTTATTTTCCTATATAAAATAGATATGAGAAATTAATAATTGCAAATTGTTATGATATGTTAACAATTTGTTTGGCTGCATGAAAAATGAAAATATTGCAAAGAGAATGTTCTTGGATATGGCATGGATGTTATCCCATAAATAATATTGATGTATGTCGCTGCATAAGACAAAAATAATGAGCATAAAACTCATGGTTTGGAAATTATATTTTCTTGTATAAAACATATTTGAAAATTTATAATTGAAAATTGTATGATGATTTCTCATATTGAATTGCATGCATATGATGCAGATGGGATGATTTCCACATGTTGTAGATTGCTAGTGGAATTCTAGAAACAATTTTTAGTTTTATTCCCCAGTTTTAGTCCCCACAAGTTGTAATGTAATTGTATAAATGTGAATTAGGTTGGTGATCCGATATGATTGGGGGCTAAGAGCCGATATTGATTTATGGTTGAATTGTATATTATGAACATTGAAATGATTAATAAAATAATAATTGTTGGCTACAATACGAGAGGAATGAAAATGATGGGGGGCTATGATTTCACATGAGAGAGGGGGGACAAGGGGGGAGTTATTCATGGGTATTAATCCAACCCACATTCCTGAATTATTATCATTATCTATAACCTTTTTTTTTATTGAGTGTTCCCAAAGCCAATCATTAAAATCATGTAAGAGGGTAGGTTTGATGATTCATATCCCATAGTTATTGGGAGTATGCGCTTGAAGTACAATCATATTTGGGAAGAGTGTGAGTCAAGAAATAAAGGGAAAGAAAAGGAAATTTGTATGGAAAAAGTAGACATTTTTTACATGTAAATTTTGGGGGCAGTGAGAGAGGGATGAGTATTGGAAAGAGCACCAGTCATGATATTCTTGAAGGAATCCATTGTTTGGATGTGTTTATGTTGGAAATGTGGAAAGTGTGCCTATAAAAACAGGTTGTAAGTCTATAGTGCAATTTCCTCGTGAGGAAATGTCTCAAGAGACTTGTGAGGGATGTTGTGAAAACTCTTGAAGTAGTTGAGAGTTCCTAGAGTCCCCAGCTAAGCCATTCCTAGAAAATCAATTTCACTAGAAGCCCTAATAAATGAATGGTACAAGCCAAGGGACTGTGAGTAGTGAAGGGGTTACATTCCTTCGGATGTGCAGGTTGTAGGGAAGAGAGAGTTGGTGGATTGGAGTTTTTGTAGGAGTAGACCCCAGATTTGGGGTTTCTGTGTGTGTAGACTAGATAAACAAAGGACTATATCTCCTTATGCAATAATAGCCTCATCTCACGAGTGGTCTACTGTTGATATTTGGAACAGCAGTGCCTATGGATAGGAGGTTCATCCTTCATATGTGGCCAGTTGGTTACATTTTATAAAAAAAATAAGTATTATGTTGTTTTATTATGATGATTCTAATGTGTAAATGAATATTTGTCAAATGTTGTGTGTTTTTTGAGTTCTTACTAGATGTATTCACATTTTAATATGTGTTGTTAGATGCATGGGTAAAACAACATGTTGTTTGTTGTAATTTCTATGGGCATGCTACCTCTTGGTTTTCTCTGATATGTAAGGGGGATTTTTAAATTTGTATATAGAAGGATAAGTCATTTTTAGCAGTGACAAGACTCAACTTAGAGGTTGGGTACGTTACAAATTATAGTGTGGTGCTCAAATTGTCACACATCCTGAGAATAGTTGTCACATGTAGTACAATGTCGACTATGTGCTCGTTGTGGATATTTTACATGTGAAGAACAAAGGTTATTATGTGTACTTTTTCTTAGTGAGGACATGACCTTCATTATCCTTTGGAATGTCATAGATGAATTTAATTATATGGTATCAAACAATGATTAAATTTGTGTGTAATTAATAGTTGATAAGCTATAGGAATTTAGTTAACTGAAAACAATTTTGAATTTATCTATATTTTCCGCAAGGAATGTTCTTGACTTAAGTTGGGGGACGTTACAAAGTGTCTAACAAGGAGTTGGGTCTTTGTTTCACCATTCTTAATTTATATGGGCCCTATGATGGGAAAGGAGAATATTGTATAAGGTTGTTTAGGTTAAGTTGTTTAAGGATAAAGAATTTGATTATAGGCAAAGACTTATACTTTACCTTGTTAGGGAGGAAATATGGGGTCCTTCATCATGTGAAGAAAATATGGCAAGTTGTTTCTTGGATAAATATAGATGAAGTGAGAGTAGTTGACATCAAGCCGATTGTTTTAATTCCTACATGGAGAAATAATCACGGAGGGGAGGTTAATGATCCCAAAACATCTTGACCACTTTCTAGTTCATCACTCATTACTACGGGAAGTGGGTTTGTATCGATCGTGGGTTGGATATGTTTGATGCTATGATCATTATATAGTTCTCTTAGAGATTGGAAGGGATGAAGCAAAACTAGGAGCACCGTTCAAATAGAATTCCTCTTAGTCATAAGTAGAGTATTTTCAAATGCTCATAAGGGATAGTTGGACACATATTCAAGAGAACCATCATTTGACTCCTAGTGAACAAGTTTTTCAAACTTTGCGTGATTTAAAGAGAAAGGTGGTGTCATAACTTCCCGAATGTCAAAATTCTCTCATATAAAAGATAGAGATTATAGAGGAGGAATTTGTACATATTTATGGGGGAAATCAAGGGGGGATGGTATCTACAAAGGATATAGAGCAATGTCAACAAATGGATTACCAAAAATATTCCATCATGTTCGAGTAGGAGAAACAATGGAGGTTAAAGAGTTGAGCTCTTTCGATAGAGACCTGTGACCAAAATACGAAGTTTAAAAAAAAAAATGTTAATCATCATAAAAATCATAACACAATGTGTGAGATTTATGATGCTAAGGGGAATATATCCCATGGTTTCTCTGAGTTGGAAGCATTGGGGGCTACTCATTTCAAGAAAATATTTAAGGAACAAGAGCATCATAGAATCAAAGAGATTCTAAAGCAGTGGTCCCTATTCTCAAGGCTTGTTGAAGAAGAAGATAATAGATATTTGTTTGAGGAAATTACCCTAGATTAGCTTCAGGGAGTCATCTCTAGATTTAAAAAGGATAAGAGCCTATGGGTCGATGGTTTGTCAACAAAAGTTTATAGTGACTTTTTTTATATTGTAGGTGTTGATCTACTTTAGGTTGTAGAGGAAATACACCAGTCTACTAATTTTCTTCATAGTGTTAATTCCACCTTCATTGTTGTAATTACAAAATAATATCATCCTTCATCTTTTTAATAGTTCGTAACTATTAGTTTATGTAACTCTCTTTATAAAATTGCAGCAAAAATCATTGATATCGAGATCAAACCTGTTCTCAATGAAATTATTTCCCCAAAGCACTTTGGTTTTTTACAAGTTCACTTGATCCATGAGGCAATTGGATCCACTTAGGAGGGCCTTCATTCTATCAATAGACATAAGATCCTAGTGTCAGTTCTAAATATAGGCCATTCCATGGCATACAATAGGGTATGTTGGATATATCTCATACTTTTACTACTACACATTAGGTTTGATATTCAGGTAATCAAATGGATTATGGCTTGTGTAACCATGGTTTCCTTCCTGATGCTAATCAACGAAGAAGGATCTCCTTTCAAAGTTGAATGTGGTCTTAGACAAGGTTGTCCCTTGTCACCTTACATTTTATTTCTTTTGGTTGATGGGTTTAGCCGAGCACTATTTGAAGTCAAACGTTCTAATAGGTTCGAAGGAATCATAATAGATTGGCATGAACTACTTTCCCATCTATTGTTTGTGGACGATATCATTATTTTTTGTTACTATGAAATCTCTAATGGTAGAACCCTCAAAGATATATTTTCACTATTTTGTGATGCTACAGGGATGTACATAAATATGGAAAATTATACTATGTATTTTCCCAAATTTGAGGTGACAAATAGGAAACTCATCACCAATCTATTCAATTTCCTAGTATGGATTTGGGAAGAGGGTTGAGATATATTGGATTTACTCTCAATCCTAACAATTATGGACTTGCATATTGGAATTTCCTACTATGTAGAATAGAATGTAGGATCAATCACTTGTGCAACCAATAGATTTCATGTGGAGGATGTTTGGTTTTAAACAAATATGTGTTAGAGGAAATAGTTGTTTATTGGCATTTCCTATCTCATACAATGAAATGTATTCTATGTGAAATTCAAATAATTTGTTTCAATTACCTATAGAAGGGAAAAGTAGACTTTATGGGATAGAATTTGGTTAGTTGGAAGACCCTTTACTTACCAAAATAAATGGGAGGTTGGGGATTAAAGGATGCAATGGTTTTTGGTTGTCCTCTGACCACAAACTCTTTGTGTGTATTCTTAGCAAGGCACAGTCTTTGGAGACATATTTTAGTGGACAAATATCTCACTCCACATTTGATCTTGGATTGGATAAGAAAGTGGAATAAACCTACACTTTGGGTTTCAAACCAATGGCAAGCCATGACATTATCATTCCCCATCATTGGTCATTTTTTGATGTGGAAGGTAGGTAATGTCATGCAAGTTTGAATTGGTTCGGATGTTATTGTGGGATGTGGGGAGAATGTGTTTATTCATGAGGGGACATTCATATCCCATTTGGAGGTAGTTCTTTGAACATTAAATAATATTGGAAATGCACAAGATATCACAATCTGGAAGGGAGAATGCTATTCAAAATTTTAGGTGGGAATAGATGCAACCTAGTATCCACCTTGGGATTTATTCACTGCTAAGTTGCAAAAGGCTCGATTTAATCTATTGGGGGTAGAGGATGAATTAGTGTGGTATTATCATAACTTAGATCGCCAATATTCTTCAAAAATGGGATACAAGACTATAATTGTAGAATCTCTAGTAAATGCTCAGTGGTGGTATAAAATGATATGGAAGATCAAGGGGCCACCCAAGGGGATCATAATTTTCTATCTCATTTTAAAGGGGAGGGTTTTGACATGGAATTGATTTCAGGCTTAGGGAAAACACGGGCATGGTTTTGTACTTTATGCAAGTAGGAGGGGAAATCAAATGATCATGTATTCAGAATTTGTGCATACCTTCGATAGGTCTGGAAGGAAGTTGAAATATTGTTATTCCTTCCTCCTTTGTTGGAAAACACTCACCTGGATGATTGTTTTAAGGAATTATTTTTAAACCCATCTTTGAAAATTGTTCATACTCTTCTCATTTTGATTTTCTATGGGTTGTAGCTAGCCAAGAACAATGGTGTCTTTGATTATAGGTTGCATCCTACATTTAAAATATTGTAGCAGTTTGTGGCATTGTTTCCCTTTTACAAAGATTATAAATTTCAAAATAATGCTCGTTCTCTTGGCCCTCTTGTCATCAATAAGCAGTGAGCATGGGCGTTATATCCTTAATTTCCACCCTATAGGCCATAAAGGAATCCATAAAAGGATTGAACATAAAATACATCCCTTTCTTAAGGTTTAGCCCCTTTTTGGAGATCCTCGTAGTATACCTAGTAGACAACAAGCAAAGGCCATCGTTTCTCACTAGTGGATCAACAAGCAAGACACTACAAAACTTCTATAATCAGAGAGTCATGAGGTGATAGGAGAGAGATGATTTGGATGTTCATGTCAAGGGCCTAGGACCTCACATTATTTCAGTCTCTAGTGGTATCTATAAGATCTAGAAGCCTCTCACAAGCCTCCTCCAAAGAGTTATATAACAAAGGCATGCCTTGGGAAAGAGGGAGGAAGAATTGAGAGTATTTTTATATTTTCCAATTACAGAGGTACTTGTTCCATCTACCACATCCATAATTCAGTGAATCCTAGACTGACCAAGGAGCTAAAGGAGGAGCAAGGAGAAAGGAGGTCAAGGGAGCAAGAATCAACAACCAAGGTGTGAGGTTGTTGTATTATTCTTACATTTATTAATATATCATTAGTTTTCCTCCAGATTACTTGTGTTTGTTTCGTGAGTGGTTTGGATCTGTGACTCCATTGGGGACATCCTTTGTTTTTTTTCCTTGGCTCTCTTAAATATTTTTCCCTCTAAAAGAGGGCCTCAAAATTCAGATACAATTATGTAACATTTTGTGCAGAAATTGAAGGATTAGCTACATATCTAGATTCCTCTCAGAAATTTAGCCAATTTTTAAAAAACAATTGTCTAGATCGTTGTCCGAAAATCAAAGTTATCAATGATTTAAAATCAAATACTTTTCATATTTTCCGTGACAACCGCATGGATTGTTTGGCTAGTATCTTTTGATAGAGAATTCAGATTGCAGCCAGAAAAAATCCATTAGAAATAGGATTTCCGGGTATTTATTTTAATATATTATATCATATGTTTCTGGTAAATATAGATTGCACTACAACCTCTGCAAATTTCCGCTCTCAAACTCTAGACATCCATTAGTTTTTTTTTCAAGTTTTGGTTGAGACATTGGTAGAGACATTGGATTGGGTTGATCCAACATCATATCCAATTTCCTATAGCCCCTTAGATTTCTAATTATTTTTGTTTTTTCCTTTTCCTTTTTCATTTGCATTCTTTCTTAGATCAAGAATTGTTTTCATTATACTTGAAAAATTATATAATAAAAAAAAAAGACAAAAAAGTTGTTGTGTGCTATATTTTCTTTTGAAGAATTAGTGAACAAGTGCATTAGGAGAATCATTTGGTTTTGTATCTAAAGTGATTGTTGGCTTCTTGGTGTGTTAGGTTTTGTTTTCTAAAATTTTGCAAAGAAAAAGAAAAGAATATCTCTCCCTCCCATAGCTAGAGTTCATCAAAGTGAACGAATTGCATTGCCATCCTTGCATCTTCCTACTTGGGTCGAGAGTCAAAATATCAATGAAGTTTCATATGTTACCCTTGTACTTAAGAAACAACCATTAAAACAAAGAATAATCTCAAATCAGTTAAGCATATTTCTTTTGATAGCGAAACAACATTAGATAGGCTTAGGGTCTTGGATTAGGATTGGACAGTAAACTATCCAAGGCCACAAAATGAAACCTAGAGGCATTAAAGAGTGTTAAAATCCATTCTTGCAACCATTTTTTTGGGAGCATCCTCTAACATAATATTTAATCATGAGGTCGCATCGGGGAAAGTAGGGAGATTACCCCTCTCTACTTGTTTTGGTGTTTTCAATCCCTCTTTGATATCTACGTATACGGGGGTTGAATTGGTTAATACCTTCAAAGATTTGATATTTTTTACCCTACTGTTTTGTGTGGTCAAACATACAACTGTTCACTCGACCATTGATCGTTAGGTGGTAGCCTTAGTGAACTTTCTTAGGGATCCACATAGGTCGTTGTAGGTGGGACGTGCTTATAGTACATGGGGTAGGCATTAGTTCAGAATATCAGTTCCCTCGAAGGGTTACTACCTTAATAAAGGGTACTTTCACTGGTCAAGGCAGTTTCACATAAATAATTGTAACTACTCCTCATACCTTCGATAGTCAATCATGTGGGGAATTCATATCCCCCATAGGTTTGGTTTTCGGAGGGCCCCTGAGCCCATTGGTTTGATTGTTGTTAGCCTATTTTTTATTAGGGGTGTACTCTTCAAGTTCGAGTCTAAGTCGACCTTAGGTTGAATTGTGTTTATATTTTAACATAGTATATTCACCATGGTTGAACTACCATATCAATCTCGTCGACTATGAAAAATTGAACCCACTATAGAGGAAAAACCATATATTAAGAGGTGTGATATAGTTGAAGAATATTTTGAAAGGCTTGAACTTTGGTTTGACGAAACTAGTTTAGTTGAGGTAGAAGTGGTAATCGAACATCCTCCACAAAATTTTAATTTTCTTTTGACTAAGCCAGATACACCTCTACTTATCCAAGTGGGGGAAATTTTTAGTGCACTTTCTCTTTTTTTAGTCACCCTCCCACCATGTCTAGAACAAGTGTTTCTTCTAGTGTAACTTACGATATGAGCCCATCCACAAGTGGGATAGGGGGCACTCCCTTAGGGAGCATCCCAGTGATGTCCACATTTTCACCCCTTAGCTCCTTTGGACCTACACCACCCATACCATTCTATTTGAGTTCCTAGATTTGTGGGATGCCAGCCATGTCATCATCTCCATCTATTAGTTGACCAAGCATATCTACACCCATCCCATATATCCCGATGCCCACTTTTGGATATTCTTCCATTCATGGGTAGACATTTGGTTTCAGTAGACGGGGTGGAATTCCATCCACCTCCACTATCCTTATGAGTGGTCTGGTATCATTAAGAACTAGTTCACCTTTCAAGTGGAATATGTCTAGTGGTTTTATGGCTATCCCTAGCCAGGATGGGGGAATAAGTACATAAGGAGGTTTTAAATTCCCATGGGTAGCACACCATTCCCTGAGAGCACATCCCCTAGGGGGGAATTTTCACTACAGGGAAGCTTTCTCTTTGTTAACACATTTGTTCCTAGGGGTTTCTTCCCTGGGACTAAATTCAAGAACATTTTCCCTGGAGGGTCCACATTTACCCACAGGGGCATCTTATACCAGTAGACACTTACTCTCCATTATCCCAGTAGGAAATCACTATCCAATATCTCCCCAACCCTCCAATAGTACCAACATAGGGGGACCGCAAGGTCCATCTAAGAAAAAAGAGACTTCACCTCCCTCCCAGTATTCATTTGCATCATTGTCTTTCCTCACAACATTAGATTTACTAGATTTTTCACAATTAACAAATGAGGTTATTTCCCATGACCCATCATGGTCGACAATTCCTTCCATGTTTCCATTAGATATTCCAAAATTTGATGGAAATCTAGGAGAGGACCCCTCCACACACATCATGACATATCATTTATAGTGTTCATCCAATTTGTCGGTGGATTATAGTATGAGGCTTCGTATTTTCTAGAGATCCATGATCGGACTCACCACCAAATGCTATATTGAATTAAAAGGAGGTTCCTTTAGAAGATTCAACGATATGGAAATGGCATTTTTAACACATTACCAATTGTCCATTCAGTATGAGATAGAAACCGAGCTCTTGAATTCACTACATCAAGATAATGCCACTCATATTTCCGATCATATACATGAGTGGAGGAAACAATATAGGATGATTAAGACTCATATTCTGGACAAGCTCCTTATGGATTGGTTCACAAAGTCCCTCCTACCACCCATTTCTGGAGATGTAGCTATGGTTGGGGCGACCATTGAGGAGAAGGCCACTTTTCATGCCCAACACTTGGACTTGATCTATTCACAATCAGGTACACTTTATGATATAATTCCAAATTCTCCTAGGCCATCAAATGATCTAAGGAAACCAAACCTAGGATCCCATTTTGATGGTGTGGTTGGTTTTTGTTCCCATTCATCTATGAACTAGTTAGATCACCAACTGGGTCACATGTCGATTTCATCCACCACGTCGATATATGGCACTAATGTTCAAACTATTTCA
This sequence comes from Picea engelmannii, assembly GCA_009831015.1. NCBI lineage: Eukaryota > Viridiplantae > Streptophyta > Pinopsida > Pinales > Pinaceae > Picea > Picea engelmannii. The sequence continues at coordinate 324,197 of ML781140.1, read as the reverse complement.
ATCCTATCTCATACCTCCGAGGTGAATTTGGTACAGTCCACTCAATCAAAGAATCTTCAACAACCTGGAGGAAAAAACAAACGGAACAAAAAGAAAAATTTTAATACTTAGAAAGGGACTACCTCCACCCAAAAAAACTAGGAGGTAGGCATCAAGGAGAAAAGGAAGAGTCATTTTCCATGCATAATTTGTGGGGAAAAATACCCTACTCACCAGTTTCCTAGAAAGGATGAGGTCTATATATTTTTGGCACAGCAAAGCCCCCCCCATCAGCCTGCTATATTAACCCATCCTTTCCCCCCTCAAATTCAAAACATGGTTTCCACAAATCATGCCCCTCCACAAGGGAACATGACAGGTACCCCCCACCATGAGGGGTCTTCCTTGAATGCTTCTACCTACATGTGTGACTGCATAATCAACTTGTAAGCATGAGACAATAACTATGACACATCTGAGACTATCCTTATTGTGCATGATCCAACATCTTCTTCCCATCCTAATGGACCTCTTCATATTAAGAATCCATCTTTTGACACATCGCTTCACCCCCCCAAAGGAATTATTCAACGCATGAATCATAATCCAAGCGCATGGGCCACCCACAACTATAGTATTGTGGAATACTTTCCCCATGAACCATGTGCCATGTCTATGCTTGAATTCGTCCAAAGATTCCCAACATAGTTGAAAGACTTATTGTCTTCCATAGGCAGGGTTGATCCCTTAGAGTCAAGTTTGATGACATTTTATTCTTCTTATATGACTCATAGGATCTCCCATCAAGTCGCCTTCTAGATCATATTGTGATTGTTGGGGAAAAACATCTACCGGACAATGGTGGATGAAAAACTTGCATCATGTTTATGTCTTGTTGGAAATCCCTCGTCTCTTTGAAGCTCGATACGTCTGCTACACTATTGAAATCATTCGACATACACATGTTCCAACCTCATTGAATAATCAGTTCCTTACCCATCACGTTAGGTGGTAAGACTATCTATGTTGATGTGGAAGTTTTCAACGCACCTCTTGAGTACAAATTGTTACTCGATCATACTTGGTTCTATGATATTAATACAATTTTCTCATTGGTTTTTGTTGATGATTGTAGCTATGTGAGACATTCTCCGTCTTACAAACCTATGAGATGTGGATCATTGCAACTATGTGAGTCTTTCTCTAGCTTACAAACCTGAGATAAATCCCCTAAGAAGGGTACATGGTTACTACCTGAGACAGAGCTGGAATGAAGAGATGACCTCCTCCATTCAGAGAGTTGAGAAGAAGTCTAATTCATTATCCAGTGGGAAAGTCGATCTATTGAGTTAGACGTGTCTGTGGCTGAGCATATGGTGAACATGTGAAATCCCAAAGTGCTCGGTGAATCCTCATGAGAACATAAATGAAGATGATGTATTAGAATCCTCTGAGAAATAGATTTGACGAGACACTCCAGATGATTTTGCTGTGTGAGGCTATGAGAAAGAAGATATGTAGAGTGGATGTGCCTATGGATGAGCACAGGTGAATGTATGAATATCTGGTTCTTCTATGTAATGCAGTTAACAACAGATATGGACATCCCTATGGATGTGCCTCTAGTGTATGAGCACTAGTGGGTGTATAAGATCCCTTGCTATATTTTTCAAGAGTCAGAACTGCCTATAACCCTAATTGTAATGTAAAGGGTACAGGTCATCCCCACCTTAATGTGATTAGTAATAAGTGTAAAAGATAATTAATATAGATAATATTAATTATATTATAAGTTGGTGAGGTCAGCCTTGTTGTGCCAATAAACACTTTTGTTGACAGGTTTAGGTTAGTATAAGTAAAAGTAAATTCCCCATTGAGGAATCATATCATTCACATGAGTTTGGAAATTTCAGCAAGTACATCATCTTGGGAAAAGTGCACACCTCTCTTGGGCGCTAGTCTTCTAGGGTTTGAGAACCCTCTTGTGTGATAGGTATTTCTTGGTGGTGAAGGTCTTTCTCTTGAATAATATAGCAAAGGATTTGGCTTGGTTTTCTTCCCTTTTTGAGAAGGGTTTCCCAAGATACTTCTTGTGTTCTTGTGCATGGTGCTTCTTCTTGTGATCTTAGTTGCTGAAACATTTATGGTTATGGTTAAATGATAAAAATGGAATTAACTTCATGCATAACCTTGAATATTGAAAAATAAACATGGTATCAAAGCATAGGTCTTTAAGATCCGATAGCACAAACATATTTCCATCCATCCTCTCTCACTTCTGCAGAAACTGTACGACCCTCCTAGGGTTCCCAGAAATTTCGTACGACCCTCCTTCTTTCTCAGTTTCAACCCTTAATACTTGGAACTTGGGGATAATTTTGGAATAGGAGTGTATGGCCTCCTTCAGTGCACCTCCAACAAGATTCATATAAAAATTACAGGCATTTTGAAATTTTGGACCTAGGGTTTCTAGGGTTTCTCTAATTTCTACATAAATTTCAGTATCAGGGTTTATGCAACTCATTGAAGGAGCTCTTCAACTCACCAGTGTTCTCCTGTCTTTCAAAATCTTATTTTTGGTAGTCATAAGTCCAATAAAACCTAAAAGTGATAGCCTAGCCTAGCCGTTAGGTTTTCTAGCCCAGTTGACAAAGGGTTGTGAAGAATCTAAAATTATGATGAACAAAAACTATGATGGAAGATAAGATTGATGGATCAAGCAACCTCAAAGTTATTGGAATACAATACTTCAGAGGAAGACTTATTGTGGGTAATACAAAATGGTTTACCATAGACAACTATCAATGAATGGAAGGAAGATGACATTAGGACAAGGAATCCAATCACCTAATCAAGCCCTTACATTGAAAGATCAGCTTCAAAATAACAAAGATGAAAAAAGGTGACACCATGACTATATTCTTCATAAATATCTCAGACGATAGAGATCAACCAAGAGCCATTGAAGAAATAATATCAGCATCCTCAGGTATGCACTTGTATATCTTATTTGTATCATTGTCATGAGGGAAATTGCAGGAGGAAGGAACCTTTTGTTGAAGTCATAGATCTAGAGGGATCTCAGGAATTTAGAGGAACAACACACTCAAAGTAAAGATTGCAAGTTTGATTGTTGTAATTATCATTCCTCTAACCTATATCTCTAAAAGTTTGCTACATTACAAATAGGTGTTGTAGTTGTGACAACATTCCTTAAAGTGTTTTGATTATAGAGATGTGCTCATTATTCTACTTTAAGAGATATTCTTGTGTTGGTTCTTTCTGTTTTCTTGTTCTAGATAGGTTAACAAGAAAAGAAGATACCTATCCTTCAGAGGGATTCACTTGACTCAGAGGGAGTCAAAAATATTTGAGAAATAGGAAGAATAGAACCATCATTAAGACAACCAATGTTATAATGCATGATCAAAATCTTTCTATGATTCTATGGGAAGGAGCATGCAAGACATAGTATGTGTTCAGAACAAGAGTCTTCACCAGACTTTGAAAAACATAACTCCCGAAGAATCCTTCACTAGAGTGAAGCCTGATATTGAACACTTTAGATTATTTAGGTGCCTAGTGTATTTTCGTGTACCCAAAGAGAAGAATTCCAAGCTAGATCCTTTAGAAAGAAAGGATATAGTGAATCTTCAAAGACATTCCACATCGACATCCCTAGTCAAAGATAGATTGAGACAAGAAAAAACATTGTCCTTGAAGAAGAGATAGTATTTCAAAGACCCATAGAATCTCATATGGATATTGACAGTGATACAATAGCTTCTCCCCCTTCAACAATTCAGAGGGAGACATACATTACTCCAGTTGATCCAGTTTCTCTAGTTGATATGTTTAGAGATATTTCAGTACGACATAAAAGGCCTACCTAGACTCACTCTGCAAGAGGTAGAGAAACATACAATCCTCTCAAGGCACATCCCAAGAAAGTAAAAGCGATTTTAGAGCTATCCTTAAATCATGATCCACTTCATTGATGTTGAGCCTCCTTTTCTTAGAGAAGCAACAAGAGAACAAGTATGGAAAGATGCCATAACAGAAGAATACCAATATATCTTAAAGAATGATATATAAGATATTATTCAGGGACCAGAAGGGAAGTATGTGGTAACTTCCAAGTGGATCTATAAGATCAAGCATGCAGCTGATAAAAGTGTTGAGAAATACAAAGCGAGATATGTAGCCAGAGGATTATCACAAGCAAAGGGAGATGACTATGATGAGACATTTGATCCAGCAGCTCGATACACTTCCATCCATACTATCATCCATGAGGTGGAAACTACATCAGATGGATGTAAAGACAATCTTTCTCAATGGTGAGATTGAGGAAGAAGTTTACATCAAGGAGCCAAAAGGATTCGTGACATACGATGAGAAATCATGTGTACAGGTTGAATAAAGTCCTATATAAACTAAAGAAAGAACTTCATGTTGGGTACGATAAGATGGATGGATTCCTGATAAGTTTGGATTTTAGCAAGAGTGTTGCTGATACAAACCTATATTATCATATTGTTGGAAACAAGTGCCTGATCTTGGTCTTGTACGTGGATGATTTATTCCTTACCGGTTCAGAATGACTTATTGTTAAATGAAAGAGATAATTGACTTCTATTTTCGAGATGAAGGATCTGGGAATGATGCACTACTTCTTGGGACTAGAGGTCTGATAGAGAACTGATGAGATTTTCCTGAGTCAAGAACAATATACAGTGAAAATATTCGAGATGATGGACTGTAAATCCATGCCTACACCAATGATGATGAACTTGAAGAAGATGAATGAATCTTCTTTCGATTCAGATGATATTGAACCACATGTGCTCTGACAACTGATTGGATCATTGATATATCTGGTTAAACACCAAACCTGATATATTCTATGCAGTGAATGTGCATAGCTAGTTCATGAGTCAACTGAGACAGACTCACTGGATAGCAACAAAACATGCATTGAGATATATACGAGGCACAGTTGGATATGCCTGAGATATGCCTCCAGTGTGAACTTGAGTTTTTAGAATATGTCGATTCATATTGAGTATAAAGTACAGTGGAACGAAAGAGCACATTCGGTTGTTTTCCTACCGTGAATTTTTCCATGGTTTCCTGATGCAGTGGGAAACAAAACTTTGTGTCCTTGAACACCACAGAGGCAAAGCATATAACATCGAGTGTGTGAATCAATATGCCTTTACAAGATTCTAAGAGATTTACTTGACCATGAGATGGATCCTATGATGATAACCAAAGAGCTGTGTGTAAAGCTCCTTGAGAACCCAATGTTTCCTGATGGATCGAAACATGATGAGATGAAACATCCTTATATCAAAGATATGATGCAGAGTAAAATCATACACATGCAATACCTTCCTACACATGAGAAGATTGCAGACATCTTCACCAAACTAACTTGATGAAGAAAGCCTCCCTAGTTGAGAGGGAGTGTTTATGACTCTAGCCAAGACAAAATTCAAAGTACATCCATGTGAGACTTGGCATGATGAATAATCCCTCCCTAGATGAGAGGGAGTGTTTATGATTGTAGCTATGTGAGACATTCTCTAGCTTACAAACATGTTGGATGTGGATCATTGCAGTTATGTGAGTCTTTATCTATCTTAAAAACCTGAGAGAAATGCCCTAAGAAGGTAATGTGGTTCCTACCTGATACAGATCTAGAACATAGAGATGACCTCCTCCATTCAGAGAGTTGAGAAGAACTCCAGATGATTATCCAGTGGGAAAGGCGATTTGTTGAGTTAGACGTGCCTGTGGACGAGCACATGTGAACGTGTGAAGATCTGGTTCTTTTGTGTAATGTAGTGAACTAGAGATATGGACATCCCTATGGATGTGCCCCTAGTGTATTATCACTAGTGGGTGTATCAAATCCCTTGCTATATTGTTCAAGAGTCAGACATGTGTGTAACCCTAATTGTAATGTAAAGGGTACAGGTCGACCCCACCTTAATGCGATTAGTAATAAGTGTAAATGATAATTAATCTAGATAATATTAATTATATTATAAGATAGTGAATTCATACCTATTGTGCCAATAGACACTCCTGATGACAGGTTCAGGTTAGTATAAGTAAAGGTAAATTCCTCATTGAGGAGTCATATCTTTCACATGAGTTTGGAAATTTCTGCAAGTACATCTTCTTGGGAAAAGTGCACACCTCTCTTGGGTGCTAGTATTCTAGGGTTTGAGCACCCTCTTGTGTGCTAGGTCCTTCTTGGTGGTGAAGGTATTTCTCTTGAAGAATATAGCAAAGGATTTAGCTGGATTTTCTTCCCTTGTTGAGAAGAGTTTCCCAGGATACTTCGTGTGTTCTTGTGCATGGTGCTTCTTCTTGTGATCTTGGCTATTGCAACATTTATGGTCATGGTTAAATGATAAAAATGGAATGAACTTCATGCTTAACCTTTAGTATTGAAAAATCAACAGTTTTCAGGGTCCTATGCTTCCCTCAAAAAAGGAAAATCATTACGATTGATCATCTTTCCTTCTGTACCCCAAATCTCAGATCCAATGTAGGGTCAAATGTACCCTTTGTCGATGATATCACACATTATTTTTTGAATGTTAGTGTCAGGATGTTCAAAGATCCTTTTTTTATGGGAATATTTCCCCTTCCCCGTCGATCTCCCACTACTAGTGTATCCCTTGGGTCTGTTGATCCTTCGGTGGTACCTCATCCTGAATATGTTGAATCATATGGAGAATCCATGCCACTCACCATGGTAAATATTTTCAATTCGATGATCCCATCAACATCTGTTGATACTGGTCACCAACTCCATCCTCATATGGAGTGTTATCAACCTACTCTACCCATATGGTTTGTTGACTCTCTCAGTTCACATGACTCCCTTGATTTTGATTTTTGTTCAAAATAATCCATATTGGAAGTCATGGCTTCCATAGAAAAGACAAAGGATGAGGTGACGCATCAATAATCCTTTCCTCATTTAAAAAAAATGAGAGTTAGCATGATGAGTCTTGACCCAAGACCAGGGGAATTTGCTCGAGCATCCTGTGGAACCACTAGTCTCAACCCTTTTGCTCCTTGGTTTTATTTTTTGGAACTTGCCACAAAATTATATGCTACCCCTTCCCTTGAAGATTTGTGTTTTGTACTTTCGTCATGTATTTATGCATCCCATCAAGGAACTTTCGTAGTTCGTAGCTCACGAAACCATTCATAATGAGTATCTTCATATGTAGAAATTCATTTATATGTGGCATGGCCCTGACATGCTGAGCAATATGATGCCGACATCATCCCACCAGTTCATTGGTTATGAAAAATATATTTGTCATGAGCCTTGCAATGGGATCTAGTTTGTGTAAACCATCAAGATGTGTAGTGCCTTGTACATAGGTGTGTGGTGTGAGTGCTTTTGTTTTGCATATATCATATCAAAAAAATCCAAAAAAAAATTCTTTTTTGAGATTTCATTATGCATGTTGACCTTGGAACCTAGTTTACATGTGCTTGACAGGATTCTAGGGAATATTTTTAAGAAGATGGCGATGTCCACTACACTTGAGGTATATATTTCTAAATTGGAATATAGATAGGTTTTTCCCTGCATTTCCCACTTTGCATTAGTAACCATCCATACTGCCAGTGTTATGCCTTAGGTTTGAACTCGGCCGATTGTGACCTTAGCCACTCCTTTTTCACATCGTAACTAGTTCGGTAGTGCCTACCCCTCATGGGAACCCTAGTTATCACCCAGATTTTCATTTGGTGCCCATGCTACATCTTTTCATAGGCCCGGGAGCCCTTCTTTATCCCCATCATGACTTGAATATTGAGCCTCATTTTCTTCTCTTCATCTATATTATGGCCAACTCCTGTGGTGGTTCCCGACCACTTTTTGTTTCTTAATGGTATCCTATGAATTTGTTTTTTATGTCATGCTTCTCATCACTATTATAATATTTTCCCATATCCCATTTACCACTATGTAGTAGCCTTAACCATCCGCCTCTTGCATTATTCGGATTTCGTTTTGCAACCAAGTACCCAGGGAGAGAAAAATTGTTAAGAGTGGATCTCACTTTCTAGTACCATTTTAATTCCTCGTTTCTTAGGTCGGTTCCATGTGCTTGGACCATAGGAGAATGCTATTAAGCACTTGTTTTCTCCCATTCAGTATACTTTTATCTCTTTCCAAACTCATAAAATAACACAAAAAAGACACTCACTAGTATCCTTTTAACTCTATTTTGGGCTCATTAAAACTAGACAAAAAAGACACATCGAGCATACTTGCATCACTCTTTCATGCTCATTAAAATATGAAGGACACCGAGCATACATGCATCATTCGTATGTGATCTTTAAACCATGAAGGAGACAAAAAATACAAAAAAATTCAAAAAGAATGGGGGGTTTTCACGATTGGTCTATTCTCAAAATTTCAATGTCATTATAGTCTCCCTTGACCATGGAAAGTGTTTGAGTCCTCATCATCCAGTTGGGTTTTAGCTTGCCTAGGATTTGTCCCAGTACTATGAATCTGAGATACACCTCTAACTGGTCACTCTTCCAGTCATTATGGAGAGTGTTTGGATGCCTCCTGCGTTGTTGCACTATATTCATCCAGCTCTTATGTCTTGCTCCCAAGTCATGATTGTGTCATGTTATATGTTCAAGGGAATTTTAAGCATGATTCGACTATCTACTATTTTCTTGACTTTATGAGTCGGCCATCCCTGTGTCAGTTGTACTTGGAGATACTCTCTCTTCACATCATCTCTCGGTGTATGTTTCATGTCGATTGTGTAACAACCCTAATTAATTATTTAAGTATCATGATTAAATATTAGTTCACTAAATATAAGTTTAATAAACTATT
>ML781140.1:299769-310365 GCA_009831015.1 Picea engelmannii | reverse complement strand
ATGAAAGAGTGTGTCACCTTTGTGACACTAAGAAGGTTGAAGATGAAAAGCACTTTCTCTTAGATTGTCCAGCCTATACCCATATTAGATCTCATTTTCAAAATATTGATCACACTACCAACCTTCCTAACCTCTTAACTCAATAAAAGTATGGTGATCTTGGAAAGCTTCTCTTAATGCTTTTCGAGCACAGAAACAAAATTCTAAAGAATCACAAGTAATCACTTACCTTCTTAAGGTCTGATACACCAATTAGGTTTTAGTGGACGTTAATCATCATCATCATCATTAAGCATGAAATTATTATTTTGTACTAAATATAAATAATACCAATTAGATTTTAGTGGACGTTAATTATCATCATCATTATTAAGCATGAAATTATTATTTTGCACTAAATATAAATAAAAATTTACAAAGACTCCACCCTTTACTTTATTAATTTTTATAATATTGATTATAAAAATTAAAAAAATAAAATAAAATTTATTTAACTATTAAATTATTATTATTATTAGTTTGTACTAAATGTAAATAAGAAATTTTCAAGGACCCCACACTTTGCCTTTCCGTCCTAAACACTTTGCAAGGTGATTCACCATATTGATAATTGTGTAGTAATTTATTTTCTTCAATTGTATATTTATCTTAATGAATTATTTATTTTAATGAGGACAAAGAATTTTTCCCCAAAAACATTATTAGAAAATCATTTCCTTGTTTACTGAAGTTTCATTAACATATAATTGGAAAATTAATTTTATAAAGGATGATGTATAGAAAAAAATTGGTTTCTTAATAAAAAAAATTAAACTTTAAGTTACCCAATTAATATGAGAGGTTCTTCTATTTCAAAGTAATAATATTCATCACTTTGATGATTATTATAATTTGAAGAATCATTATGAACTCTTCTACCCTTTATGGGAGGATAATGTGAATTTTAATAAATATAATTTGTTTTTATTAGATGATTATGATAATTTAATTAAATATAGTTTGTTTGAATTGATATGGATAATAAGTTTTAAGAAGTATTAGGGTAGCTAAGAAAATTGTTATAAATTTCATTTTTTCTTAATCAATTATATTTGATATATATTTTCAACATTTTTCTATAAAAAAATTTATTAATTTTTTTTTTTTTTTTTTTTTTTTTACATTTATTTCTATATTTGTCTCCACTAGTACAATATTCTATTTATATCATTCTACATAAAATATAGGAAAATGATTGAGTTCTTGAAAATTTTAATACCACTTCTTTTTAAGTATTAATAACTACTTATAAGCAATATTCTCCTTCATTTGAAAATAAAAATATAAGCATTGATTCCAGTTTACTTCATCAAATGAGATATACAATTCATGTATGCGGTAAGCATGGATAGGGAATTGTCACCTCTATTATGCATGGGCTAACACTAATGAAAGTAACCATTCAATATTTTGATACTTGTTTTCCTTATGCAATTCATTTGAATCCCTCTACTAACATTTTATAGGAACCAAATCCTCCACCATTTATGGATTCATCTAGTGATAATATGTTAGAGATGGAATCAACCACATTGTATTATTCTTCTACTATTGATGTACAGGAACCACATGCTACCCATTTTTATTAGTTCACACTAGATTCTTGACCATCCACTTCTCATGCATATGATCACCCTAATCACTATGATGAGACGCAATTTCACTCTCCCTTTATGTATCAAAATTACTATTGTTATGCTAGTCGTTCTTCCTACAAATATCTAGTGAAATGTAAAATGAAAAACCTTCAATCTATACTATATTCTATAGTCTATTGTATTTGTATTCATGATTAGTAAATATGACATGTTAGCATTTTATTTAGGACATGATATTGATTTACGTCACCAATTGTATCATTCTATGAGTTGTATATTTGGATGATCAACCATAACAATAATATTCATTTGACAATTAATTTTAGCAACCTTTACTTGTTTCTTCATTTTGCACATGTACACTTTATGATAAAAATATCATCTTGGTGTAAATGGTGTTGGGAGAATTTTTTGAGCTTATTAACCATCATGAGAGCATGGTCAAGTTATTGGTATTCTTATTGACCATGGTGAGCATATGATCATGATCCTCTTTACCAACTATGTCATTTTTTAAGACTTTTGCTTGACGACATCATGGTATTTGAGTTCTTGTCTATTCCCACTCATGAATATACTCGTTTACACTTAGAGTTCATATTCCTTGTGTTTTTTTCATTGGTTATAAAAGGGTTCATGTGAAGGAGTTGTTTATAGGAGAGAGTTTTGAAAAAGGGATCTCTATTTTATTTAGTAGGGTTGAAATGGTTCTTGTGAAATTGTTTCGTAGCTTACAACTTTGTAGATGGACTCTCCAATGAGAGCTTATTGTCACCTCACAATGTTCAAGTTATTATTGACAACATTGGTCATTAATATATTCCCTACCCAAATAAGCATTAATGGGAGATTATTGTATTATTTATTTGACCAAAAAAATTTTACCACATCATTTCCAAGTCAATATTTGGTGGGGATGATAGGATTCACTATTTACTTCATCAAACACATGATTGTTCCAACACTAATTTTTTTAAATCTCCAAGAAAGAAATAAGGGGATATGATGGTGGAATGCTTAAGCTCCACTTAGTGGCCCCTTAAAAGTCATTGATGTCATTTAAGTACAAATCTTAATGGTTGTTTTTAACAAATATTGGTTGTTGGTTGGCAAGTTTGTGGTCCCAAGTTTTGTGATTTGATAGTGTAGTCATTCTTAAGCTCCATTTAGTGGCTCCTTAAAAGTCATTGATGTCATTTAAGTCTCACTCTTAATGGTTGATGATAACACATGTTTTGTGATATGATGGTGTAATCATGCTTAAGCTCCACTTAGTGGCTCCTTAAAAGTCATTGATGTCACTTAAGTCTTAATCTTAATGGATGGTTATAACACATGTTTTGTGATATGATGGTGTAATCATGCTTAAGCTCCACTTAATGGATCCTTAAAATTCATTGATGTCATTTAAGTCTAATTCTTAATGGTTGGTTGTAGAACATATTAGTTGTTGGTAGGGACTTTGTGGTCCCTTATTTTATGGAGTTGAAATAACTAGTACAAACCCAACCTTTTTATAATTGAGGTTTTGCCCCATTTATAGCTATCATATAAGAAAAGAATTCTACATAAGCTTCATTGATCCTGAGCATTCTACATAAGCAAGGATGAATTTTTGAATAAGGCCATGGATGAAGAATTTGATCAAATAGAGAAAAATGACACTTGGGAATTGGTTCCAAGACCAAAGAATAAGAATGTGATCAGCACAAAATGGGTTTTCAGGAATAAATTGAATGAAGATGGATAGGTTACAAGGAACAAAGATATATTGGTATGTAAAGGATATGCACAGATTGAAGGAATCGACTTTGAAGAGACATTTTCCCCAATTGCCAGAATGGAAGCAATTTGTTTTCTTTTAGCTTATGCATGCTCCAAAAATGTTAAAGTATATCAAATGGACGTAAAATCAACTTTTCTGATTGGGGAACTTGAAGAAGAAGTCTACATTGAACAACCAGAAGGATTTCAGTTGTCAGAGAACACAGACTATGTGTGTAAATTAAAGAAGGCCTTGTATGGTCTAAAACAGGCTCCTAGAGCATGGTACTCAAAAATGGATAAGTATCTGCAGTAGGCAGGGTTCATAAAAGGAAGTGTAGACAACAACCTCTACATCAAGGTAAGTCAAGGTAATATTTTATCAATTGAATTTTATGTTGATGATATTATTTTTGGTAGTGATGATGACAGGTTAAGCCAGAAATTTGCAAAAGACATGCAAAATGAATTTGAAATGGCGTTACTTGGAGAACTATCCTTCTTTCTGGGACTTCAAATATGTCAAAGCAACCAAGGAATTTTTATTTCTCAAACCAAGTATATTAGGGAAATGCTAAAGAGGTTCGGAATGGAAGATTGCAAACCAGTTATCACTCCCATGCAAACCAATTGTAAGTTGAGCAAATATGATGATTAGAAGTCTATAGATTAGAGGTAATACAGGTCAATGATTGGTAGCCTATTATATGTGATAGCATCCAGACTAGATGTAATGCAGGCGGTTGGATAGGTGGCACGATTTCAAGCAGCACCAAAGGAATCACATGTATTAGCAGTAAAGAGGATCTTCAAATATCTCAAAGGAATAGAAGAGTTTGGATTATGGTATCCAAAAGGAAAATATCTCACTTATTGCCTACACAGATGCAGATTAGGCAGGTTGTATTGATGACCAACAAAGCACCAGTGGAGCAACATTCTACTTAGGTGAGTGTTTGGTATCATGGCTAAGCAATAAACAATCATCAATATCTCTATCTATAGTCGAGGCAGAGTATATTGCAGCAACAACATGTTGTACACAGGTTCTTTGGATGAAACAAACTTTGACAAATATATAGGTTGATTATGATGAGCCCATTCCAATATATTTTGATAATAAAAGTGCCATCAGTATCTCAAAAAACTCGATGATGCACTCCAAGATGAAGCACATTCCAATCAAGTATCACTTTCTACGGGAATAGGTTGCAGAAAAGAACATAAGAGTTGAGTATGTGGGAACAAAAGAACAAGTGGTAGACATGTTTACAAAACCACTTCCATGGGAAGCCTTTGAATATCTTCGCCAAAGACTTGGAGTTATTTCTACTCCAAAATGAATGCTTTTTGAATTATTTTTGAATGCTTATCTTATATGTCTTATATGTACATGAGGAAGCACCATAAGAGGACAATTCAGTCAGGGGGAGTAGCCCCAGATGGAAAGATACATTTTCCATTGATGACAAAGGGGGAGATATTTATCAGATGTAGAGGATAGAGACATGGTTCCAAGGGGAGTAGATTTATCAGATGCAAAGGATAGAGGTAGATTTATCAGATGCAAAGGATAGAGGCATGGTTCCAGGGGGAGCATGAGTGATATGATTTCAGTATTGCATCAGAGTGTTTCCATCAATGCCAAAGGGGGAGATTGTTGATTAAGGTTGGTTGTCATTGATGTCAACCCTTGAAGAAAGCCCCGTAGCACAAAGGTTTGGGTAATGGACCCAAGCTTGTTTGATATAAATATGACTCATTATTGATTTGTCATGGTTGATAAGAAGTAAATATGGATTAACTCCAAAGTGGTCCCCTTATGATGAAATCCCTCACGGGAAGACGCTTTGTAGAGTAAGAGAACCCATGCTTAATTGTGGAATAATGAGATGAAGGACAGTGAATTTGTTAGGGAAATTATCCTATATGGATAGTGCTCGTCATTCCATTTCAGGTGGTATGTAGAACGTCACATAACTCCTCATGGTTAGAGATTTATGACCATGTGAAGTTGGAGAACCTAGGTTTGGGTAATGGACCCAAGTTTGTTTGATGGATAACGATATGTTTTTTGCTATATTTGAAGGTAATACTATTCTAGATGGATAGTTCATGTTATTACATTTCTGGTGGTATGTGGAATGTCACATAACTCCTCATGGTTTGATATTTATGGCATTACGAAGTTGGAGGACCCTCATATGTCATCTAGAAGCCCCAAAAGGTCAAAGTAGTCAAAGTGGTTTAAGATATTTTAAAAGGTAAATAATAAAGTGAAGTGATGATTGTATTATAATTCAAAGTGAATACAAAGTAAATTATTTCAATAATAAATTTAATGGAGAAATTAGAAGTGGGTTAACCCTAAAATAAGGAAAGTGGGCCAAGTGACCTAGAAGATGTTTTTAAGGAAGTTACTTGGAGAGTATAAATGAGAGGCAAGGCTCTCTCATTTTAATCATACTTGAGCATATTGAATATCTATAGGTGTCTAAGGTAAGTGAGGATATATAAGCTGAATTTATGAGGGAAGGTGAAGAAAAGAAGGCCGAAATGCAAGGAAGGATAAATTCTTTTGATGGTGCTTTCTAAGGTATGTTATTTACAGCTCATCTCACCATTTTTTATATAACGTTTTTTATATAATTATTCAGACCGTGAAATTGCTATTCCATTGCGAAAACATACCCAAGTATCTATGGTAAAAAATTCATCTTGTGGGTCATTGTATTTTGGGATTTACACTCTGTGGAAAATAGGGTTTGTGGCTAGTCCTGAAACTAGTCAAAAACAGGTGTTTCGAGTAAAAACGTCATAACTTCTTCATACCAGATCCCAATTCAGTGAGACAAAATCTGTTGGTTAGGGTAAATTATGTAGTATTATGTGTAACGGTTCAGATCAATTCAACAAATATTTCGCGTGGGGCATGCTCTACAAGGTCGCTCTCTAGAATAATCCATAATTCAGCAAGGTATGCCATTTTTGTTATAACTCCTTTTCTGAGAGGTTCCAAGTAGTGACACCTGGAGGAATTACATAAAACACACTGAAGAACATTGTGTATCATTTTCATATCTTTATACATTACAGGTTCAAAGTTATGATTACTTCAAGTTAGGGTCGTTGACTAATCCAAAACTAGGCATGTGAGACTAAAGAAAAGTTTGATGAAAATGATAGTCTCTTGTTGTTAAAGTTAAGGAAGGTTTGCAGGAATGTGATCATATACACCAGGTCTATTACAGAGCTAAAAATTGGGTTTGGATGATGAAATCGATGAGGGATTTTGGTTGAGGTACATGTTGAGTATATGGTTGATACAAGTAGTTGATGAGTTGGCACATACAAGAGGTGTATAGTTGATGGTGTTGGTACATATTGATGAGTCATAGTTGACACATGATTGGTACATACTTGGTACATGGTTGATGCACTTGTTTATGGTACAGGTTGAGGTACAGGTTGATGCATGGTTGATGCATGGTTCATATTTATTGGTACAGGTTTACAATGGTATATCTCATAGTGATAATGTGACAGTGGTTCCATCATTCTACTTTTACTTCAGGGTGGCAGGACAAGGAAAGCACAGGTGGTTGTAGCCACCTTTTGGTTGTAGCTGGAGAACTAGGGGGTTGTAGTCTCCTTATGGTTATAGCCAGAGAATTGGGGAGTTGGAACTTCCCTCAGGTTGTAGCCTGCGAAACTAGGGGGTTGGAGCCTCCTTCCAATTGCAGCTGGAAAACAAAGGAAGTTGGTGCTTCCAATGAATGTAACTCTTCAAGACATATAAGAAAAATCACTATGTGGTTTTCTCCCGATTTGGGTTTCTGAGTAAAACATTGGTGTACCGTGTATGTGTGTGATTGTTTATTTATTACTTCTCATTATTGGATAATAATTCTACATTGATATAACATTTGAATAAAAAGGATTATAATTATTCTATTACTAATTCACCCCCCCCCCCCTCTCAGTGATCCAACATTGTACAGGCTTCTCAGCAAATAGAAAGGCACATTCAAATGAAAACCTATGAAGTGCATAAGAAACCATATATGATAGAGAAAAACTAGACCATAACAACCCTCAAAGGTCACAAACTATTTAAGGATCAATAACAGACCATGCCACCTACGCTTAACCAAATAAATAGGGATACCTTTCTCAATACAATCGATTTTCCTTAAGATCATGAAGAGGCTCCATGGCACTTCTTCGATTTTTTAGTTATTGAACCACTTTTGACCAGTGGATGGAAGCCCTATATCTTCACTCACAAACTCTTCAGTTACCTCCAACTAGATATCTCCAATTTTCTCCCTATACCCATCAAACGTTTGCGTAAATTCCTTAGCCACATGAAGGTTATACCCTTCGAACCTTTTGATGAAGGCATCCCAACCCTAACCTTTTAAATCTTCAACTGCATCATCATGATATAGCAATGCTTGAGAGCCATTCAACTCTATTCGGGCAACATGAACCATTAAAAATATGACTGGAATATAATAGGGGTGACTTAAGATAGGTCTAGGTTTAGATGGCAGGAGTAAAAGGAACAAATCTAAGCAGATAAAATGGAAACAAACCAAATGAAGCCTCCGTGCAATCATAGTATGAACATCGACGGTTCGGTTATTAAGGCTTGAGCACTCCTGGTAATGAAAATCTCGCGTACAGAGCATGACAAAAACCCTCAACCCATAATTAAAATCTTATTAATTTAATCTGCCAACAAAAGGATTAAGTACATGGTACAATATTTATGCAACAATTCTCATGACTAGCATGACCATAGTTGATTTGCAAAGGGTTAAATAATACAAAAAATTTCATAATTCAAATGCGAACCAACTAAGTATATAGAAATCATATATGTTGATACCGAGAGGGGGGTGAATCGGTATAAAGTACAATTTAAAACCTTTTTCAACTTATACTTAAACCATTCAATTATATCCAATGAGCAATGAACAATAGTATAAGAGTTACACCAATACACCGCAATACACCATGCACAATATATGAGAAATAATCAATAGTTATTGTTCAAGGGAAGTAATGACTTCCAAAGGTAGCTACAACTTTCAAGTGTAAAGGGAGGGATAAACCTCCAAGAGGAAGATACAATCCTCCAATATCAAGAGAGATTTGAACTCTTCATCCTTGCCCCTTCCTTCTGCCCAAGAATATACGAGAGATAATAAAACTTCACATTAAATCATCACCATCAACCAACCATCACATAGAACCTGATAATGCTTCCTGAGACTTCTTCAATTTCTACAATTATTAAATTCTTGGAATACTCTAATCTTGTAGATAATATTATTCAGTTTATTCTCTAAAACGTCTCCAAGTTTCACTCCTTGAATCCTCCCCAAAAACAAGTTATAGAGAGAATGGTAAACCTTGTTCAATTCTGGTTTATTCAGGAGACCGAACTTGTACAGAATGCCCTGCGCTCAATATTTAACATCAGATTTTGAAACTCACACAAAAGAAACTAAATTCCGCACTCTTTCGAATTCAATTTGTCCCACATCATTTGTATTCTCTATGAAGAAGTTATGAATGTTTTACCCGGAACACCTGTTTATTGACTAGCTTCAGGACTGGTCAAAAACCCTATCTTCCAAAGAGTGTATCTCCATAATTATAGCGAATCAAGAGCTGAAACATTTACCACGGGTACCTTGATATGTCTTTTCAATACCATATCCATTTCACCATCTGAATCTCTTTAGAAAAAAAATTATATAAAAAATGGTAAGATGACCTGAAAATAACATACCTTAGAACACATCACCAAAAGACTTCATCCTCCCTTGAAATCCAGCCTTCTTTACTTTTGATTTCCTCTGAAATTCGACCTGTGTATCAAATGAATGTATAATGAAATTCATTTATACCATTTATGTCACTTCCTTTTAACATTATGGCCGACCTAACACTTTCTTATTCTGTAATTCTTTTCTTTAATTATCTTCAGGGCCTACATGTACTACATTCTTCAATTCACTTTGTCATCTTCAAAAATTCATTTCTCCTCAACCATGAGGATCCACGTGATGTGCCACATACCACCGGAAACAACATGATGTATTTTATCCATCCATGGGTGTTGTATATGCATGTGCATTGTCCTTCATGTCCAAATACCTTCATCAATCTTGCATTCCAAAACCCATGACTAGGGTTGACATCAATCACAACAACCAATATTCCAACAATCTCCCCCTTTGCCATTCATGGCAACACTCATGCTCCCCATATCATCATGATCCCAATTTATCTCCCCCTTTGACATCAATGGAAAAGGGTAGGGCTTCTCCCCTTGAGTTTAATGGCAAAAGGTAACTCTCTTCTTTGGGGTTTCTCCCCCTGAACATGTGGCACTCAATAATACTTCATCCTTATTTTTGGTCTTTCAGAATTTTTCTTCCTTGGAATCCTTTTCTGTGGCTTCTATCTTCTCTCTCTTGTTCATGTCTAGGATGTATATGTTGTTCGGTCTTCTTGTTGCAGTTGCAACTAATATTCCTAAGTTATTTTCTCTAATTTTACATTTTCGAGAGTCAAACGTAAGAGTGTATCCTTGATCACACATTTTACTAACACTGAGTAGATTATGCTTCAAGTCTTCAACCAATAGGAATTTTCCTGCTTTTACATTTTCACTTCCAAGCTTTACAGTTCCTTTTCCAAGTATTTTGGTAGATGAGTCATCTCCAAATGCAACATTTCCACCCTTTTTCTTCAAGCTGACAAATTTTCTTTGATCTCCGGTCATATTAGATGAGCACGCACTGTCTATGAACCTTTCATATTCTTCTTTGGATTCTTTAGTGACCAATGCTATTCGACAATTTTTATTGTGTGGGATTTCTTTCCTTTTCCATGTTGTAGTTGGTATGCAGAATTTTGGCATACGATTATCTTCCTTCATCTCTCTGAAATCTTGTGCTTTGTGACCAAGATTATTGCACTTGTAACATACAATATTTTGATCCATTAATGGGTCAAATGGATTATAATTTATCTTGATAGGTCTACGAACATTTCCATATCTACTATTTTCACCATTCATGTAGCTTGCATAGTTATTCCTTTCATTGATTCTACAATTGATTGCCTTGTGTCCAAAATTTTCACAAGTATAACAATGTCCAAGAAATAAATTTTG
>ML781140.1:260150-271413 GCA_009831015.1 Picea engelmannii | reverse complement strand
TAGGGTTTTTGGCGAACTCTCGGCCATGCATGGCTGGGAGTTCCAGTTAACTGACAAAAATCTCTTCGTCCCAGCGGAAACTTCCCTGATTTTCTGCTTTGTTAGGTAACCGCGGGCTGTAGTGGGTTAGCCCGCGGTCACCCACGTGCAGTAGAAGGGCAGCAAGTGGTTACCCGCACCCAGTGAAAGGTAAGGGCGCGGGTTCCTTGATTTAAGTGGTTTTTTGAGGATTTGTTCAGCATGGCTTTGGCTAGGAAGAGGCATGAGTTGGCCTGATGCCAGGTAAACCTGTGTAGTGCATTTTAGGGTTATAACAGAGGGATAACGGAAGTTAGCTCCTCCCTTTTCCCAACTCTCGTGACCACACACCCGTGACCACAATCTTTACCACGAAAGCATGTCGCGGTTCACTATATCAGAACCTGCGATACCAGGCGCCTGACCCCTCCAAGTCATGAATGTCAAAATCTCGATGACGCGAGATCTATGGCTCAGGTCTCTCTTGGATCGACAACTACGATTATTTCGGCGTTTCACGTTTCGCGACTTTGCCCTGTGCAAAATCTGTTCGCTCCTCCACCCGGTCGCCGAAATCATGAAATCTCCCCTCACCACAGAACAACGGCTCTAGGCCTTTGAAGATCTGACGATTCCGATATTTTCGGGGTTCCACCGGTCGAGAGTCCCACGTTGTTGACCCTTGTACTCCCGGTTGCTGAAATGCCGAAAGCTTGAGGCGCTTGATCAATGGCTCACAACGCCCTCTAGATCTACGCTCAGATCTCTTCCCTGTCACTAACCTCCTCGCAACTCCACTTGATCCAACTGCTTGTGGGGTCTTGCGTTCCACGTCGAAGTTCTCCACTGTTTGTTCATATCTTTGAGATCTCCCCTCCTGGATCTACGCAGTGTTAAAGCCTGTGCACCTACCTCAAATCAGACGGTCTGCGGGATTCTCCACCATGATCCAATGATCGACGGTGTTCTTCCTCCTAAGATTTTACTCGCTTCAGACTTAGAATATTTTCTAAGTCTTCGAAGGGTTGGCCTTCGCTTCTTCCAGGGAATGGGTTCCTGGATCTCGATAACACTTTCCAACGTGTTATTCGTCCTCAACTTTGTTTGGTTCAGACTTCGATTTACCACACACTCCTTGCGTCTGAGGGATTTCGATAACTCATATCCACAGTATTTCTCGCAGATAAATTCCCCCCCCCCNCTCCCCCAAGTTCCTTGCATTCCTCTCTGGCTCGATGCACACCTTGCAAAGCTTCAAATGAAGAGAAACAATTGAAACTAAAAACTAACAGTCACAGTTCTGTTCTCCTCTGTGGGGATTCATTCACTTGTTCATGAAAACATAAATAATAGGAAATCGCAAATAACATTCACACACACACATATGTGGATCGATTTTCCTTCTGTTATATTCGCAAGTGCCAAAACGGCTACAAATTACAGTCAAATTTCAGTAACTCAAAAGCTGAGATCTCCTACTAACTCACAATTCTTTCTTATAACTAATCTCTCTCTGTATTGTAGCTCTCTCAACTGGGCGTATAGACTTTTACTTAACTCAAAAATATTTCTAGGGTTTCCCCTAGCTAATTGCCTACTCTAAAATTCATCCTATGCTATCTTAGTTCAGTCTCATTACAGAGTCCTAGTGGAAACTCCTGCTATGTTTACGATTTTCAAAACATGCCTCAAAGGGTAAAATTCGACATTGGTTCAAGCGTGCCTCCAAAGGTAAATTACGGCTCTGAGTTAAGGCAAATTTCAAAATTGGCTGCAACTACCACCGTTGAAGTTTCGGAAGAACTCTCATGTGTTGAGTGGTCCTGCCTCTGCGCGCTTGCCAATGATGCTCATGCATCATACTCCCCTTGACAAAAATTCATGGACTCTTGTCCATGAGCTCCTCTACTGACTTTCCCTGATTCTGGATAGAAGCTTCGTTTTCCCAACTGGCATCTTCTATTGGGTGTCCCTTCCATTTGACCAAACACTCAAAATAAGTCTTCCTCATGGTCTTCTTGCCAATCCTCTGATCAATAATTCTCTCCATCTGCGGCTTTTCTACCACAGGCATCTGTTTCTCCCATTGAATCTTTCCTTGATATTCTGACCCTTCTGTGTCATCTTTCCTGTAAGGATACAGATATGAAACATTGAATATGGGAGAAATGCCCACACCATCTAGTAGCTCGATCTCATAGGCGTTTGCATTGAACTTCCTCAAGATCTTACAGGGTCCTATCTTCTTCATCTTCAATTTTTTATATGTTCCTCTAGGGAACCTTTCTTTCCTGAGATGTGTTAAAACCTGATCTCCCACTTCAAATTGAAGTTCCCTGCGATGTTGATCAGCTCTGTTCTTGTATTTGTGGTTAGAACTCTGTAATTGTTCTCTGATCTGGCTATGGAGTTTCTACATTTCTATAACAAAATATTCTGCTCCAACGCTTCTGATCTCACCCTATTCCAAGTCTCTCAACTCATATACTCCTCTAGGTTGCATTCCATACAGTATTTGGAATGGGCTCCTTCCAGTGCTCCTGTTTGGTGAGTCATTGTATGCAAATTATGCTTGTGGTAGACTCTGATCCCACTAATTATGATGTTCAGTGACTAAACTCCTCAACAAGTTTCCCAAACTTCTATTTATCACCTCAGTCTGCCCATCTGTCTGAGGGTGATAAGCTGAGCTAAAGGATAAATCTGTCCCCATATTCCTCCACAATGTCCTCCAAAAGTGAGCAACAAATTTGGTGTCTCTGTCTGATAAAATGCTCTTGGGTAGGCCGTGAAGTCTCACAACTTCTTTGAAAAATAGATTTGCAACGTGCGTTGTGTCACTAGCCTTCTGACATGGGATGAAATGTGCCATATTTGAGAATTTTTCCATAACCACAAATATGGAATCAAATCCCCTTTGTGTTCTTGGCAATCCCAACACAAAATCCATGCTTATTGCATCCCAAGGCTTCTCTAGTATTGGCAATGGTTGATACAATCCAGTGTTCTGTCTTTTCCCCTTTGCATGTTGGCAGATCCTACATCTGTTCACAAACTTTATCACCTTTGTTCTCATACCTGGCCAATAGTATGAACTGCTCAACTGTGCAAACATTTTATCATGGCCGAAATGTCCATCCAATCCTCCACTATGCTTCTCCTTCAGAAGATTGTCCCTCATTGAGCATCTTGGTATGCACAATTAATTTCCTCTGAACAACAATCCTTCCCGAACCATGTACTCTGTCCACTGACTTCTATATCTCAACACAGGATTAGCACATGCTTCATATGCCTCCTTGAAATCTGCATCATCATGATACATGTCCTTAAGGTGTTCAAACCCCAAGGTCTTCACCTAGAATTCTTTCATGATCAAACATCTTCCGCTTAACACATCAACAACCTTGTTATCATTCCCAACAATATGTTTTATGACAAAAGTAAAATTTTGCATAAATTCAACCCATTTTGCATGCCTTTGATTTAGTTTTTCCTGTCTAGTTATGAATTGTAAAGCTTGGTTATCACTATACAAGACAAACTCTTGCGGGACAAGATAATGCCTCCATTTCTTCAATGCTTGAATTATGGCATAGAACTCCTTGTCATATGTGGAGTATTTCCTCTTCGTCTCATTCAGCTTCTCGCTGAAATAGGCAACAAGTTTGTTATCCTGACTCAAAACTGCTCCTATTGCAAATCCACTTGCATCACATCTTACCTGAAATGTCTTCCCAAAATCCGGCAAGATCAAAATTGGATGTTATGTTATCTTCTCCTTCAGTATATTGAAGCTCTTTTCAACCTCCTCTGTCCATTTAAAAGACTTTTTCCTCTTCTTCACTATATCCATCATTGGCGCACAAATTCCACTGAAGTCTCTAATGAACTTCCTATAGAAAATTTCTAAACCATGAAAGCTCCTTACCTCGAACATGCTCCTTGGTGATGTTCATTCTCTGATCGCTTTCACTTTCTCTGGATCCATCTTCAGTTCATTCGAAGAGATCACGAAACCCAATTAAATGAGCTCTGTCTTCATAAAATAGGACTTCTTCAGATTGATCAACAACTTCTCTTGTTGTAGCCTCCTCATTACTAGCGTTAGGTGCCTCAAATGATCCTCTTTAGTTCTGCTAAAGATTAGTATATCGTCTAGATATACAACAACGAACTTACCAATTAAATCTTTTAGAATTTCGTTCATCAACCACATAAAAGTGCTCGGGGCATTTGTTAAGCCAAATGGCACAACCATCCACTCATGCATACCTTCATTCATCTTAAAGGTTGTTTTCCATTCATCACCTTCTCTCATCCTGATCTGGTGATATCCACTTTTCAGATCTATCTTAGAAACGAAATTTGCTCCACTTAAGGAATCCATTAAATCATCCATTCTTGGTAAAGGAAATTTGTACCTGATGGTGATCTTGTTGATGGCTCTCGAGTCTGTACACATTCTCCATCCTCCATATTTCTTTGGGCTTAACACAGTTGGTACTACGCATGGACTCAAACTTTCTCTGACCAAAACCTTGTTTAGCAATTCTTGGACTTGGTTCTTCACCTCTTCATTCTCTCGAGGTGTTAATATGTACACTGCTTTGTTTGGTAGTCTTGCTCCTGGTATCAAGTCAATATGATGACTGATACTCCTGATGGGTGGCAATGAGTTTGGCAGTTCATCCACCACTATATCAACGAAATTATCCAATAGTTCATGAACTTATTCAAGCAAATCATCCATTGATGTACTCGTAAGGATGACACTGGGCTTCCTCACCACAGCGAACTGCATCTCTTGTTCTCCCTTGACTTCTTTCAGGAGTTCCTTCCCACTCATGAGAAGTATGCTTGTGCTGATTTCCTCTTTTACTCTCTTCTCCTCCATTGGCAACAACATATGCGTCCTACCACTCTTCTCCAATGTATATCTGTTTTTCCTCCCATCATGAATGACATTTCTGTCAAACTTCCATGGTATTCCCAATAGAATATGGCACACATCCATGGGGATTACATCACACTAGATTTCATCTTTATAACCTCATATCTTAATTTCAACCAAGCATTATTTAGTAATCGTTACTTGGTGTCCTTTTTGCAACCATGAGACTTTGTATGGCCTTGGATGTGTAGTTGTCTTCAGCTCCAATTTCTCCACCATCTCCATGGATACTAGGTTGTCAGTACTCCCACTGTCAATGATCACCTTGCATACTCTATCCTTAGTCTTGCAAGCTGTCCTGAAGACACTGTTTCTCTGCACTGGCTCTTCAATTTCTGCCTTTGGTTTTAAGAGAACTTTTCTCAACATCAGGGATGCTCCATCCTCTACTCCTTCTTCTTCAACATCTCTTCGCTGTGTTTCTGAAATGTGAGATTCTCCTCCTCCTTCTTTATTTTTCTCGGGGCATTCCCAAGACATGTGTCATGTCTTTCCATAGGCATAACATTTTACTCCTCCTCTGCCTCTTCCTCTAGAAGAGTTTCTTCCACCACCTTGTCTTTCTCGAGAACTCCCTCCTCGTTCCAAATGACTGAGTGGTTTCTCAGCCTCATCCTTAGACTGATGTGCTCTGTCATGGTTAAATCCCTTGCTCTCGCTTGGGATTGAGATTTTACCTCTTCCTCGCTGGTTCTGTTTTCTAGTCAACGTCTCCTCTACCTTTAGCGCAAAATGATAAGCATCCTCCATGGTTCTGATTGACATCATGCTGAGCTCGTCCTGGATCTCATATCTCAAGCCATTTATATATCTGGCGACTTTCTCTTCATCTCTCTCTCTCATTGTCCAATTCTGATGTTCAGTTGGTAGAACTCCTCGATGTACTCCTTAACTGTTCTCAGGTTCTGCATCTTCCTAAATAGATTGATCTGGTAGTCTTTGGGTATGAACTTAGCCTTTAGTTTGGCTACCATTCTGTCCCAAATCTTTATCCTCTGTTTGCCTTTACTTCTCCTCTTAGCCTGCAGTTCATCCCACCACAGTGTTGCATGCCCTTTTAGCCTGGTGACTGCCTTCTTCACCTTCTTTTCCTCATTGACATCTTCATAGTCGAAATGTTTGTCCATGGATCTTATCCAATCCAACAGTTCTTCAGCATCTAGGTTTCCCTCATACATGGGAACATCGATTTTAGCTCTGCCTCCCAATATGGCAATTGCTCTCAACAAACGTCCTTCTGCATCATCTTCTCCTGCAGCTTCTTCAACTTCAACCTCTTCACTTTCTGCTTCACTAACGTATCCAGCGTCAGGTGCTCTTCTCTGCGCTACTTCTATTGTTTCCAATCTAGCGCAAAGTTCTCATATCTCCCTCTCTATGACACGGTTGGCTAAAGGTGCCTCTCATCTCCTTGGCGGCATTGTGTTGACTGCTTGTCACACACATAGTACAACTCTGAGTCATCTGTCTCTTCCTTTTCTTTCACCTGAAGTCTACAGATGAATAACAATCAACTCTGATACCACCTGATGTAGACCCCCTATCCCTCCTAAGGGTTGCGTGACCTCCTGGTCAGGATATTTGATTCAGGAGACAAAATAAGTCTCTCTTGGTTCCGAGTTGGAACCCTTGACACTAAGTCCACAGGCCCTTGTCTGTGTTCATCATGCGAATCACCACCAGGCATAAGCCCAGACTCCACGAGACCGCAACTGTGACCACGAGCTTAGCCTAAAAGGTGCGTCCCCAAAAGGCACATCGTGTTTCAATGTTTCAGGATTTTCGAAGTGATAGTCCCCAAACAAAGACCCCTCTGAGTCCTGAAAATCCGACGAGGGATAACGGAAGTTAGCTCCTCCCTTTTCCCAACTCTCGTGACCACACACTCGTGACCACAAGATTTAACAAGAAAGCGCGTCACAGTTCACTGTATCGAAACCTGTGATACCAGGCGCCTGACCCCTCCAAGTCACGAATGTCGAAATCCCGATGACATGAGATCTACAGCTCAGGTCTATCTTGGATCGACAGCTATGATTATTTCAAGGTTTTTCTTTTTGCGACTTCGCCCTGCACGAAATTTGTTCGCATCTCCACCCGGTCGTCGAAATCACGAAATCTCCCCTCACTATAGATCAACGGCTTTAGGCCTTTGAATATCTGACGGCTTCGATCTTTTCGGGGTTCCACCGATCGAGAGTCCCACGCTATTGAACCTTGTACTCCCAATTTCTGAAATGCCAAAAGCTTGAGGCACTTGATCAATGACTCACAATGCCCTCCAGATCTATGCTCAGATCTCTTCCCCGTCACTAACCTCCTCGCAACTCCACTTGATCCAATGGATTGAGGGGTCTTGTGTTCCACGTCGAATTTCTCCACTGTCCATTCAGATCTTCGAGATCTCCCCTCCTGGATCTACACAGTGTTAAAGCCTACGCACCTACCTCAAATCGGACAGTTTGCGAGATTCTCCACTATGATCCAACGCTCGACGACATTCTTCCTCCTGAGATTTTACTCGCTTCAGACTTAGAATATTTTCTAAGTCTTCGAAGGCTCATGCTTTTCTTCTTCCTGGGAATGGGTTCGTGGATATTGATAACACTTTCTGACGTGTTATTCCTCCTTAACTTTGTCTGGCTTAGACTTCGATTTCCCGCGCACTCCTTGTGTTTGAGGGATTTCGATAACTCATATCCACGGTTTCTCTCGTAGAGAAATCCCCCCCGAGATCCTTTCGTTCCTCTCTGGCTTGATGCACACCTTGCCAAGATTCAAATGAAGAGAAACAATTGAAACTGAAAACTAACAATCACAATTTCGTTCTCCTCTGTGGGGATTCATTCACTTGTTCATGAAAACAAAAATAATAGGAAATCACAAATAACATTCACACACACACACACACATTTGGATTGATTTTCCTTCTGTTATATTCACAAGTGCCAAAACGACTACAAATTACAGTCAAATTTCAGTAACTCAAAAATTGAGATCTCCTGCTAACTGACAATTCTCTCTTACAACTAATTTCTCTCTGTATTGCAGCTCTCTCAACTGGGTGTACAAACTTCTACTTAACTCAAAAATATTTCTAGTGTTTCCTCTGGCTACTTGCCTACTCTAAAATTAATCCTACGCTATCTTAGTTCAATTGCATTCCAGAGCTGTAGTGGAAACTCCTGGTCTATTTACGATTATCAAAACATGCCTCAAAGTGTAAAATTTGGCATTGGTTCAAGCGTGCCTCCAAAGATAAATTCCGACACTGAGTTAAGGCGGATTTCAAAATTGGCTGCAATTGCCACCGTTGAAGTTCTGGAAGAACTCTCATGTGTTGAGTGGTCCTGCCTCTACGCACTTGCCAACGATGCTCCTACATCACTAGTTCTTAACTAGGATTACAATGGCCTCTCACAATATTAATTTTCCAACTTGTTCCTTCCACACTCCACGAGAGATCAATCTTCCCTTTCTCCTCCATTAAAAATTCATGAAAAAAATGAGAGCCTTCCTTCTTTTGTTTTCACACACCCTCCTATTTCCTCACATGGAATTAACTCTTCTTTAATGACCACAATCACTACTTGTACCAAACAATTGATGGCCTCCTCTCATTGATTGCTATATGTAACCTCTCACCCATCACCTTAACAACATCAACCCTCAACATCAAAATCCCATAAAATAAACATTTCCCTTTACTTTGTTTTGTCCCTCCTAATATGGTGCACCACG
Organism: Picea engelmannii; assembly: GCA_009831015.1. Classification (NCBI taxonomy): domain Eukaryota; kingdom Viridiplantae; phylum Streptophyta; class Pinopsida; order Pinales; family Pinaceae; genus Picea; species Picea engelmannii. The sequence goes on along the minus strand of ML781140.1, from coordinate 262,700 downwards.
TCTTGAGGAAAGGATGGGTAGTGGGCCCCTTAGTGTCCCAACCCATTTTCTTTAGAAACCTCCCACAGGTTCTCACCTCTCTACGTTATTGATCTAGGAAAGGGAATTTGATGACTCCCATTTCCATGGACCTCTTCAAGACTTATTGTCCAACCTCCTCCAAAGAAACATTAAAATAGTTGTGATGGGAAATATATGGAACATCCTATTTTGTTGTCCTCCTCCCATTCTCTCAACTACATGTACTCACATTTCCACAAAATGGAAACAAGTAAAACTGGCTTAGAAATATTTGTCATCTTCTTAGAGGTTGAGGACGATACTCCTGCATCATCCAACCCTGGTAAAATGAGAAGTGAGCTCACACAGATTATGATATTCGTTGAATATTAAGATAATAACCTCTATATTTGGCCTAGTTCCTTTTCTAAATTCCAAGTGGCTTCCTCTAATCCATTACCTTCCCAATCAACCATACACCCCTTGCTCAATTTCAAGATCTACCCATAATTCTTTATTCAAGTATTTATGCAATCTATTCTCTTTCTAATTTTGGAATATATCCACAACACCCTCATGATGCTCATATTAATCTACCATATTGAATGTTGTTGAGATATCCAAGCCCGGTAATAATTGTAGTACATAATATTATTCATAATTCTCTTGAGATTCCTATAGGGTCCCATTTTCTTCATTTTAAGTGTGTTGTATGATCCTTTTAGGAACCTTTCTTTCCTCGAGAATGGTAGCACAAGGTCTTCTTCCTTGAATTCTTTTTAGTCTTATTTTCTTGTCATCCATCTGTTTATATGTTTAGCTACTCTGTTGTAGTTTATATTGTACTTGTGCATGCACATGATGTTGATTAAGGTTGGTTGTCATTGGTGTCAACCCTTGAAGAAAGACCCGTAGCACAAAGGTTTGGGTAATGGACCCAATAGTGTTTGATGTAAATATGACTCATTATTATTTTGTCATGGTTGATAAGAAGTAAATATGTATGAACTCCAAAGTGGTCCCCTTATGGTGAAATCCCTCATGGGAAGACGCTTTGTGGAGTAAGAGAACCCATGCTTAATTGTGGAATAATGAGATGAAGAAAAGTGAATTTGTCAGGGAAAATATCCTAGATGGATAGTTCTTGTCATGTATTTTCCGGTGGTATGTGGAATGTCACATAATTCCTCACGGTTAGAGAGTCATGGCCATGAGAAGTTGGAGACCCCAGGTTTGGGTAATGGACCCAAGTTTGTTTGATGGGTAATGGTACGAGTTATGATATATTTTCAGATAATACTATTCTATATGGATAGTACATGTCAGTCCATTTCTGGTGGTATGTATAACGTCACATAACTCCTCACGGTTTGAGAGTTATGGCCTTACGAAGTTGGAGGACCCTCATATGTCATCTAGAAGCCCTAAAAGGTCAAAGTAATCAAAGTGGTTTAAGAGATTTTAAAAGGTAAATAATAAAGTGAAGTGATGAGTGTATTATAATTCAAAGTGAATACAAAATAAATTTTTCAATACTAATTTTAATGGAGAAATTAGAAGTGGACCCAACCCTAAAATAAGGAAAGTGGGGCCAAGTAACCTAGAAAATGTTTTTAAGGAAGCTACCTGGAGAGTATAAATAAGAGGCAAGGCTCTCTCATTTGAATCACACTTGAGAATATTGAATATCTATAGGTTTCTGAGGTATACAAATGATATCTAAGCCGAAATTATGAGGAAAGTGAAGAAAAGAAGGCCAAAATGCAAGGAAGGATAAATTCTTTTGATGGTGTTTTCTAAGGTATGTTATTTTCAGGCCATCTCACCATTTTCGCTATAACGTTTTTTATATAATGATTTAGATCCTGAAATTCCTATTCAAGTGAGAAAACATATCCAAGTATATGTGGTTAAAAATTCATCTTGTGGGTCGTTGTATTTTGGGAGTTATACTCTGTGGAAAATAGGGTTTGTGGCCAGTCCTGAAACTAGTCAAAATCAGGTGTTTCGGGTAAAAATGTCATAACTTCTTCATAACAGATCCTAATTCCATGAGAATAATTTTTTTGGTTAGGGTACATGCTTTAGTATTCTTTGTAACATTGTCAGATCATTTCATCAAACAGTTTGTGCGGGGCATGCTCTACAAGGTCGCTCTCTAGAATAAGCCAGAATTCAACAAGGTATGACATTTTTGCTATAATTCCTTTTTTGAGAGGATCCAAGTAGTGAAACTTGGAGGAATTTCATAAAACACATTGAAGAACATTTTGTATCATTTTCAGATCTTTATACATTACAGGTTCAAAGTTATGATCACTTCAAGTTAGGGTTGTTGACTAATCCAAAACTAGGCATGCGAGACTAAAGAAAAGTTTGATGAAAATGCTAGTCTCTTGTTTTTAACGTTAAGGAAGGTTTGAAGGAATGTGATCATATACACCAAGTCTATTACAGAGCTACAAATCATATTTGGATGATGAAATTGATGAGGGCTTTTGGTTGAGGTACATGTTGAGTACATGGTTGAGACAAGTAGTTGATGAGTTG
>ML781140.1:211785-254666 GCA_009831015.1 Picea engelmannii | reverse complement strand
CTCAATTGTAAATGATGTACAGAACAGAAAAAGACTGCCTATCATTTCGAAGAAGAAGAGGTTTTCTCCCTTTATGGGTTTCCTCGTGAAAATGTGTCTCTGTGTGTATTTTATGTGTGACTGATGATCTTTACTCTTAATGTTCATATGTTGTATGATTGGTTGATGACACATGAATAAATATTAATAATTATTTAAAAGGCATAAAATTGTTTAAGCTTATAAACAACTGATTCACCCCCCCTCTCAGTTGTTCTAGTATTTCCAACACCATTCACAATTTGGAGAGGAGTATTTCTAATAGACTTATTTATTGAATGTTTATATGAAAATTATTCTTGTGCCAACACCACATCCCACTATCCTCATTTCTCTCACAACATACATCTTATTAATTTTCCAAGACTCATGATCACAACTTTGATTTTCCCATTAGTGTTATACCACAATTTTCCACATCATTTTCACTTGTGAGATAGCTCATTCCTTATCCATGGATTGCAAATTTAAATCCCAACTTACCTCATTAAAATTACTTAAAAAAATACTTTTGTGTCCATCCATGAGTCACCCTTGTGAAAACCGCGGATGTCCGTGCCTTGTTAGTTTGTAACTCGTGGATGCCCTAAAAAATGTGAAAAATAAAATAATTCCACTTTTTTCGGCTAGGGTTTCTGGTTGGTCTCATTCCTAACCTCTCCTGATCCCATACACAACGGAATTAAACCACCACAACCCCTTGAGGATGGTATAAAGGCACCTTTGGGGGCATGGATGAGGGGGACAACCAAGGTGCAAAGTTATGCTGAATAATTTTCAAGCTTTCCTATCTCCCCTATCCTCTGTTTACCATCCACATGATTCTGGAACTTACTTTCCAGTACTTTTTCTCTCTCCTATGTGACTATATGGTGTGTTCCTATTCCTATTGACTCATCTGAGGAAGGGAAATATTGTTGAGTTAATGCTCGAAGGACCATTGGAGGAACCTGGGTGAATGGCTTCGAGGTAGTGTCGACGGTTGAATTCAGGTTGTAACCACTCATTTCTATTGCTTCTAATAAAAAAGTTCTCTTTCCCTCCATACTTGTCTGATATTGTTCAATTTACTTATGTATGTCAATTTAATTCACATATTTGAATTTATCTATATATTACATGTATAATTTGATCCTATAACTTCCTTTTTGCAACGTTTTCTTGATCTCCTTTTGTAGATTAGTTTGGGAAGAGATCAACAGCAGATCGAGGGTTGAGAGCAAGGAACAAAATCAACCGATAGGATACAAGGTGTGACATTATTTCTCCTCTATCTTTAGGTAGTTATTTCATCGCAAGTTTTGTATGTGAGAGTAGGTTCTGTCTTTTGTATATGGTCAAGCTCTTTTGTGACATGACCCAAAGTCAAAGGGAAAAAATCCCATAACAAAATTGGCGACCATACTTGGGATCTCTTCTCCTAGTTTGGGTCAGTCTTAGGGTTTCTTGTGTTTTCTTAGTTTTTGTAATTATTTTTGTTTTCTGGATTTTATTTTCAAAGCATTTGTCATCTAGAAACTTTTCCTAAAGTTCCCAGAATCATCCTTCTGGATTAGATTTTTTTATTTTCAACTCTAACCGATCCATCCACACTTTGTCCCTTTATGAGTCACGGATATCTGCTATTTTCTTTTGTATGTCCTACGGATGTACGCAAGTCCTAGTGTACATAATCATAGATCTATGTAAGAGTTTTGATTTTTTGATCTTTTCTCTTAGAATTGGAGGGTCTAGGCTGGTTCTTCAACATAAGATGAAAATCTTGGCTTTGTGTTTGCTTTAATTTCTTTGTAAAGTCTTAGAAAAATATCCAATTATCTAAAAGATCTTGATTTTTTGTGGTGGAGAAGATTTGTACCCAGGTTCAGTGCATTCATTTTCTTGTTGATGATTACAACTATGTGAGACATCCTCCAAGATACAGACTGAATGAGTCAGCCTGAGATAAATCCCATGAGTTGGGTGCACCCATGATTTGGGTGTGTGGTTCTTCTCTGAGACGGAGAAGGAATGTTGTGTGCCCCTATGTGGGGTGAGGAAGCCCATGAGTTCGGTGTGTGGTTCCTCTCTGAGATGGAGATGGAACGTTGTGTGCCCTGTGTGGGGTGAGGAATCCAATGAGTTGGGTGTGTGGTTCCTCTCTGAGACGAAGATGGAATGTTGTGTTCCCCTGTGTGAGGAATCCCATGAGTTGGGCGTGTCATTCTCTCTGAGACGGAGATGAAACAATGTATTGGTATCTTTGTGAAGATATTTGAGATGATGTGATAATCTAGATGATTCTCCTGTGAGGCACAGTAAGAAAGTGATTTGATGAGTTGGACGTGCCTGTGGTTGAGCACAGGTGAACGTGATCCTAGTGGCTAAGCACTAGTGAGTGTGATTCTCCTGTGAGACACAGTGAGATAGATATGTGGACATCCCTATGGCTGAGTGCTATAGCGGGAAAACCCCCCTATGGACTACACTAGGGTTCAACATGTAGGTAGATCTAACTGTCTAAAATTATTCTACCTTTCTAACTACCCCGAATATACCCCACATTCATACATGAAAGACAAAGTGAAAAGATTAGGTAACTTTACTTTTTTTACTCCGCGTCTGGTGTTGATCCTCTTGCGTTCGATAGCTCCACTAACTACAAGCCTCCTCCCAAGGCTGGCCTGCATTCACAAACAGATAAACAGGAAACTACAAACATGCATTTCATATATAAATCATGGGTTATATGTTATTATAATACATAAATCGAATACAAATATTTGACACATCATATTTCGAGACAGAAAAAGTATTCCTTTCATTAATGTCACAATGTTTACTTACAACAAAGGTCGGTGACTACTCCACGAACCTAGTCTGGGCTCCTCTTCACTAAGTTCCAACTGTGCTTCCATGTATCTTTCTCCTCTCACACTTCTTCTAGGGAAATCGCATAGGCTTATAATGGAGGAAAAAGGCAAGAATGGGAAATTCTGATGCAAATCTCACAAGGTGGCTGCAATTATTTGGGGCAAGGAGGGGATGTGAAACGAGCAGAGTTTCACTGTTCTTATGCTTGGCTTAGGAATGAGACCCCAACATCTCCTTTTATATGGGAAAATGATGGTTATTCGGTTGGGTGATGGGCTATAGGCAGTGAATTTGTTGGGAAACTACCCAATAGCCCGTAATCTCAATGAATTCCTTGCAACTTTTTAATTTTTGCAAAATTTGTGGGTATACGCGGGCTGTAATAGTGCATCTAGCGTACACATGTAAGATGTAGTGGTGCAACAAGTGTGTGTATGCTGGAAGTAGTGGTGCAGGGTGCGTACATCTTCAAAAATAGGGTTTTTAAGAAGATTTGATTAGTGATGGCTTGGCAAAAATAGCAAGTAGGAGGGTCTGATGCCAAGTATGCATGTATAGTGCAATTTAGGGTTATAACACTGAGCACAGAAGGATGCATCTTTAGTGGCTGAGAACTAGTGGGTGTATGATATCCCTTGCTATATTTTCCAAGAGTCAGACTTACCTATAACCCTATTTGTGATGTAAAGGGTACAGGTCGGCCCCACCATAAAGTAAAAGATAATTAATATGGTAATTATTAATTATATTTTGAGTTATTGAGGTCGGCCCTATTGTGCCAATAGACACATCATTTGATGTGATAAGTATTGTATAAATAAAGGTGAATCCCCATTGAGGAAACACACTTAACATTGTTTCATCTCATGATTTGAGAAGTTGTGGTTTGAAATTATAAATTACAACACCCTCTTGTGTGCTAGGTTTGGTGATGGTGTGGGAGGTCTTTCTCTTCAAGAATATAGAAAAATATTGGCTGGGTTTTCTTCCCTTGTTGAGAAGGGTTTCCCAGAACACTTCTTCTGTTCTTATGCATGGTTATTCTTCTTGTGATCTTGGTTTATTACATCCATTGTGTTGATGCAAATGGTTATGTTTCAATTTATGCGAAACAAAAATAAAGTTTAAATGCATCAGCTAACCATAGTGAAAATTCAACATGGTATCAGAGCAGACTTGAAGAAGATCATTGCACATCAAAGGAGGTATTAAAAGAACACAAACTCTTACACTGTAAAAGAAAAAGGAAAATTGAAAATCTTGGTGGACATATTTTCTTCTGAATTTTCGTAATCCTCTTAAACTCTTGGACCACACAGAAAAACTTATAGAAAGCTTACTTCCGCAACAATCAACTAAAAAAATAAAATAAAAATGTGTTTGAAACCCTTGGATTGCTTGAGCGCTAGAGGTCTATTGCTCAAATCCTAGCAATTTCTTCCACCAGCAGGCTCACATTTAATCTCCACTCGCTGGTAATTGTAAATATTTCAGACCATCACATGAGGCTCAAGGCGCAGAGCGTTGCATAGGGAAAAAGCATCCCTAGGGTTTTTAGATGCATTATTGGCGTCCAGCGCGACCGTGTTGTCAAAATATTTAACAGTTTTGAGTTGATGTATGATGCTTCCACACATACTCTGTGTTATCACATAAACTTGTCAAAACCTTAAAGGTTTGTGGTTTCTACCTAAGTCTGTATTTTTGCCTGTCTCTCCTCCTTTAGTAGACCCGATTGTAAGTTTTTCCTCTTGGCTTGTAGTTTTTACTCTATCCTCCTTCGTCCGTTTGATTGACTTGTTTTATATAAGACCAATCACTTTGCTCTTGACCTTTGTCACTAATGATTTGTTTTCCCGAGCCCTCATTTAGTCCTCCAGGTAATTTTTCACAGAAACCACAACCATAAACACAAGCTCGACACTTACAATGGGCTGGTATGGACTTAAATCAAGCGAATGAGAAAGATCAACTTTCAATGGAAGATATCCATTAGGAATATTGGATCGATGACCATTGGGCAATCGGGATCACAGAGTTGCACGAAGTATAGCGTCAGAGTTCTGAAATCGCGAGGCCAATCCTAGTCGCTGATCCTGGGAAGGACACGTGGTGCAAGATTAGCATTTTGGTGACTCGCAGAATGGAGCAGTCAAAGGGAAGATTCATGAGGATTCGTGAAATGATCTGATTCGTTCATTAGGGGAATGAGTGGAAGAAGATAAGTGAATATGCGATTTCACATTTCAAAGGTTTGAACATGGAGCAAGGCCCGAAGACCCGAGTCCTGAAATGCCGATAGTTGAGGTCCTAAAGTGATGATATCCTGAAATGACGATACTTTTCTGGGATGTCCGATCAAAGTGGACACGTGGCACCTAATCCAAGAGATCGTGATTTCACGAGTCAGAGGTTTTAGCATGGAGCAAGGCACAAGTTCCCGAAATGCAAAATTGCGACGCGCTTGGGAGTTAGGCCCACGATCACAACCCACGGTCAGTATGGAAGAAGGCCCATAAAGAAAGGGAAAGTGTATGTCGAGTAGAGGGAGACTGAGGTTGTTCGAGGAGAAGATCGTGGCCATCTGATTTGATGCAAATCCAATCGTTGATCCATACATACTGTTTCGCGGTTTCGGGCATCGAAACATTGTGAATCAAGTGGAGCAAGAACTCTCGAATTGCGAAAATTATGAAATCTCATTTGGGATAAGCACGAGGTCATGGCCCTTGGTTTCGTGGGGAAAGGGAATGGAGCCGTGAAAAAGATCGAAACACCCCTCTTGATCTCAGAAGAAGATCTGTGTGATTTCAAGGCGTCGAGATCAATTGGGGAGAGTCATGGGCACCGCTTAGAACATCCACGGATGTCAGACTCCGTCCCAAGCTTGATGCAGGTATTTAATGAAAATGGGGAAGGTGGTTGAAACCTCATTTCACCACATAAATGGAAATCATGGAAGAGACAATCATGAAGGGCATACTGTCAACCGAAAGTATCCTGTCATGGATTTTCTTGTAAAGCTCATACCGATCTGATCTTGCGTCTGATAGAAGAATCCAAGTGCATCCTGATAGAAGAAGAAGCAGATGCCAAGACTTGAATGCAATGACCAAAGTGTGATTCTGAAGGGAGCAAGTTGTTTTGAGTATAAACAGTCAGTTTTGATATTTTTTTAGGGTCGATGGTTGAGCTAGGCTCCCGTATTGTAAAGTTTTAATGAAACTTTGGTCCTTCTGGTTATGTATCTGTAGTTGAGACTTCTTGTTTAATGTAAGTCAACTTCTTTCATATCTCTGTAAAAAACTGTGTTAGAACACTCCAACATGGAGGATCTAGTCGAGGGTAATTATGTTTTTGTGATGTAGGTTTGATCACAGTGACATCGCGGTCAATTTTAATCATTTTATGTGTTGAATTTTCCCTCCAAAGCTGAATGACTTGGGCATGGATGATCCAGTCAGGTCGTTGTTATTGAATTGTTATGTATGTTTGATTTCAGTTCAGTGATAACTTCATTCAGTTCCTTAAAACTCTAAACCAAGAGGATTGTGTCTTCTGCATTTTTCCTCTTTAGGCTACTGGAAGACCAGATGTCCATAGAAGAAATATTCACTCTCCTCAAGTTCGTATACCTACTTTCGTTTATTACAACTTACTGACTAAAGTTAGATCAAGACCTCATCTTCTTATGCACACCAACCCAGTTTTCTGAGTTAAAGAGACATAATCCTGAGGTTGCGTCCATTAGACCACCCTTAAATTTATTCAATGTGACATATAAAATGATGGGTACCGGGCTTACCTCTGCCGCAATCCAGAGGTGACTTCTAGTGCTAACATTTCTGGTGCCATTGCTGGGGACGAATTGAATATTTTCCTTGGGATTGAACAACAAAGATTACTAGTTCTAAAGGTGCATCAAAGCTTAGTACATTAGAGATTCCAGCTGTGCACCTAACGAATCTATTGATGCGACTCCATTATTTCAACTGTGGCTTATAGAGGAAAACACACGAGGTCTATTCCACAACTTCCTCTAGCAACACCTGAAGCTGACCCAAAGAAAATTATCAGAAATGGAAAGGCTCTTTGACAAAGTAATTCTACTGATGAACCAGGTATTTCTTATGGTTTTCACTATCCTCTTATAGAAACTCCAATATCTTCTTCTTGTTTCCCTGTTATACCGTCTATTGGAGTTTTCCGAAGTTTAAGGTTTGGGAGTGTTCCTGTTGATTTTTATCCTCCTAGTTTTGGATTGGAAGGAGAAAGCTTTGTCAGTTCTATTTCCCCTGAAGTTGTACCTTGGCTTAGACCCAGGACCTTAGGATATTTTCCCACTCCAGGTTTTACTCTCCCTTCCCCTATTAGAGTTGTTACAGGAGAAGCCTCTATTCCTCCCAGATCTGTAGCCTTTTTCTCAAACACTCAGTTGTTTCCTTATTCTCCCAAAAATTCAGTTCCTGTCTCGCCTATCCAGACTCCATCTCCTTCTGTTTCTCCTCAAGTTCACGTCCAAATGGTAGGTGCTAATCCTCCTAGGAACAATATGGCTAAGATATTGGATGATATATATGACCCTCTGGTCTTACCTCAACCTATGAATTCTCTCCTAGCCACAGACTACCTTAAGTATATGCCCAGTTCATAGGGGAGGGAGACGCGACGACAAAAGAACACCTTTCATCCTTTTATAGATTCGTAGAGATTCATGCCATCGAGAATGAATATATGTGGATGTGAATTTTTGTACAGAGCCTCAATGGTGATGTCAGGGAATGGTTTAAGAACTTTCCTCCTGGATCTATTGACGAGATCGATGCTCTGGATGATGCATTCTTAAGGAACTGGGTGAATAAAAAATATCTCCTTTATTATATTACAGAATTTAGGGCACTTAAGAGAGAGAGGAGGGGGAATCTATTTCAGACTTTTTGAAGAGATTTAATAAAATGTATAAATGATTCCAACCAAAGTTAAGCCTACATAAATCTCTACCAAAATGACTTATGCCAATGCTTTCCACCCTGACCTTTGCTTACTGTTGAGATAAACAAGAGCTACCTCTTTGGCTCATATGCAAGATGCAACCCTTGAAGTAGAATCCAATATATTGGCAGCTGACAAAATTAGGGTTAAAGATGATAGAGACAAGGGAAAAGTTAGGTCTAAAACCCTGATTTCTAGTTCCTTTGTTTCCCCCCCTCAAACAGATGAAACGACCAAGCTACTAAAATCACTTTCTGCTAGAATGGGAAAGATCGAATTAGAAGGAAAGAAGAATTACAGGAATCCCCAAAATTTTGATAACAAAGGTAACTATAGGAGGCCTAACAATACTCCTTAGATTATCCAAAGAGACTAGAGGAATAGATATAGAGATGATTATAAAATCCATACCCCTCTCCAAAATAATCTTGTTGATGATGAAGAAAAATGGGATGAAGACATTGATCCCGAAATCCACTGTCTTGTTGATACCTCCTCTTTTCTTCACTTAACTCAATTTGCATACGAGGAATATCTCATGGAAAGTCAGCTGAATGAGCTGTGAAAAGGGGAAAAGTCCAACGACATCCCCAATAGATATAACCTTAGGTCCAAGAAGAAAGAAGGAAAGCCTAATTTTCCTGAGTAGCCTACCAGAACAGAGAAGTCTGCTAAAGATGTAGTAGATGACAACAAAGGTAAGAAAGTTCGAACCCCCTCTCAAGTGGCCATAACTCCTGTCCCAAAAGTGAAAGAATTCCTAAAGCCTACATCCCCTTTTAATTTTGATCATGAGGTTCAAAAGATTAGGATCCTTGTACCCCTTTCAGAGCAGGTCAAGCATGAAGATTTCAAAATGATCCTCTCTAAGCTACTGATGCTTGAACCCACAATTCATCCCACAGACTCAATCAATTTGCAAGATGAAAAGACAACAGTTATCTTAGGATCTCTGATAGAAGACTGAGATGATTCATCCCCTCCCTTCTATACATCATTGAATATACAAGATAAGGTGCTTCATAATTTTCTGATGGATTCAGGGGCATATCATAATCTCATGCCCAAAATTGTCATGGAAGAACTGGGATTGGAAATCACAAAAAATTTACCATGACTTGTATTCCTTTGACTCTAGGAAAGTGCAATGTCTTGGGATTATCAAAGACCTAGTTGTGACTTTGTTCTAGCTGCCCATGAAAAGTGTGGTTATGAACATTGTAGTGGCTAATGTTCCCCCCAATTTTGGCATGATTTTGTCAAGATCTTGGATAAAAAGACTTGGGGGAACCTTGCAAATGGACCTCACATATGCTACTATTCCTATGTTTGGGGGGGAGCATAGAAGACTTTACAGGGAAGCCCAGCTGGCATATATTATTAGTGATGAAGAAAACCCCACCAATCATCCTATCTTTGCACTTGACACTGATCTGGGGTCTAGTTTGTTACAACTCACTGATTCTCGCGAGCCTCCCCTTAAACTTAGAAAGCAGTCTATTACTTTTCATGAAGATTCTCCTTTCACCACTTCTGTTTGGAATATGTTCATTGGTGGAGCCTCTTCTAAGGATGTTGCTGGTGCTAGAGTGGTTTTTATTTCACCTTCTTGAGAGACCATATCTCTATCCTACAAACTGGAATTTGAAGCTACCAATAATATGGTAGAGTATGAAGCTCTTATTTTTGGATTAAGGGCTGCAAAGGGCATGGGAATCAAGGAAATTTATGTGTTTGGGGATGCAAAATTGATTGTTAATCATATTAGAAATCTTTATCAAGCTAAGCATCCCAAGCTCAAAACTTATAGAAATGAAGTGTGGGACCTGATTAACAGTTTTTTCTTGGATTTCAACATTTCATTCATTCCGAGAGAGGAAAACAGGGTGGCTGATTCTTTGGCTGTTTCAGCGAGCAATTTCAGAGTTCCCCTGCCACCCAAGCTCAGGTATGATATAGAAGTAAAATACAATCCCTCTATACCTGACAATGTCAAGCATTGGAAGGTGTTTGAGGATGATCTTGAGATCAAAAGGTTCCTGGAGACTGTTGAGGAATTTTAAGCATTGCATATAGATATGGATCCTAATTCTAAAAATGAGCCTCACATTGATGTATTTTTGAAGAAAATTGTTAATCATCGTATTGTGCAGTTGCCTAACAATCACTTTCCAAAGGGACTAGTCCCTTTAGAAAGGATATTTGACAGTAATGATGTGGCAGTAAAATCTAAGAGGCACATTGATGATGCCGAGATATCTGAGTGCAACATTGGTACAGAGGAGAATCCAAAATTTGTCAAGTTTTCAAGCATATTGTCGAGGGAGTAAAGGTCCAAGTATGCTGAGATATTAAAAAAGTTTGATGATGTGTTTTCCTGGACTTATGAGGATCTTAGAACATACGACACCAATATTATTGAGCACAAGATTCCATTGAAGGAAGAAGCCAAACCATTTAGGCAAAAGTTAAGACAGATAAATCCTATGTTGTTTCCTAGCATGGAGAGAGAGGTGAAGAATATTTTGGACGCTCAGATTATTGTGCCATTGAGATATTCTGAGTGGGTGGAAAATTTGGTCCCAGTAAGAAAGAAAAGTGGAGAAATCAGACTTTGTGTCGATTTCATAAACCTGAATAGGAGCTCGAAGAAGGACAACTACCCTTTGCGAAATATGGAACACATATTATAGAGGGTGGTTGGGTCATCTAGGATGTCCATGATTGATGACTTTTCTAGCTACAATCATATCTCTGTCTTGCCTGAATATAGAGAAATGACAACCTTCACCACTCCTTGGGGTACATTCATGTATGCCAATAAGCCCTTTGGGTTGATGAACGCAGGGGAAACCTTTCAGGGAGATATGGATATAGCTTTCATCGAAGAAAAAGATACATTTGTGGTCATCTATCTAGATGATGTCATGGTTTTCTCTAGCTCTGATGTAGAGCATTGTGAGCATTTGAAAAGGGTTTTCTTGAAATGCAGGAAATTTGGTATCTCCTTAAACCCCAAGAAATCATTATTTTCTATGAAGGAAGGGAAATTACTGGGGCATATAGTATCTGTTGAGGGAGTAAGGATTGATCCTAGCATGGTGGAAGCGATCCAAACCTTGTCACTCCCTAGGTCTAGGAGAGAAGTCCAGTATTTCCTGGGAAAGATTAATTTTTTGAGGAGGTTTGTTTCCAATTTTGTTGAATTGGTAAAGCTTATAACAACCATGTTGAAGAAGGGAAATCAAGTTAAGTGGACTACTGAGTCTCAAAATTATTTCAATCAGATAAAGAAATCCTTGACTAAAGCACCTGTTCTTATCAGTCCTGATTACTCAAAGGATTTCCTCATTTTTTCATTTTCTTCATTTGATACAGTAGCAATTGTTTTGTTGCAGAAGAAATTTGAGGGGCTGGAGCAGTCTATTTTTTTTTTCAACTAGGAATTAAGGGACACTGAGGTAAAATATGACATCATGGAGAAGCAGGCCTACGCTTTGGTAAAGGCTCTCAAATCCTTCAGATTCTATGTGTTTCACTCAAAGATTATTGCATATGTTCCTTTAGATTTTGTGAAGGACATTCTCATTTAGCCCGACATAGATGGAAGGAGGAGCAAGTGGATTTCCTAGCTCCTTGAATTCGATTTGGAAATAAAGCTCACCAAACTGGTTAAAGGCCAAGTTTTAGCCAAGCTATTGGCTAAATCTAATTACGAAGATTTGGGGGTTAATTTTGGCAGCACATGTTAGAAAATCAATAGGCTGAGTTGTCTTGTACAGGTCCACAAGTCAACCCTCCATTGGCAGAGTGCACCTAGTACAAAGACATTATTTTTTTTCTGCAAGAGTTGCGACCTCCAGATGGTATGGGAAAAATCAAGGAAAAATCTCTTAAGCTCAAAGCAAATAAATATTGCCTTATTGAGCAGGTTTGGTATTGGAAAGACCCTTTGGGAATGCTTCTGAGATGTTTAGACCCACTAGAGGCCCAAAAGATTATGTTTGATTTTCATGATAGCCTATGTGGGGGACATCACTTCTAGAGAACCATGTCCTACAAAATTCTCAGGGCTGGGTATTTTTGGCCTACTTTGTTCACTGATGTCTGTGCGAAAATTAGAGTTTGTATTGAAAGTCAAAAATTCGATGGGAAGCAACAGCTGAAATCCCTTCCTTTGAAACCTATGGTTTCTTCAGGTCCCTTCTAGCAATGGGGCCTAGACTTCATTGGGGAAATTCATCCCACATCAAGTGGTCAACACAGATGGATCCTGACTTCCACATATTATTTTACCAAGTGTATAGAAGCTATCCCCACAAGGAGTGCTTCTCATAAGCTGATCACTTCTTTTTTGGAGGATATTATTGTAAGGTTTGGTTATCCAAACAAAATCATCACTGATAAGGATGCATCCTTCAAGGCTGAACCACTGACCAAGTTTTGTGAGCGGTTCAGAATTTCATTGATCCACTCTACCCCTTACTATCCACAAGGAAATGGACTAGCAGAGTCCTTTAACAAAAGACTAATAAATATAATCAAAAGACTGTTAGAAGACAACAAGAAAGCATGGGATTCAAAGATCAAATTTTCTCTGTGGGCTGACAGGGTGACAAGAAAGAGGTCCCTGGGAATCTCCCCTTTCTAGCTTGTATATGGAACTGAAGCAGTTTTTCCTTCTCAGCTCGCCTTGCCAGTGGCAAATTTCTTCAAAGACTGCCAGGAAGAGCCTAATGACATGATTAAGAGAATACATCAACTGGTAGAAGTGCAGCAGGCTAGGGAGCAGCTTCTGGACAAAGTGCATGAAATTCAACAGAAGATAAAGCAAGCCTTCGATAGAAAGGCGAGAAAAAAGGATTTCCAGCTAGGACATCTAGTACTCAAATGGGATGCACCAAATCAGGACAAGGGAAAGCATGGTAAAATCAAATCCCTTTGGGTCGGACCCTTCAATATTGCTAAGGCATTTTCAAATAATACTTATAGGTTGCAGAATCTGGAGGGTGATGAATTTTTTGGTGGCCCAGTAAATGTGCACTTCTTGAAAAAGTTTTTTGTTTAAAGCCACAGTCGGCGTCCCACCATTGTAAATACTGTTCATGTTTTATGTTTATTTTGTTTTGTTTTTAATAGAAGACTCCACAACCCAACACTAAGGCACTGAATCCGCAAAAGGAGTTCTTAGAGCCTCACAAGGAGGACTCTATCCACCATGGAGCCTAATTGTAAGTTTTAAACCTGTGAAGTAAAGAAATGCATATAGATTATTAATTAAAACAAAACTTAATCAATGGCTCATACACAGAGTACACAAAGATTTATACCGGAAACCCTCAATAGGGGAAAACCTTTCTTATATTCATTATTTCAAATTTCACCATTCACCATACAATATATACAATGTTTTTAAGTATTTTGTAGATACCAAAACCCTAATCCCTTAATCCAGGATTAATTTAGAAAACCGTTAAAAATAGAGAAAATCAACCAACTAGAGGGATTGTCAGATGCAGTTGTCGAACCTGACACATGCAAAAACACACATGAAAAGAATATAACTTATACCCAACATTCTCCCACTTTTTGTTTTCTTTGCACCCAGGGGTCCACAGGGTTATATAGTCAACAATCCAGTGCAACAATGCCCAATGTTACTCTAAACTAGGATAAATTTTGTGTGCTCATAGATTTTGTCAATAAATCTGCAACATTCTTCAAAGTGTCAACCTTTTCCAGCAAGACCTTCTTTTCCTCAACCATGTCTCTCACAAAGTGATACTGAACATCAATATGCTTTGTCTTCGAATGATAAGTTGTGTTCTTTTCCAGGAAGATTGCACTCTGACTGTCACATTCTAATGTCACTGCTTTTTGTACCAACCCAATACCTTAACATAATATCTGTAACCATATTTCTTCCTTGATTGCATGAGTGGCTACCATATATTTAGCTTCTGTAGTTGAGAGTGCTACTACAACTTGTCTTTTTCTCATCCAATTGATTGCTCCTCCAAATAGGTTAAACACATACCCACTTGTAGATCTTCTGTGATCCAAATCTCCAACCCAGTCTACATCAACAAAGCCATGTATGTCCACTACTCTATCCAATCATGGTCTTCCTTGGTAGCACAATCCATAATTGGTAGTGCCACACAAATACCTGAAGACCCTCTTTACTGTTATCCAATGATCCTTCCCTGGTTTTGCCATATAACTGCTCAAAACTCCCACTGCATGTGTAATGCACGGTCTATTACATACCATTGCATACATCAAACTGCCAACTACACTGGCATATGGAACATGGGACATGTCCTCTTCTTCTTCCTGTGTCTTGGGGCACTGATCTGTAGATAACTTTACACCTATAGGAATAGTGACCTTGACTAGTTTACTTCCATGCATATTAAACCTCTACAATATTGTCTCAACATATTTTCTCTGATTCAACCAGAGTTTCCTATTTGCACGATCTCTTTTAATCTCCATTCCCAGAATGAGGTTAGCAGCACCAATATCCTTCATGTCAAATTTGGAGGATAGCTGTGATTTCACCTCCTTGATAACATCCATGTTATTTCCTACCAACAACATGTCATCAACATACAACACTACATAAATGAAGTGATTACCAACCTGCTTGGAATATACACAATGATCATCCCTGCTTCTCACAAATCCCAATCCAAGGATGTATGTGTCAAACTTTTGGTACCACATCCTAGGTGATTTATTTAGACCATATAGTGACTTCTTTAGCTTACAGACTAGCTCTTTCTTTCCCTTCACTACAAAGCCTTCTAGTTGCTTCATGTATATTTCTTCTTCCATATCCCCTTGTAGGAATGTTGTCCTTACATCCATCTGTTCCACTTCAAGATCAAAAGCAACAACAATAGATAAAATAAATATAATAGAAGTTAAATTAGCAGCAGGAGAAAAAATATCACCAAATTCAATTCCCTCTACCTAGGAATAACATTTTGTTACTAACCGAGCTTTGCATTTCTCCACTTTTCCTTCTGCGTTAAAATTCTTCTTAAAAAACCATTTGCTACCAACATATTTTCTTATAGCTGGCAACTCAAATATATCCCATGCCTCATTCTTATCCAAGGCATCCATTTATTCAACCATGGCCTTCTTCCAGAGTTTACTATCCTCTGAATTCACTGCTTTCCTGACAGTTATGGGATCATCATTAGTAATAGATAAAGCAAAATTGCAACGCAAATCAGCTCGACTATACCTTTATGGTTTCCTTTTATCTCTCACTGATCTCCTTAATACTGGGGTATGAGGTTATTCTTATTATTCTTTTGCTTCTTCTTATTAAGATGATTCATATTTTTCATCATCCAACGCAAGCTCTATTTTCTCAAGTTCATCTTGCATTGGTAGGAATTCATGTTTGGACACATCTTTTACCTCTCTGAAAATAACATCTCGATTGTAAACAGTCTTCTTGGTTTTTGGGTTCCAAAGATTATAACCTTTCACACCATATTTATAACCAATAAAGATACACTTTTTAGCCTTTTTATCCATCTTACTCCTATTTTCCTTTGGAACATGTGCATAAGCATCACAACCAAACACTCTACGATGTTGAAGAGTGGGTTTCTTTCTAGACCATACCTCATGTGGAGTTTTATCATCCAACGCTGATGAAGGTGATCGATTGACCAAGTAATATGTTGTACCCACTACCTCTTCCCAGAATTATTGTCCTAACTCGACACCATTGAGAATGCTCCTTGCTTTTTCCATCAGTGTCCTGTTCATCCTTTCTGCAACTCCATTCTGCTGATGAATTTACGGAGTATTCTTCTTCCTTGCTATACCACACTTCTTACAGAATTCTTCGAATTCATTTCCGCAAAATTATCCACCATTATCTATTCTCAATACCTTTATTTTCTTCTCTGTCTGATTTTCTACCAGAGCCTTAAACTCTTTAAATTTATCAAATACCTCATATTTATTTCTAACAAAATAAATCCATGTGTTCCTTGATAAATCATCTATGAATGAAACATAATACACAGATTTACCTAGGGATGGAACAGAACGGGTCCAAACACATCACTATGTATCAACTCTAAAATCCCCTTTGATCTTGTAGCACCAGATGGGAATCTTACTCGATTCTATTTACCATATATTCAACGTTCACAGAAATCAAAATCCAGAGTACAATTAGAGATACCTTCAACCATACCTTTATCGTGTAGTGTTCGAAGGCCCTTTTCTCCAATATGCCCCAGTCTTTGATGCCACAACATGGTATTCTTTTCAGGGACATTATTTTTATTTTCTCCTCCATCTCTCTTCTCAGGGACAACAAAATTGTTACACCCATTAATATAAGTTCTTCCCAACAACTTGTATGGATTTCCACACCGAACTCCTCTCATCAACACCATTGCTTCTCATACCATCTTACAAGTGTTATTTCCAAATATAGTATCCACTCCTGCATCATCCAACTTGCTTACAGATATTAGTCTCCTGGCAAGTTTTGGAATGTGCAGAACCCAAGGGAGAGTTCTAATCCTTTCATATTTTAGCAGCAACTTAACCCTTCCATGTCCCATTATTTTGGTTGTCGACTCATCTTCTAGGAATACATCAACACCATCATATTTTTCATATTCAGAGAACCACTCCCTGTGAGGAGTCATATGGTATGACACACCTAAGTCTATCAACCATACATCATGGTCTGCATGTGTACCTGTAGATGCCAGGTAAACATCACCTCCTTCTTCAGTGGATGTTTTCACCTCTATGGAAGAGGTACTATCATATCCCTTTGGTTTATCAACCTTCTTAGACTTGCAATCTTTCTTATAATGCCCTATTTTACCACACTTCCATCATTTGCTCAAAGATTTTCCTAGAGACTTAGATCTACCTGTAAATTTAGATCTCCCCCCTGAAGACTTACCAGGATTCCTGTCTTGAGTATGACCTCTTACCAATAAAGCATATATTCTATGAACATCCATTCTTTTCCGCCTCATCTCTTCAGATAACAAGGATGAAACTACATCCTCATACTTCAATGTAGATTGAGTAGTACTACCAATTGCTACAACCAGATTATCCCAAGAGTCTGGAAAAGAACATAACAAAGTAATACACTTATCCTCTTCTGCAATTGTAATATTAATAGAGACAAGTTGACTTATTAGAGTTGTTATCTCCTCAAATAAATTGACGGAGATTTTTCTTTTTAGGTGATAGATTGTGGTCCAAAATTTATTTGAAAATTTCTTTAGGTGTGTTAGGGAGTCTATTTTCTGTAAATAAACTTGGAAAGAACTTTTGATTTGGTTTTTTCAAGCAAAAGAAATAATATCAGGTTTCGGTGGTTTAGGTGAGCCTGAAAAGCACTCATTAACCACCGAAAACCTTTGTTCTCGATAGTTAAGGGGGAAAGAAAAAACCCAGTTAACCACCGAAAAGATTTCCACGGGAAAAATGAAAATATTGTGCTTTCGCATGAGCTAGCTGTCAATTGGTGTAATCATGAAGACATAACCGCTGAAAGTCCATGGAGGTGATAAGGTATGCACGATATTATTGCATCTATTTGAAGATTGATACCCCGTTGTCCTTTTTTAACTACATTTGTCATTTCAGAATTAAGGCTCGACAGAGACACAAAAACTCATGTGTGATTCCCGACTAACATAAATGATTAGTCGCATAGCCCCTCACTATCTCCAGTCACGAGGACACAGATCCATTATGACCCCGATTAATCTCTGTTTTGATTCCATTAATTATCAATTCGAATCCGAGAGTCATTGTGACAGTCTTGAGCCCGTGACTTCATCAAGCAAACGCATATTCAGAGACCATAATCCCATTTTTGTGGTGATTTTCGAGTGGAGTTCAAGATCAACAGATCGTTATCAAGACAATTGTCATACCAATCAAGCCAAGTCGAGTCATCAGGTAGTTCGAATCCCATATTGTTTCAATTTAATTGTACATCTCACCGAAACTCAAAATTTTCGGCTTGTATTCAATCAGTTTGTTGTTTAGATTCGGTTAGTGATTGAGCTATGCAATCAGAACTCTGAGTCACCCTCCCATTTTTTTTACTCTAAGTCATACTCCCTGTCACCCTAAATCATAGAGTCTTTGTCCCCATGGCACGCAAATTTTCCTAAGTCATAGGTACAGGTCAACAATTACTAAATGCTGAAAGCAGGGCCAGTTCTAAGGACTGAATTGGATGGAGTTTGGTACCTTGAGGCTCACCCTGAGGTGGCTGAGTTATTCAAGCAAGAAGGAGTCTATACATACTGTGAAAAACTGGTGGATTTCCACCAACAGGTTTCTGAATACTTTGCTATCTCGTATGATGGAAGAGCATCAACACTGGGAAAAGAGGAGTTTTTGGCGGACAAGGCAGCCATAACTGAGTTCACTGGTCTCCCTAGAATAGGGGATTGCTGGTTCAAATCAACTTTGCCTTCAAACATTGAATTTAGATCCTACCTACAACCTTTGCACAAGGATCTTATATGGAAAAAAGACATACCAATGTCTTATCTGAAACCTAAGTGGAAATCTCTCCTGAAGGCAATCTTTGTCTATATCACCTGTGAAGGTAGATACAACAGAGTCATGTTTTGTCACTTCAAGTTATTGAATCAGTTTATAGGTAGGTCTCCCATCAATTTTCCCTTATACCTACACAAATCTCTCACCAAAATGGCCAGACAAGTCAAGGAAAAGCCTACCAAGGTGGCCAACAGATTGTCACACCAGGGTTTGATTACACTTATTATTAAAGAGTCATTGAAGAAGAAACACGTAGATTGGAACTACTTCCTATTTTGGAATGAGTTCCAAACCAATTGTCAACAGGATGAAAAGGGGAAGAATTCCATTGCTAAGAAGTCTCTCACACCTAAGAGTAGTCGAAGAAAGAGGAAGGTTATCTCACCACCAAGAGAGCCGACATAATCTTCCTCTGCTAAAAGAAAAAGAACCAAAAGAAAGTTACAGTTTGAGGGTGAGCAGACCAAGGACCTTGCTGGAGGAGATAACCCTTTAAACTTACCATACAGTGACTCAGAGCCAGAACAGGAGTTAGCAGAGACACAAGGTGATGAACAGGCTGAGAAAGTTGCAGAAGATTGTCCCAACTTGCCCTCACCAACTCCTCTAGAGGAACACAGTCAACCATTAGCAAAAGCTTCTTCAAGCAAACCTAAAGCATCTAAGGCACAGAAAATCAATAAACTCCTAAAACAAGTCTATGAAATGGAAGTCTTAGAAAGAGTTATTAAAAAGGAAAATATAGACTTGACTGAAAGAAATGCAGAACTTTTCAACATAAACCAAATTCTCAAGGAAAAGCATGATAAAATCAAGGACAAGAACAGGGTGTTGATAAGGGAGAACATGAAGCTATACAAGCAGCTTAGACTTCTGAGGCTGAAATTAAAAGATTATCAACGTCCAACACAGGAGAAAATAGGTTTGGAAACTCTAGCCGAGTTAGCTACAACAATGGTAGATATGCCACAGTCTTCCACACAACAAGTTGAAGTTCGCAGATCTGCACGAAGAAGAGTTGCATCATCCAAAAGACCTTGAACAATCAACAAAGCATCAAGGTAATCATTTTTTAAAATTTTGAAGTTTTGACAAAGCTAAGTTTTTGGTGGTTTAGGCAAACAGGACGACTGTTCATTAACCAATGAAAGTAGAGCTTTCAGTAGTTAATCCACCCAGAAGTCTTCTATGTTAACCATCGAAACCTGTAACTGGACAGAGGAAGCTAAATTTTGCACAGATCGAGGTTTTTCCGATCCAAATCATTTGAAAACACTCATGATGGATAGATGATGAATTATATATATTCAGTTTCAAGATCCATTTTTGGTGCATAAGGATTAAAAAAGGTAGCCAAGTTGGTTTTGGCACCTATTTTGGTGGAAACAAATTGGGATTTTTTGCACATCTCAGCAAATTCAAATTGTATCTCTTGGAAGAGTCATCACTCAGCCTTGGAAGGCTATTCTACACTGCAAAAGGACTCTACAAGATATGAAGACCATGAAATGTGGGATTCACCTCATTTTGAGGATCATTCCTTATCTTTTGCAAGTTAGTTTTGAATTTCTATTTTAGGGATATCTGATCCATTAATTCAAGATCTAGATGCTGTGTTGTAAAGGCTATAAAGCTGAAAACTTAAGATGAACACAAGGTTTGATTTTGAATTCTATATTCTACTGTTTTGTATGAAAGACACTTTATTTAATATATCATCCTGCAAGCATCTTTCATTTGTTACTGTCAGACCTTCTTTCATCTTTGTCTATGCTTATGAGTGGAATTAGTTCTTTTGTCTCTGTTTAATGATTCTATGGTATCTATCATATTACTTTTGATTGTTAAGCAAGAATCATAAGCATCTTTGGCTAGTTTGTTGACCCATCATATATATGGTTTATGTATGTTTTGGTTAACTAATTAGTTTTCTTATCCATTTGTTATGCAAACCTATTTGACAATAGCTCTTGAAGGCCTTGTGTTGCATGAATATAGTTAAGACTGTCTTGAGAATACAATCCAGAGGTTAAGATTTTCATCTTGATCCAAACCCATACCTATTATTGAGAAAATAGTTTCCAAAAAGATTAAGTTACCAGGCATCTCTGACTTACAGCCTAGGAGAGTTTCCTGGAGTGATAACAAATTGGCGCCATTGCCGGGGAGAGGAGATCGAAGCTCGGCTTCCTTGGGAGACAACATAGATCCAACTTTGATGATAGACAAAGCCTGGACTTCATTTGGGTTGTAATCATCTGTCTGGTGACTCCATTGAAACGAAGTGGCTCCGAAAAGAGCTCACACCAGGGCGAACCAAGAAGGCCCACTAGCAGCACCAGTTCCTGACCCTGAGAAGATCATAAGTAAGGGAAAGGATTTACAAAGACAGGCTTTCAGATATGCAAAGACATCAAATCCAAGTATTCAAACCGACACTTCTTCTTTCATATCTAAAAGGCCTCTAGTTGAATCCCCTGCTACTGAAACTCATAGTTCTTAGGAAATTGAAATTGTATCTGAAAAATTGAAGGTTGAGGATCCCTCACTTTCCTCTAATGTTACAGACTCTGTTTTTGAGCATGATATTACATCCAACCTTAAAGAGGTAATTACAGGGCCCCCTCAGTGAAAAGAAACCTCTTCTTCTTCTTCTTTGAATTCCTCACCCACAAAGCCTATAGAGGGTGTTTTCTACACTCATACTAATCTGCCTGTTCTCGAAGATATTTTACATGATCTGTCCTCTAAGGAAGAAGAAATATTAGCCTTATTTCTTGGTCAATTTTACAAGGCTTCTTATTTTCCACCCATTTATGAAAAATTTGCTCAAAGTGAAGTAAGACAACCATTTTATTTAATCTCAGCCATCCCATCTCAACCTTCATCTCCTAAAAATTCTTCTTCTGTATCAACCCCCAAGATTTCCATGGTTGTCCCTTTAACCAATATGGAATAGATTTTAGCAAATAGGTATGCTCCACTTGTCTTGCCTAATCCCTTATCTTCCATGCCAACCGAAGATTATCAGAAATATATGCCAAAGTTTACCGGAGCTGGGGATTATACTGCTGAAGAACATATAGAAGCTTTTTATGCTTATGCTGAAAATATTAACATTTCAGAAGAAGATGTGTGGACCAGATTTTTTGTGTAGAGTTTGGATGGCCAAGCCCGGAAGTGGTTCAAAGAGCTACCAGCAAATTCAGTGACAGGTATTGAGCAACTAGATGAGGTGTTCTTAAAACACTGGGGAGAAAGAAGAGATCTACTATATTACATTTCTGAATTCAGAAACTTAAGAAGAGAAGATGGGGAGTCGATCTCAGACTTCATCAAAATATTTAATAGAATGTTTGGAAAGATCCCTGCAGAGATCAAGCCAAGTGATGCATCAACAAATATCACATTTTTTGTTGCTTTTGATCCAGATTTTTGTCTAATCCTTAGAGAAAGAAGATCATCCACACTTGCTTTAATGCAAGATGTTGCTCTCGAAGTCTAATCAAATATTATGGCATCTCAGAAACTTAAAGGAAAGGTTGAGAGAAACAAGTTTTCTATTGAGCCCCCTTCTTCTTCTAATAGTAAAATGGAAAAGATGGCCAAGATGTTGGACAACTTGACATCTGAAATGTCAAAATTGAAGATCCAGAATCAACAACCAGCAAGGACAAAAGAACCAAATGCTTTTGTCTCTAGAAATCCAAATGCTTTCCCTTACAGAAGGAACAATCAACAAGTCCAGATCCTTCAGAGAGACAAGAATGAAACTGATGATCAGAGAATAAGACCCCCTTTCCAAAATGCAATGCTAGAAGAAGAACATCAGATATCTCATGATGAAGTTGAAGAAACAGATGACATAAATTGTTTTGGTGACGAAAATGATTCCTCCTTTTTGACACAAGTAGACTATGAAGAAGCCCATATGGATCAGGAGATTCATGAGGCAAGTATTGAAGAATCTGTCTATCAGACAGATGATCAACAAGGTTATAATTTAAGATCAAAAAATGTTGCTCCCAAACCATTGCCCACTGCTCCTGTGAAGAAGAAAGAAGTTGTTGCCAAGCAGCCTGCTGCTCCTATAAAGTAGACCCCTATTTTTGCAAAACAACAGCAGAAGCAATCTCAGCCCCAAGTCAAGGAGCAAGCTATCCTTAGAGCTCCTTCTAATGAGGTAAAAAATTCTGACAAATCATCATACTCTTTCAATTTCGAATCAGAAATTCAGAAAGTAAAAATACCTATGCCATTGACCGAGCTTATGAAGAATGACATTTTCAAGTCAGCCATCCTAAATTCCCTTGAACCAAAGACCTCTTCATATACTGATTTTGTAAATTTATAATATGACAAGCCAACAGTAACTATAGGGCCTATGATAGAAGATCGAGATGATTCTTGTCCACCTTTATATATATCCCTAAATGTTCATGATAAGATCCTTCATAACTGCTTGCTTGATTCAGGAGCATCACATAATATTATGCCCAAAGCAGTGATGGACGAGCTTGGGCTTGAGGTCACCAAACCATATCATGATCTCTTCTCTTTTGACTCTAGGAAAGTCAGATGCCTTGGCCTCATAAAATACCTTGTTATAAACCTTGCCCAATTGCCAATGCGAAGCATGGTAATGGATGTGGTGGTTTCTAATATCCCACCCAAGTTCGGACTCCTCTTGTCACGTCCATGGAGCAAAAGGTTAGGAGGTACCTTGCAGATGGATCTTTCGTATGCTATGATCCCCATGTTTGGAGGAGAGATAAAAAGACTTTACAGAGAGAATCAACTTGCCTACATCATCAGCAATGCAAAAAATTCTGTAAATCATCCTATTTATGTTGTAGACACAGACTTTGTTTCGTGCATTCTTCAAATAGATGATTCTCAATCAACTCCTTTGCATCTTATTAAGCCCACTGAACAACAAATTGATGATAAGGGTGTTCCATTTTGGACCATGTATTTTGATGGTGCCAGTACCAAGGATTCAATAGGTGTAGGGGTAGTTTTGATTTCTCCTTTGGAAAAGGCTATGCATTTGTCTTTTAAGATTGATTTCAAAACTAATAACAATATAGTAGAGTATGCGGCTTTGATATTGGGCTTAAACACATCCAAGGAGATGGGGATTAAAGGATTAAAGGTGTTCAGAGATGCAGATCTCATCATACAACAAGTAAACAGTACTTTCCAAGCAAAGCATGTTAGATTGAAAGCCTACAGGGATGAGGTATGGAAAATTAGAGATTCTTTTTCCATTTTTGACATTTCTTATATACCCAGAGATATGAATCATCTTGTGGATTCCCTTGCTGTTTCAGCCAGCATGTTTATTCCTCTCATGCCTCCCAGGCTCAATTATGAAATCCAAGTCAAATACAGACCATCTTTACCCGACAATATTAAATACTGGAAATTTTTTGAAGATGATGATGAACCTAATAGATTTCTCTAGGTGGTAGATGAATTTTCTGATATGCATGTCGACCAACAAAATCTAAATGTAGAGGAATCCCAGAAGCCTAAGCTAAAACAAAAATTGGGTCAGCATGATATTGTTCAACTACCTAACAATTATATACCTAGGGGTTTGGTACCTCTTGAAAAGCTATTTGATCATAATGATGTCCCCTACAAGCCTGATAATAAGGAGAAAGAGCATGATGTTCATGAGCATAACATAGGAAGTGAAAGCCAACCTAATTTCATAAAACTGTCCTCTGAGTTGACTGTTGATCAGAGGTCTGAATATTGCATCATTTTGAAAGAATTTGCTGATGTTTTCTCTTGGAAATATAGTGATCTGAAAAATTATGACCCTGAGATCATTCAACATAAGATCCCACTTGAAAAAGACACCATCTCTTTTAAACAAAATCTTAGACCTATCAGTCCTCTTCTTTTGCCTGTAATTGAAAGAGAAATCAAAAAGCTTCTTGATGCTAAGATCATAATCCCTTTAAGATACTCTAAATGGATTGCAAATCTAGTAATAGTGAGAAAGAAAAATGGTGAGGTCAGGTTATGTGTGTACTTTAGAAACCTAAACAGATGCTCTAAGAAAGATAACTATCCCCTACCTAAGATGGAACATCTGTTGCAAAGAATTTCAGGGGCTACTGTTAGGTCTTTCCTGGATGGTTTTTCTGGCTATAACTAGATTTTTGTCCATCCTGATGACCAAGAGAAGACTGCTTTTACTACTCCTTGGGGTACCTTCATGTATACCAATATGCCATTTGGATTAATGAATGCTGGGGCCACGTTTCAAAGGGCCATGGACATATCTTTCGTGGGTGAGAAGCACAAGTTTGTCCTCATCTATCTTGATGACATCACAGTTTATTCCAGTAGTCATGAAGAGCATCTAAAGCATTTAAAAAGAGTTTTTATGAAGTGCAGGCAATTCGGAATTTCATTGAATCCCAAAAAGTCCCATTTTTCTCTCAGGAAAGGCAAGCTCTTAGGCCACATTGTCTCAGCAGAAGGCATGAAAATTGATCCATCTCGGGTGGAATAAATTCAGAGGCTGTCCTTACCAAGGTCGAAAAAGGATATTCAATCGCTACTCGGTAAGATAAATTTTGTTAGAAGATTTGTTCCAAATTTTGCCGAGCTAGTAAAACACATAACATGTATGTTGAAAAAGGGGTCTGAGATCAAATGGAAGACAACACAATGAATTCATTTCAGGATATCAAACAGGCTATCATAGAATCCCCGACTCTGATCAGTCCGGATTACAGCAAGAGTTTCTACATTTTTTCCTTCGCTTCTTATGACACAGTGGCAGCAGTCTTGTTACAGAAAGATGATAAAAATATGGATCATCCAGTTGCCTTATTCAGCAAAACACTCAGAGATGCTGAAATAAGGTATGATCCTATTGAAAAACAAGCCTATGCTCTCATAAAATCTTTAAAAGCTTTCAGAATTTATATCCTCCCCTCAAAATTCATTGCATATGTTCCTTCACCCTCCGTGAAAGATGTTTTGACCCAGCCTGATATTGATGGAAAGAGGGCTAAATGGATTGCAAAGTTGATCGAGTTCGACATTGAAGTGAAGCCCACCAAATTGGTAAAAGGCCAAGGCCTTGCTAATCTTTTAACAAAGAAAAACCATGAGCTGTTGGACATAGATTTCATAGGGAAAAATTCAGCAAATTTGCAGACGGAGGTGGCAGCAGAAGGACAACATAACAATCAACAGGTGGCAGAGAATTTGTCTTCTTGTGAATGGTACTCAGGTATTATACATTTTTTACAAAAGATAGAGGGTCCTCCTGAACTCAGCGTGACTCAAGCCCGAGCCCTTAAGCTCAGAGCCATCAAATTTTACATTTACAATAATCTGTTATATTGGAAAGACCCTACTGGTTTACTACTCATATGTTTAGACAAAGAAGAGTCGGTGGAAGTTATGCATCGATTTCATTCAAGTGTTTGTGGAGGTCATCATTACTGGAATACCACTGTTCATAAAATTCTAAGGGTTGGGTACTATTGGCCTTTTCTTTTCTCAGATGTGTGTGCCTCCGTCAAAGCTTGTGATAAATGTCAAAGATTCACAAGAAAACAATAGCTAAAATCTCTGCCCCTAAGACCTATAGTAGTGAATGGCCCTTTTCAGCAGTGGGGTTTAGATTTTATAGGAGAGATAAATCCTTCATCTAGTGGTCAACATAAGTGGATCTTAGTAGCCACCAATTATTTTACAAAATGGATAGAGGCAGTTCCCACCAGGAATGCCACTCACTAGGTTGTCATGAAATTTCTTTATGAAAACATCTTGAGCAGATTCGGTTGCCCCAAAAGGCTAGTAATAGATAATGCAACAACTTTCAAAGCCAATGCATTGGTCAACATGTGTGAATCAATGGGCATCCAGTTGGTACATTCAACTCCCTACTACCCTCAAGGTAATGGCCTGGACGAATCATCCAATAAGAGCCTGATCAGAATCATCAGAAAGATGTTAGAGGAGAAAAAAAAGAATTGGGATTATAAACTAAAATTTTCTTTGTGGGCAGACAGAGTAACTATCAAAAAGTCCATAGGAACTTCTCCATTCAAATTGGTATATGGGACTGATGCCATTTTTTCGGTTCAGTTAATTTTACCAGTGGCTAGATTTTTTCAAGAAGAGCAAACTGAGTCAAATGAAATGGTAAGAAGAATGCTTGATTTGGTGGAATTGAAGCAGGCCCGCGAACAGTTAGTGGACAGATCAGAGGCTCATCAAAAGAGGATCAAAGATACTTTTGACAGAAAGGAAAAGGTGGATAATTTTTAGGTTGGTGATTGGGTTCTGAAATGTGACGCTCTCAGATAGGATAAAGGCAAACATAACAAGTTCGATTCCTTGTGGACCGACCCTTTCATGATAACTCAAGTACAACAAAACAACACATTCATTCTGCAAATTTTGGGAGGTGAAGAAATGTTCGGTGGCCCAGTCAATGGGCAATTTCTGAAACTCTATTTTGTCTAAGGCTGTGAAGCCTTGTCATTGCAATTTTATTTTCAGTCTTTATTTTTACAGAATAACTCCATGCCCAATGGAAACACTAGTAGATAGTTTTAAGTTTTCTCTTTTTAGGAAAGGAATTGGTTTTGTGGTTCTTGAAACCTCACAGGGAGGTGTTCATCCCCAATAGGAGCCAGTGTTATCTTCTCAAATAAATTGATGAAGATTTTTCTTTTTATGTGACAGACTGTGGTCCAAAATTTATTTGAAAAGTTCTTTAGGTATGTTAGGGAGTCTATTTTCTATAAATAAACTTGGAAAGAACTTTTGATTTGGTTTTGTCAAGAAAAATAAAGAATCTCAGGTTTCGGTGGTTTAGGCGAGCCTGAAAACGCTCATTAACCACCGAAAACCTTCGTTCTCGGTAGTTAAGGGGGAAATAAAAAACACAGTTAACCACCGAAAAGATTTCCACGGGAAAAATGAAAAGCCCGTGCTTTTGCATGAGCTAGCTGTCAATTAGCGTAATCATGAAGACATAACCATCAAAATTCCATGGAGGTGATAAGGTATTCACGATATTATTGCATCTATCTAAAGATTGATACCCTGTTGTCCATTTTTAACTATATTTGTCATTTCAGAATTAAGGCTCGACAGAGACACAAAAACTCATGTGTGATTCCCGACTAACATAAATGATTAGTCGCATAGCCCCTAACTATCTCCAGTCACAAGGAAACAGATCCATTATGACCCCGATTAATCTCTGTTTTGATTCCATTAATTATCAATTCGAATCCGAGAGTCATTGTGACAGTCTTGAACCCATGATTTCATCAAGCAAACGCATATTTAGAGACCATAATCCTGTTTTTGTGGTGATTGTCGAGTGGAGTTTGATTTCAGCAGATCGTTATCAAGCCAATTGTCATACCAATCAAGCCAATTCGAGTCATCAGGTAGTTCGAATCCCATACTGTTTCAATTTAATTGTACATCTCACCGAAACTCAAAATTTTCGGCTTGTATTCAGTCAGTCTGTTGTTTATATTCGGTTAGTGATTGAGCTATGCAATCATAACTCTGAGTCACCCTTTCCCATTTGTTTTAATCTAAGTCATACTCCCTGTCACCCTAAATCATAGAGTCTTTGTCCCCCTGGCATGAAGATTTTCCTAAGTCACAGGTACAGGTCAGTAATTACTAAATGCCGAAAGCAAGGCCAGTTCTAAGGGCTGAATTGGATGGAGTTTGGTACCTTGAGGCTCACCCTGAGGTGGTCGAGTTATTCAAACAAGCAAGAGTCTATACATACTGTGAAAAATTGGCGGAGTTCCACCAACAGGTGTCTGAATCCTTTGCTATCTCGTATGATGGAAGAGAAACAATAGTGGGAAAAGAGGAGTTTGTGGTCGATGAGGCAGCCATAGCTGAGATCACTGGTCTCCCTAGAACAGGGGATTGCTAGTTCAAATCAACTTTGCCTTCAAACATTGAATTTAGATCCTACCTACAGCCTTTGCACAAGGATCTTATATGGAAAAAAGACATACCAATGTCTTATCTGGAACCTAAGTGGCAATCTCTCCTGAAGGCAATATTTGTCTATATCACCTATGAAGGTAGATACAATAGAGTCATGTTTTATCACTTCAAGTTATTGAATCATTTTACAGGTAGGTCTCCCATCAATTTTCCCTTCTACCTACATAAAACTCTCACCAAAATGGCCAGACAAGTCAAGGCAAAGCCTACCAAGGTGGCCAACAGATTGTCACACTAGGGTTTGATTACACTTATTATTAAAGAGTCATTGAAGAAGAAACAAGTAGACTGGAACTACTTCCTATTTTGGAATGAGTTCCAAACCAAATGTCAACAGGATGAAAAGGGGAAGAAGTCCATTGCTAAGAAGTCTCTCACACCTAAGATCAGCCTAAGAAAGAGGAAAGCTATCTCACCACCAGGAGAGCCGATATAATTTTCCTCTACTAAAAGAAAAAGATCTAAAATAAAGTTATAGTTTGAGGGTGAGAAGACCAAGGACCTTGATGGAGGAGATAACCCTTTAAACTTACCATACAGTGTCTCAGAGCCAGAACAGGAGTTAGCAGAGACACAAGGTGATGAACACGCTGAGCAAGTTGCAGAAGATTGTCCCAACTTGCCCTCACCAACTCCTCCAGAGGAACACAATCAACCATTAGCAAAAGCTTCTTCAAGCAAACCTAAAGCATCTAAGGCACAGAAAATCAATAAACTCCTGAAACAAGTCTATGAGATGGAAGTCTTAGAAAGAGTTATTAAAAAGGAAAATTTAGACTTGACTGAAAGAAATGCAGAACTTTTCAACATAAACCAAAGTCTCAAGGAAAAGCATGATAAAATCAAGGACAGGAACAAGGTGCTGATAAGGGAGAACATGAAGATGTACAGGCAACTTAGACTTCTGAGGCTGAAATTAAAAGATTCTCAACCTCCAACACAAGAGAAAACAAGTTTGGAAACTCTAGTCGAGTTAGCTACAACAATGGTATATATACCACAGTCTTCCACACAGCAAATTGAAGTTCGCAGATCTGCACGAAGAAGAGATGCATCATCCAAAAGACCTTGAACACTCAACAAAGCATCAAGGTAATCATTTTTGCAAATTTTGAAGTTTTGACAAAGCTAAGTTTTTGGTGGTTTAGGTGAACAGGACGAAGGTTCATTAACCACCGAAATCAGAGCTTTCGGTAGTTAATCCACCCAGAAGTCTTCTATGTTAACCACCGAAACCTGTAACTGGACAGAGGAAGCTAAATTTTGCACAGATCGAGGTTTTTCTGATCCAAATCATTTGAAAACACTCATGATGGATAGATGATGAATTATATATTCAGTTTCAAGATCCATTTTTGGTGCATAAGGATTAGAAAAGGTAGCCAAGTTGGTTTTGGCACCTATTTTGGTGGAAACAAATTGGGATATTTTGCACATCTCAGTAAATTCAAATTGTATCTTTTGGAAGAGTCATCACTCAGCCTTGGAAGGCTATTCTGCACTGCACAGGGACTCTACAAGATATGAAGACCATGAAATGTGGGATTGACCTCATTTTGAGGATCATTCCTTATCTTTTGCAAGTTAGTTTTGACTTTCTATTTTAGGCATATCTGATCCATTAATTCAGGATCTAGATGCTGTGTTGTAAAGGCTATAAAGATGAAAACTTAAGATGAACAGATGGTTCGATTTTGATTTCTATATTCTATTGTTTTGTATGAAAGACACTTTCTTTAATATATCATCTTGCAAGCATCTTTCATTTGTTACTGTCAGACCTTATTTCATCTTTGTCTATGCTTATGAGTGGAATTAGTTCTTTTGTCTCTGTTTAATGATCCTATGGTAACTGTCATCTTAATTTTGATTGTTAAGCAAGAATCATAAGCATCTTTGGCTAGTTTGTTGACCCATCATATATATGGTTTATGTATGTTTTGGTTAACTGATTAGTTTTCTTATCCATTTGTTATACAAACCTATCTTACAATAGCTCTTGAAGGCCTTGTGTTGCATGAATATAGTTAAGACTATCTTGAGAATACAATCCAGAGGTTAAGATATTCATCTTGATCCAAACCCATACCTATTATTGAGAAAATAGTTTCCAAAAAGATTAAGTTACCAGGCATCTCTGACTTACAACCTAGGAGAGTTTCCTAGAGTGATAACAAGAGTATTAAAGGAATTTACATGTTCTATCACAAAATCTCCATCTTCCATCCTGAGATGATACAACTTCTTTCGAAGAAACAACTTGTTTACCAGGGACTTTGATTGATACAAATTCCCCATCTTATCCCATAGTTCCTTAGCTATAGATTCTCCCGAGACGTTCAACAACATCGAATCTGCCAAGCATAGTCGAATAGTACTCCTTGTTCTTCTGTCCAACTTCTCATAATCTTTCGTCGACATACCAGTAGGTGGTGTACTAGTAGGTTGTGTACTAGTAGCCTGTGTGCTAGTAGACGGTGTACCAGTAGTCTGTGTACCAGGATCCAGAACGATCCATTGTTCTTTGTCTACAAGAAGGTCTTCCATCTTGAGATTCCATAGTTCAATTTTTTTACCGTTGAACTTCTTTATCTCAATTCTAGATGATCTCTCCATTCCTCTTTCTATACTCGAATCTCCACTACAAAAGCTCCCACTAAACCTAGGTTTATCACAGACCCAAGATAAACTTGATCTATCAAGACCGAGCCAAAACCTCAACAACAAAGGCGTCCCTCTGAAGCCAAAAACGAGCTCTGATACCACATGTAAGTTTTAAACCTGTGAAGTAAAGCAATGCATATAGATTCTTAAGAAAAACAAAATTTAATCAATGGCTCATACACAAAGTACACAAAGATTTATACCGGAAACCCTCAACCGGGGAAAATCTTTCTTATATTCATTATTTCGAATTTCACCATTCACCATACAATATATACAATGTTTTTAGGTATTCTGTTGATACCAAAACCTTAATCCCTTAATTCGGGATTAATTTAGAAAACCACTAAAAATAGCAAAATCCATTAAAAATAGCAAAAAACGCCCAACTAGAGGGATCGTTAGACGTAGTTGTCGAACCTGACATGCCCACACACACACATGCAAAGAATATAACATATACCCAACACTAATTTTATCACATAAACTTGTCAAAACATTAAAGGTTTGTGGTTTCTACCTAAGTCTGTATTTTTTCCTGTCTCTCCTCCTTTTGCAAACCTGATTGTAAGTTTTTCCTCTCGGCTTGTAGTTTTTCTTTTGTCTACCTTCGTCCATTTGATTGACCTATTTTATCTAATATTGATCACTTCTCTCTTGATCTATGTCACTGATCATTTGTTTTCTTGAGCCCTCAGTCAGTCGTCCAGGTAATTGTTCACAGAAACCACAACCATAAACACAAGCTCAACACTTAGAGTAGGCTGGTATGGACTTAAATCAAGAGAGCGAGCAAGATCATATTTCAATGACAGAGATCCATCAGGAATATCAGATTGACGACCATCGAGCGATCGAGATCATAGAGTTTCACGAAGTATAGCATTAGATTTATGAAATCGCGAGGCCAATCCTAGCCATTGATCTTGGGAAGGACACATGGCACAAGATTATCATTTCGCTGACTCGCAGAATGGAGCAGTCAAAGGGAAGATTCATGAGGATTTGCGAAATGAGAAATGATCTGAGTCATTCATTAGGGGAACCTGTGGCAAAAGATCAGAGAAATCACGATTTCACGTTTTAGAGGTTTCAGCATGGAGCAAGGCACGAAGCCCTGAGTCCTAAAATGACGATAGCCGAGGTCCCGAAGTGTTGATATCAAAAAAATATCGATATTATTCTCGATCGTCTGATCAAAGGGAACACGTGGCACATGATCCAAGATATCACGATTTCACGAGTCAGAGGTTTTATCATGGAGCAAGGGGCAAGTTCCCGAAACGTAAAATCACAACGTGCCTGGGAGTTAGGCCCATGATCACAGCCCGCGGTCAATATGGAAGTACGGCCATAAAGAAAGGGAAATAACCTATTGAGCAGCGGGAAACTAAGGTTGTTCGAGGAGAGGATCGTGGCCTTTTGATTCAAGGAAAATCCAACCGCAGAGGGACCATTTCACGGTTTCAGGCATCGAAACATTGTGAATCAAGGGGAGCGAGAACTCCCGAATTGCAAAAATATCGAAATCTCATTTGGGATAAGCACAAGGTCATAGCCTATGGTATCATGGGGAAAGGGAATGGATCCATGAAAAATATCGAAAAACCCCTCTTGATCTCAGTAGAAGATCTGTGTGATTTCAAGGTGTCGAGATCAATTTGGGAGAGTCATGGGCACCGCCTGGAAAATCCACGCATGTCAGAATTCATCCTGAGCCCGATGCAGGTATTTAATGAAAATGGGGAAGGTGGTTGAAACATGGTTTCACCACATAAATGGAAAGCATGGAAGAGCTGGTCGTGAAGGGAAGATTGTCAGCCGAAAGTTTCCTGTCATGGATTTTCTTGTAAATCCCATACCGATCTGATCTTGCATCTGATAGAAGAATGCAAGTTCAGCCTAACAGAAGAAGAAGCAGACGCCAAGAATTGAATGCAATGACCAGAGTGTGCTTATGAATGGATAAAGTTTCTTTGAGTATAAATACTCATTTTTGATATTTTGTTAGGGTCGATGGTTGAGATAGGCTCCCTTATTGTAAAGTTTTAATGAAGATCTAGTTCTTCTGGTTATGTATCTATAGTTGATACTTCTTGTTTAATGTAATTCAACTTATTTCATATCTCTGTAAACAACTGTGTTAGAACACTTGGGCATGGAGGATCCAGTCGAGGGTAGTTATGTTTTTTTGATGTAGGTTTGATCACTGTGACATCGCGACCAGTTTTAATCAGTTTTTGTGTTGACTTTTCCCTCCAATGCTGAATGACTCGGGCATGGATGATCTAGTCGGGTCGTTGTTATTGAATTGTGATGTATGTTTGATTTCATTTCAATGATAACTTCATTCAGTTCCTTAAAACTCTGAACCAAGAGGATCTTGTCTTCTGAGTTTTTCTTCTTTAGGATGCTGGAAGACCGGATGTCCATAGAAGACCTCTCCATTCTCCTCAAGTTCTTCCCCCTACTCACCTTTATTACAACTTACTGACTGAATTTAGATCAAGACCTCATATGCTTATGCACACCAGCCTAGTTTTCTGAGTTAAAGCGACATAATTCTGAGGCTGTGTCCATTAGAACACCCTTAAATTTATTCATTGTGACATATAAACTGATGGGTAGTGGGCTTACCTCTGCTGCAATCTAGAGGTGAATTCTAGTGCTAACACTCTGGATCATGCCTTCCTTGAAAATAAATATGTGTAGTGGTCACGTTCTTGATGAGAAAATCGTAATCCTTAGAGGTCGTAATCCTCAGAGATCGTGGCGAGTATTCGGTGTACATTTGCAGGTCTCTCTCACTGGTAAAGAAGAGTTGGTCTTATAGATTGAACTATGTGTAGGGTTTCAAATATAGAACCACATTAAATCCCAATGATTGAGTGAAGACACTATCATTGATTTCGAGGGTTGATTTAAGCACATAAATTCGAGGTTATACAACGATTAATGTTGCAGGGTTAATGACCTCTCCATTCGGTCCGCCATTCCAACATTGACTGATAAAGAGAAGCCGATTCTCTGACTGTAATCAGGTTCAATACCAACATCTCACCAATTGTTTTGTTAAGAATTATTTAAAATCTGAATATCATGCGCACCATTGTGGCCGTGCTCGGTAAAAAAAAATGTGAATGACTTGAACCCCACATATGACATCGATGCTGCTTTCAAAATGTAACATAGGTGACATATTCTCAAAATTGTCATCTTTCAGGGAAAGTTGACTTCAACCATCAGAAGGAAAGTCATTTGAATGGAACATTCTTAGAATCACTTGTACGTCCAACAATACTGATAATTGATGCCTATAAATACTTGAACAACCAACCTCCATGGTGACAAGAGATAAAGAATATTTCGATATGATATTAAAGGTTCTACGTGGATATGGAAATATGATCCTCCCTA
The DNA here is from genome assembly GCA_009831015.1 of Picea engelmannii. Classification (NCBI taxonomy): domain Eukaryota; kingdom Viridiplantae; phylum Streptophyta; class Pinopsida; order Pinales; family Pinaceae; genus Picea; species Picea engelmannii. Next base: position 220,082 of record ML781140.1, on the reverse strand, counting down.
TGGAAAAAAAAGTTTGTGTTCTTGATCTTATATTATGTTTGGACCAACACTGGGTTCATCATCACCTAACTTAACCAATTTCCTTCTTAACTAATGACACTACAAGTACAATTGATTATGTCAAAGAGATTCCTTGAATAGATGAGTGATTCAATAGCGAAATCCTTGAGCACATTTGTGACAATGCTTTCCAACTAAATTTGCAAATGGGTGTGCTCCAAAGTGAGAAGTGAAGATACGAGGCCAGGTGATCATTTTTGGTGAGCTATGAAGACGATGTGATAGATGACACATTTTAAAAATTATCAAACATAAAGTATTATCCAAATAATGAAAGCTTGAAGACAGTTGATGTGAGATGAGAAAGGAACCCTTGGTGCAATCATGGATCCAAAGGGATCTCAGTGCATTTAGAGGAACAACACACTGGAAGTGAAAACTCGAGGTTTGATTTTTTTGTTTTAATTAACATGCATCTAACCTACATTTATAAGGTTGCTACATTACAAGTAGGTATTGTGCTATGACAACAATCCTTAAATTGTTTTGATTTTAGAGATGTACTCATGAATCTCCTCTAGGAGATATTCTTTTATTATTTCCTTTCGTTTGTCTCCTCATTTTAAGAATGTTAACAACAAAGGAACATGGTTATCCTTTAGACATCATAGGGAGTCAAAAATATTTGAGAAGAAGGAAAAGACAATACCTTCTCCCCTTCAATAGTTCAGAGGGAGACAATTATTGATCCAGTTGCTCTAGTTGATATTCCCAGAAACATTGCAGTAGGTCATGAAAGGCCTATCTAAACTCAACAAACTCTACAAGGGCTAGAGGGATATGCAGCTGATGGAAGTGTCAAGAAATATAAAGTGAGATTTGTAGCCAGAAGATTCCCACAAACAGAGGGAGTTGTCTATGATGAGACATTTGATCCAGTAGCTCGATACACTTCCATTCGTACTATCATCCATGAGTTAGAAACTACAACATATGGATGTAAAGACAACCTTTCTCAATGGTGAGATTGAGGAAGGAGTTTACATCGAGTAGCTAGAAGGATTTGTAATATGCGATGAGAAATATCATGTGTACAGGTTGAAGAAATCCCTGTATGGACTAAAGAAGACACCTCATTCTTGGTACGAGAATATGGATGGATTCTTGATGAGTTTGGGTTTCAGCAAGAGTGTTTCTAACCCAAACTCCCATTATTACATTATTGGTGATGAGAGCCTAATTTTGGTGACTTACTCAGGAAGTGTTGTTGTTGGATACAAGAAAGATTTGACTTGTGATTTCAAGATAAAGGATATGGGTATGATGCACTACTTCTTGGTACAAGATGTATGTCAGAGGACCGATAAGATTTTCCTGAGTCAAGGAAAATATACAGTGGGGATATTAAAGAAGTTCAATATGACACAATGAAAATCCATCCCTACACCAATGGTGATGGATTTGAACAAAATGAATGATGATGATTCAAACGATATTGATCCATAGCTGATTGGATCACTGATGTATCTGGTTAACACCAGAACTGATATATGATATCCAGTGAATGTACTTTTTCAATTCATGAGTCATCCAAGACAGAATCACTGGATAGAAACGAAACATGCATTGATATATCTACGAGGCACAGTTGGGTATGACCTAAGATATGCCTCTAGTATAGACTTGAATTTGCAGGGATATGTGAATGGGAAGAGAGTGTAGTGGACCGGAAGAGCACGTTCGATTGTTTTTTTACATAGGGGTATACCATGGTTTCCTGGTGCAGCAGGAAACAAAGATCTGTAGCCTTGAGTACCACAAAAGAAGAGTATATAGCATTGAGTGTGGTAGTCCGCAATGTAGTGTGGCTTCGCAAACTTCTGAAAAACTTATTTGATCATGAGATGGATCATGTATTAACTAGAGATGTGTGAATCTCTCTGAGACCCCCGTGTTTCATGATAGATTGAAACATGTTGAGATAAAATATCATTATATCATAGACATGGTGGAGAGGAAATCAGTACACGTGCAATACCATCCTACACATGAGTAGATTGTAGATATCTTCACCAAACTGCTTTCCAAGATGAAGTTTGAGTACTTCCACGAGATACTTGGCCTGGTGAGTATTACCTCCCTAGCTGAGAGGGAGTGATGATGATTATTTCCAAGACAAATTTCGAGTACTTCTATGAGAGACTTGACTTGATGGAGAATGCCTCCCTAGCTGAGAGGGAGTGTTGATTATTACAACTACGTGAGACATCCTCTAGGATATAGACTGAGTGAGTCGGCCTGAGAGAAATCCCATGAGTTGGGTGTGCCCATGAGTTGGGTGTGTGGTTCCTCTCTGAGATGGAGAAGGAACGTTTTTTTCAACTGTGTTGGGTGAGGAAGCCCATGAGTTGGGTGTGTGGTTCCTCTCTGAGATAGAAATGGAACGTTGTGTGCCCTGTGTGGGGTGAGGAATCCCATGAGCTAGGTGCATGTTTCCTCTCTGAGACGAAGATGGAATGATGTGTTCCCATGTGTGAGTAATCCCATGAGTTGGGTGTGTCATTCTCTCTGAGGCGAAGATGAAATTATGTACTGGTCTCCTCTATCCAGAGATTTGAGATGATGTGATACTCCATATGATTCTCCTGTGAGATAGAGTGAGAAAGTGATATTCTGAGTTGGAGGTGCATGTGGCTGAGCACATGTGAATGTGAGCCTAGTGGATGAGCACTAGTGAGTGTGATTCTCCTGTGAGACATAGTGAGATAGAGATGTGGACATCCCTGTGGTTGATCACAGATGAATGTGCCTCTAGTGGATGAGCACTAGTGGGCATATGATATCCCTTGCTATATTGTCCAAGAGTCAGACTTACGTGTAACCTTATTTGTGATGTAAAGGGTACAGGTCGGCCCCACCATAAAGTAAAATATAATTAATGTAAAAGATAATTAATAGGGTAATTATTAATTATATTTTGAGTTATTGAGGTCGGCCCTATTGTGCCAATAGACACATCATTTGATGTGATAAGTATTGTATAAATAAAGGTGAATCCCCATTGAGGAAACACACTTAACATTGTGTCATCTCATGATTTGAGAAGTTGTGGTATGAAATTATGAAAATTACAACACCCTCTTGTGTGCTAGGTTTGGTGATGATGTGGGAGGTCTTTCTCTTGAAGAATATAGAAAAATATTGGCTGGGTTTTCTTCCTTTGTTGAGAAGGGTTTCCCAGCATACTTCTTTTGTTATTGTGCATGGTTATTCTTCTTGTGATCTTGGTTTATTGAAAACATTGTGTTGTTGCAAATGGTTATGGTTCAGTTTATGATAAACTGAAATAAATTTAAAATGCATCAACTAACCATAGTGACAATTCAACATTTATCTTCTTTAGTGAGACCATTGCAACAGTCTGGTATTATTGAAGAATTTATTTCATTTGCACCCCCAGCTTTCATTAGTTCCTCGTCATTTATGATCTTAATGTATCGACGGTGGTTCTAATTCTTCCACCATGCCTTTGAAGCAGTTTCTCAATCGACAGATGTAAAATGAGTCTATGGACATAAGTATATTAGTGCAAAAATATCCCTTTCATGGAAACTACAATGGAAGTGACCAACTCAATTGAGAGATCCTAGTCATGGATAAATATGTAGAGGTGATAGACAGAGCCCATAAATCATATGCAAAAGGTGTTTTCTTTGTATATCATGAGCGGATTTCAGATCTAAATCGAGGTGAAGGAGTAGATTATGAGTTCTCACTTCATATTGTAATCACTTTTTCCTTATCAATAGAATTATGTGTCTGAGGACACATCCCAAATATCCAAGAGCCTGACAAAGAAGCTCTTCATCAAAAGCTGTAACAACGAGTTGCATTATTTGTTGCTTGTTAAAAGAGCATTGTTGAACAACATCCTGAGATCTGTGGAGGGTGCATGAACTTCGTCAAGAGAAGATTTGTGAAGGAGGAGTGCCTATAGATGCCTTTGATGTGTGAAGGAGGAGAGCATGTAGCTTCATTCTGTGATCTAAGTGAGAGTAACGAGAGCAGAATGATGTTTTCGCCAATCAAGATCAGCCAAATACACAGGAAGCAACTCAGAGGCAACGAGGGCGATGGTATTTCCTCCTAGAGAAATAGCCAAGTGATCCAAGAACTCTTGATCAATACTATAATTACTTGATTTAGCGACATCCTCATCTTTAGTATTGGAAACATTTGTGCGATCCAAAATGGTGTCCTTGATCTGCTAATAAAGAGGTATGACACACTGACTATTCGTAGAATCTTTTATTGACTAGTATTTGTTTTTTATCGACAGGAATTCGATATACATTAGAACTATTTTTAAGAAGATTTCAAGAAATCTGAACCCACCATGTCCGATGATTGGTATATATGGTGTGGAAACCACTTGAAATAGTCAACACAAACTATATCTAAATATTTATTGTATAGAACTGTGGATTCGACTTCTAATATTACAACAAATTTTTCCTCAGATCCCACACTTAGTTGTATATATGCACATGCCTAGTAATCCGTTGATATAACACTGCTCTTGCTTGGATTATTGAGATGCAGTGATCATCGCCCCATTTGGACAATAGTCAGAGTTCACAAACAATGTATTTATGGGATTCTTTAGATGACTATGAGGATCTTAGGTGATTCATTAGCGATACTGCGATCCATTCCCGGAGGGTTTAAAGGGCCTCGAGGATTTTGAGGGTTTCCTTGATCCCATCGTGGGGAATTGAGATCTAGAAATGGAATTCCATCTAATCCATTCTTAAGATCTCATTCATGGATGTAACGACAAGTCCTATTGAGAAGGATATGTCAATCCCACTTTTATTTCCCTGGGCGGACTTTCTATTGTTGACATTGCAATCTGAGCCCAAATGTACGCGAGAATTATGTAATTCTAGTTGTTGAGACCACGAAGGAATCATCCAAGGGTTCTATTTCACCTTCTTCTCTAGTGACATCTCGATCAAAGTATATACAAAAGCTACTTCTTCCCAACATATGGATTGGTATTGTTCAAAGAAATGATCTGTGCTTTCTAAGCGTATTGAAGGTAGCTCGATTTGCACAATTTCACAGACATTTTTCTAACTTGTATCTAGAGGGTTATATATATTGTTTTTGAATATTGTCAGTGGCTTATTGCATTGATTCAATTGTTGCATGAATTTAGTTCATTTTATTTGTGAGGGTGACATTGTTGTACTCATAGGATTCAAAATAATCCATTCAAAAGTGATGTTTAATGTTCACTAAAACCAGAGGCTCTCCTCTAATTGAAAAGGGAGAAGAATAAGTTGAGAGTTTTATGTACTACAACAATTAATACAAATATTCATTTTGTAGTGTTTAAGTGTCCTAGATCCGCCCAAAATTGAATAAGGGGATCTTAGGTACACCTTGTGTAGTGTGTTCTTGTAACACACCCACTACCTATTTCAATTTTTTTCCGGTTCTCTGTCGGACTCGAGCCCTTAAATAACCCTGGAGACCCAACGCAAACTGGCTTCTTCTTTCTTCTTCTCCATCCTCATGCGTTCGCGGGTCGTGACCATGGTCCAATTTGAATGTAGTTCCTATTTGGATTTTGCGATCTTCCAATCCCCGATGTGCCCCTAGCGCATTAGCCCTCCAGACTAAGCCTGTGGTCCACGTGACCACTACCCCGGGACCGTAGTCAAACCTCTACGTCGGGGTTTCGGGGTTTTCGATGTTGATGTGCATACGCCCATGGGATTCACGATTCTCTGATTCCCAACATGCCTCTGCCTCAGCTAGCGCTCCTGGCTCAGCCCTGGTCCACGTGACCGTTACCCCGTGTCCACAACCTTACCACGTCGGGGTTTCACGTTTCGTGATTTAAAAAGGGGTAAACACCATGTCCACGGGATTCCCGATATTCTGATTAACCAAACGCCGAGGGATGGCTTCCCTTGTCGGGACTTTCTCGATAGCTCTGATCTCCTCCACGTGTCCCTCCAAATGGACAGTCCAGATCCTTGTCGAGATTTCGGGACTTTTGATGTCCTGGTTCCTTCGACCTCAGGAATGTCGTTTTCCCGATTTTCTGACTCTCGTCAGATCTTTGACACCTGTCCCTCTGGATGGCCGGCTCAGATTACGTCGGGGTTTTCACCTAGGACTTCCCTGTTCTCTTGTGCCTGGAAATGCCAATTTCCCAATGAGCCAAATGCTGATGGTGCTTGATCTCCGCCATGTGTCCTCTGCCAACAGACGATCCAGCTCCTTGTCGGGATTTCGAGACTTTTGATGTCCTGTTTCCTTCGACCTTAGGAACTCCGATTTCCTGATGACGGCTATGTTGACTCACTTTAGATTTCAGACACCTGTCCCTCTAAATGGATGGCTCAGATGATGCCGAGGTGTTCGATCTGGATTTTCCCTGATCCCTGGTATGGCATGCCACCTATCCTCCACCCCTTCGACTGTGGCCCCACACATCCTTCCGTTGGGATATCACGTTTTGCGATTCCAAGTTGTAAGGGTTTCTTACCTTCAGATTCCCCGATGCTTCCAACTCTGACTCCTTTACGACCTCCTGACACGTGTCCTCAACTATGGACGGCTCAGAGCTCATAGGGATATCGCGGATCACGATTCCAAGCGGTAAGTTTTCTTTGCTCTCGCAAACCCTAATTTTCCGATATGCCGATAGATGGCCTTCTTGTCGGGACTCTTTCCGGTGGTGCTTGATCGCTGCCACGTGTCCTTCCAGATGGACGGCTCTGATCTTGTCAGGATATCGTGGATCATGATTCCAAGCAGCAAGATTTCTTCATTTCCGGAATTCCCGATAACTTCAATATCCCGATGACTTCTTAGGGACTCTCCTCAGTTCACTAGGGCTTAACCCCGGTGTAACTCCTGCCAGATCTAACGGTTAGCGGGAGTTCAGCTGCTGATCGAACGGTTCTGATGCCACTTTGTGCACTCTTTCACAACTTTATGGATGGGGAAATCAGCGGTCCGGATGTTCTCATGGAACATGGGGATATACGTCTCTAGAATCTTCACTACCCACGAAGACACCGAACAACCAGGTGGTAAGGCCTTTAACGCCCTACCTTCTCCTGCTAATCTAACGGTCGTGGGGAAATTGTAGTTTTCCCGACGAATTCTCATCCGTCAATTCGATATTCCTTCCTTAAGCTTCCATCTCGGGTTTTTAAGAGGATCGTTCCTCCTCGTATAGGGTTATTAAGACTTGCACCTTCAAGTTCATATTCCAGGTTCTGGGTAAACCTTTCCAGGGAGGGAATCTCTACAAGAGATCTATTCCGGGGCTTTCTTGGATATGGGTGAAGGGAAACAATTTCCTGAGAACTGGCTGGAAGCCTAACATCGTTCAGCCTAGGCATAATTAGATTCAGTTTATCAACGTAAGGCATGCATGGCTTCCTCTATTATAAGAATATGCCTATTAATCATTATCAAAACACTGCACAAACATTCTTACACAGGAATCATTTACAATTTCATAGGTCTATGAGCATATACATATATGTATCATTCTATGAATTTCAAGAGGCAATATGTAAACAAAACACTTATCAGAAGTGACTTCAGAAATGGATGCAACTGCTGAGAGGGGTGCTCGTTTCCAGCCAATCGTAGGCTCAACGACTCCCAATGGATTTACCACTAGCCACCCCCGAGATGAGACCACAATGCTCTGAGACTATGTCTCTCTGTCTGCCAGTGACCAGGAGCGAAGGATGCAATCCTTCCTCTCTCCTATCACTCACTCTGCGTAAACATTGCCAGAGTTTCCCCTCGCGTCTCCCCTCTTAATCGCTTCTTCCATATGCCTTATCCTCTCACGAGGTTGCATGTGGCACGATTACCCTCGCGCCGATCAGGCCTGATGGCTCTATGGATGGGTGGCTCACCATCCCATCCCTCATCAAGCCATCCACCTACCAGCCTGCGAGGCATTGAATTTCAGGGCCAGCGAGCCGCTTTTGGTTCTCCGGGCCAGTGGAGTCCAAATACGGTAATTAATGCTTGGTGGAAGTTAATGCCACCTTTTCAGGTGCCTTCCACCGCCATCGTGGTCTCTTTTTTTCTGCACATCCCCTCATCAGTAGTCCTGCAATAAATTCAGAATGTTATTCACATTCATTGACCTCTTCCTCAAGGTCCATTTACATCACATATTCACATCTATGAGTTTTCCATAGTTCTTGGCCAGTCCAGTTATATTTACAAGTTGGGGGAAACAGGGTGTT
>ML781140.1:194119-211685 GCA_009831015.1 Picea engelmannii | reverse complement strand
GGGATATGCCTGCCTCATGGCATCCTCCATTTCCCATGTAGCCTCATCTGGGCCAAAATGTTTCCACTGCACCTTGACCTGTGCAATGGTTTTGTTCCAGAGCGGGGTTTCCTTTCTGTCCAGTATGCATTGGGGTTCTCGTAGAAATTCTCCCTCTGGTTCCACCTGGATCACAGACCAGTCAATTATATGATTAGCATCATGTACATATTTCCTTAATAATGAAACATGGAAAACATTATGTGCTTTTACTGTGGGAGGAAGTGCTAGCCGATAGGCTACAGGTCCCACTCTATCTAGAACCTCAAAGGGGCCACAATACCGGGGTGCCAATTTGGCACAAGCTCCCATTTTTAGGGAACTCCTTCTGGGCTTCATTCTGAGATATACATGATCTCATGTTTGGAACTTTCTTGGAGTTCTCTTTTGATCAACATAACTTTTCTGTCGGTTCTGAGCGACCTTCATATTTTGTTTTATCTGAGTCACTTATTGTTCCATTTCTTTCAACATGTCGGGTCCAAAAGAAATCCTATTTACAGGATTGCTCCAGCTAACTGGGGTATTACATTTTCTACCATAGAGGACCTCGAATGGACTCATCTTTAAGGATGCTTGATAGCCGTTGTTGTCGGCGAATTCTACCAATGGCAGGTAGTCTTCCCATTTCCTGGGTTGATGCATTACATGCATCCTTAACATATCCTCTAATATCTGATTCACTCTTTCTGTCTGTACATTAGTTTGAGGGTGGTAGGTGGTACTAAACAACAATTTGGTCTCTATACCCGCCATCAGTGATTTCCAAAAATTTGAAGTAAATTTTGTATCTCTGTCAGATATTATCTTTTTCGGCATGCCGTGCAATCAGAACACATCTTTCATGAATACCTGGGTGATATCTATAGCCTTGCAGGTCGATTTGACAGGAATGAAATTGGAAGACTTGCTCAGTTTATCCACCACTACCATAATGGCGTCATTCTGTTTGGTTGAAGTTGGCAATCCAGTGATAAAATCCATGGAGATGGTTTCCCATTTCCATTCTAGGATGGGTAAAGGGTGTAGTAGTCCTGTTGGATGTCGATGTTCTGCTTTAACCTGTTGGCATTCTATGCATTCGGCCAAATATTTGGCTATGTCCTTCTTCAATCCCGGCCAATAAAATTGCTTCCGGGTGGCAGTAATCATTTTTTGGTATCCTGGGTGACTGGTGTAGGGTCTTTTATGTAGTTCATCCATGATGAACCTCTTCAAGTCGTCACAATTGGGATTGTACATTCTATCTCTGTAGGTGAGAACACCTCCTTTGGTCATCTAATAGTCTTCATATTTTTCTCCAGCGGTTTCTTGTTGTAGGTACAGGGTCACATTTCAGACGAAGGGATCTGTTTCTTGTGCCTCTTTGACTCTGTTCTTGACATTTGTCTCGCAGGTACTCACCACTGCCAGGTGAATTGTTCTCATGCTTCTGCTAAGGGCATCGATCACCCTATTCTCCTTCCCTTTAATGTGTTTGATTTCAAAATCAAATTCGCTAAGGAGGGCCATCCATCTAGCTTGTTTAGCATTGAGCTTGGGTTGGTCAAACAAATACCGTAATCCACAGTGGTCTGTCATAAGAACAAACTTCCTTCCCAGGAGGTAATGCCTCCACATTTTTAAGGCGTGTACCATGGAAGCCAGTTCCAGATCATGAGTCACATAATTGACCTCATGTTTATTCAATTTTCTGGATTCATAACAGATCACCTTTCCTTCCTGCATAAGGACTCCTCCGAGCCCTTCCTTACAGGCATCTGTGCACACAATGAAGTCAGCTTCTGGGTCAACGATTTTCAACATGGGTGCATGGGTTAGTAGATGTTTCAAGGTTTGAAATCTTTCTTTACATTGTTGTGTCCACAGAAATTTTGTTCCCTTCTTCTGGAGGGCAGTGATTGGACAACCAATCTTGGAGAAATCTTTTATAAATCTTCTATAGTATCCCGCCAATTCCATAAAGGATCTGATGTTGGAGACATCCTTTGGGGTAGGCCATTCCATGATAGACCCGATCTTGTCAGGATCTACTGCTACCCCTTCCTCGGATAGAACATGTCCCAAGTAATGTATTTGCTTCTGAAAGAAGTCACATTTACTGAATTTGGCATAGAGTTGATGCTCTCTTAGCACTTGCAGCAAAAGTCTAAGATGTTCTTCATGTTCTTCTCTATTCTTAGAGTAGATTAATATGTCATCATTGAAAACTAGTACAAATTTATCTAAAAATTTACTGAGTACATTGTTCATTAAGCACGTGAAAGTGGCAGGGGCATTGGTTAACCCAAATGGAACTACCACAAACTCATAGTGACCATACCGTGTCCGGAAAGCGGTTTTATGGATGTCTTCACCCTTAATTCGGACTTGATGGTATCCCGACCTCAATTCAATTTTTGAGAAAATAAACGCACCTCCCAACTGATCAAATAGATCATCGATCCTGGGCAAGGGGTATTTGTTCTTTATAGTTACTTTATTAAGTTGTCGGTAATATATACACAGTCTAAGGGTGCCATCCTTCTTTTTCACAAACAGGACTGGTGCTCCCCATGGGGACACGCTGGGTCGAATATAACCCTTGTCCATCATTTCTTTCAATTGCAATTTGAGTTTAACTAACTCAGGTCTACTCATCCGGTAAGGTGTTCTAGACATCGACACGACTCCTGGTGCGAGTTCTATCGAGAAGTCAATGTCTCTTCTCGGAGGTAGACCCGATACGTCTTCTGGAAATACATCTCTGTACTCTCTCAGGATAGGGTGATCATCGGGGCTGGGTTTAGCGACTTCGATTATTTTCAGTACCTGTATTGCATATAAGGGACATCCCTTTCGGAAATACTTTCTCATTTGCAGGGCTGATATTTGTCTCACCGAGACTGACTTTCAGATCCCCTGGAGGGTTATCCTTTGTCCTTCTCTATTCACACATTCTAAGGTTTTATGGTAATAGTCCAATTTGGATTTATGGGCGGCCAGCCAGTCCATACCAATCAACAGGTCGTATGACCCCAGGGGTAATACATTAAGGGTTGCTTGGGTGGGGAATTTACCCAACATTAACTGGCAGGCTGGTATGGCCTCTACCACCTTTCTTTTGGTACCAGTGGCTAACTGTACTAACCATGGCTTAGTTTGTTTTTGTGGCTGTAGTTTACACTTATCAACAACTCTAGGGGATATATAACTCAAATTTGAACCAGGGTCAATCAAAACAGACACTAGATGGTTGAAAATCATACCTTCTCATTCCACCATTGAAGCTTGGTGGTCATCTTCGTTATTATCCAAGGCTGCATAGATCTGTGGCACGCTCCTTGCCACGTCATTGACCGTGGTAGCTTCCTGCATGTTATAAATTTTCTGACTGTTCTGTTGTTGGTGTGGACAGTCTCTCCGGAGATGCTCTCCTCTGCAATCCCAGCATTCCAAAGGTTTCCTCTTTGGGTTATCAGTCTTTACTGGTATAGATCCAGACGTTTTATTTCCGTCCACCGAGGGAAAGTTCTGCTGGAGTACACTCCGAGTTGGGAAGTTCATTCTGGGGTTCTTCTTGTAGTTTTTAAATATCGAGGATTTGTTCCCCTTTTTCTGAAATTTCGAACCACTCTTCTATTTCCAGTCTCCCCGAGACTCTGCCCGATGTCCATATTGTTCATGACAATATGTTTCCTTTCTTATAGTGTCTTCCAAGGTCTTTGGCTCGTCAAATTCAATTCGGTTCTGGTATTCCTTGGGTAGCCCACTGATGAAGCGTTGTGCCTTCGCCTTCTCTGCTTTGATATAGGTTACATATCTCAGTAAGTCAAGGAATTTGTTGACATACTCCTCCATCGTAATTTGTCCCAGTTTGAGTTCATAAAACTCTTTAGCCTTCTCGTCGAAATACCTTTCCGAAAAAAACTTCTTCTGGAAGTACTTTTCAAACTGTTTCCAAGACAGGTCCTCCTCGCGGACCCCTTTCATATTCTTAAGGTCTTCCTACCAGATGGAAGCCTTTCTGTTCAGATTGAAAGTGGCCACTTGGGCCTTCAAGTTCTCTAAGAAATCATGGACTCTGAAATATTTGTTCAGTCCAAGTAGCCAAGCCTCAGCTTCCTCTCCCTTCTTTATCTCGTCGTCGAAGGAGGGAGGTTTGGCCTTTTTGAAATCCTCAAATTTATGACTCTTGGAAGTCTTTTGCTTCTTCTATTTTCTGCGAGAATAGGAACTGGTCCTGCTGCTGGAAGAGCCTTCTGAATCACCAGTTTCCTTCTCAGTGGAATCATCTGGTACTGGCCCTTTACCTCTGGGGTGGACCTTTCTGGATGTGATTTTCTCAGTATGGCCACTGATTTGTCGCTGTAGGTCGGATAAGCTCTACAGTAAAACTGCATTAATTTTGGTTTTCTTTTCTTGTTCTTTCATCATCCTCTCATTATCGGCCTTGCAGCTTTGCAATTCGACCATGAGACTCCTCACAGTCTCAGCTAGGCCTGGAGGGGTTCCTATTGCTCTTCTTTCGTCAGACTCTTCATCTCTGTTGTGGGAGCCTTCTCCCACCTCTTGGTGAGTCACCATACTCCGCGTCTGTAGATTCCCGTGGTTGATCATCCGCATGAGTGAATAGACAAAGGTTGGTTATTAGTCAAGAGTTAAATTCATTTTATAATTTGCGCATAATTTCATAACTCTTTCACATGCATACACAGTCAGGTTTTCATATTCCAAGTTTTTAATCCTGGTCAAGATAGTTAAGTCAGGGGGTTACTCCTCATAGGAGTGTTTCGAACGAGGTTTATGCGCGACTGGTGCATGATCCCAATCAGGCCGAGTGTTGTCACCATGCTCTGATACCACTTTGTAACACACCCACTACCTATTTCAAATTTTTCCGGTCCTCTGTCGGACTCGAGCCCTTAAATAACCCTGGAGACCCAACGCAAACTGGCTTCTTCTTTCTTCTTCTCCATCCTCATGCGTTCGCGGGTCGTGACCATGGTCCAATTTGAACGTAGTGCCTATTTGGATTTTTCGATCTTCCGATCCCCAATGTGCCCCTAGTGCATTAGCCCTCCAGGCTAAGCCTGTGGTCCACGTGACCACTACCCCGGGACCGTAGTCAAACCTCTACGTCGGGATTTCGGGGTTTTCAATGTTGATGTGCATACGCCCACGGGATTCACAATTCTCCGATTCCCGATGCGCCTCTGCCTCAGCTAGCCCTCCTGGCTCAACCCTGGTCCACGTGACCGTTACCCCGTGTCCACAACCTTACCCCATCGGGGTTTCGCGTTTCGCAATTTAAAAAGGGGTAAACACCACGTCCACGAGATTCTCGATATTCCGATTAACCAAACACCGAGGGATGGCTTCCCTTGTCGGTACTTTCCCGATAGCTCTGATCTCCTCCACGCGTCCCTCCAAATGGATAGTCCATATCCTTGTCAGGATTTTGGGACTTTCGATGTCCTAGTTCTTTCGACCTCAGGAATGTCGTTTTCTCGATTTTTCGACTCTCGTCAGATCTTTGACACCTGTCCCTCTGGACGGATGGCTCGGATTACGTCGGGGTTTTCACCTAGGACGTCCCTGTTCTCTTGTCCCTGGAAATGTTGATTTCCCAATGCGCCAAACGTCGATGGCACTTGATCTCCACCATGTGTCCTCTGCCAACGGACGATCCAGATCCTTGTCGGGATTTCGAGACTTTTGATGTCCCATTTCCTTCGACCTTAGGAACTCCGATTTCCTGATGACAGCTATGCTGACTCACTTAAGATTTCAGACACCTGTCCCTCTGAACAGATGTCTCAGATGATGCCGGGGTGCTCGATCTGGATTTTCCCCGATCCCCGGTATGGCGTGCCACCTGTCCTCCACCTCTCCGACTGTGGCCCCACACATCCTTCCGTCAGGATATCGCGTTTCGCGATTCCAAGTTGCAAGGGTTTCTTACCCTCATATTCCCCGATGCTTCCAACTCCAACTCCTTTACGACCTCCTGAAACGCATCCTCAACTATGGATGGCTCAGAGCTCATCGGGATATCGCGGATCGCGATTCCAAGCAGCAAGATTTCTTCATTTCCGGAATTCCCGATAACTTCAATATCCCGATGACTTCTTAGGGACTCTCCTCAGTTCACTAGGGCTTAACCCTAGTGTAACTCCTGCCATATCTAACGGTTAGCGGGAGTTCAGTTACTGATCCAACAGTTCTGATGCCACTTTGTGCACTCTTCCACAACTTTATGGACGGGGAAATCAGCGGTCCGGATGTTCTCATGGAACATGGGGATCTACGGCTCTAGACTCTTCACTACCCACGAAGACACTGGAAAACCAGGTGGTAAGGCCTTTAATGCCCTACCTTCTCCTGCTAATCTAACGGTCATGGGGAAACTGTAGTTTTCCCGACGAATTCTCATCCGTCGATTCGATATTCCTTCCTTAAGCTGCCATCTCGGGTTTTTAAGAGAATCGTTCCTCCTCGTACAGGGTTATTAAGACTTGCACCTTCAAGTTCATATTCCAGGTTCTGGGTAAACCTTTCCAGGGAGGCAATATCTACAAGAGATCTATTCCGGGGCTTTCCTGGATATGGGTGAAGGGAAACAATTTCCCGAGAACTGGATGGAAGCCTAACATCGTTCAGCCTAGGCATAATTAGATTCAGTTTATCAACGTAAGTCATGCATGGCTTCCTCTATTATAAGCATATGCCTATTAATCATTATCAAAACACTTCACAAACATTCTTACACAGGAATCATTTACAATTTCACAGGTCTATGAGCATATACATATATGTATCATTCTATGAATTTCAAGAGGCAATATGTAAACAAAACACTTATCAGAAGTGACTTCAGAAATGGGTGCAACTGCTGAGAGGGGTGCTCGTTTCCACCCAACCGTAGGCTCAACGACTCCCATCGGATTTACCACTAGCCACCCCTGATATGAGACCACGATGCTCTGAGACTGCGTCTCTCTGTCTGCCAGTGACCAGGAGCGAAGGTTGCAATCCTTCCTCTCTGTTATCACTCACTCTGCGTAAAAATTGCCAGAGTTTCCCCTCGTGTCTCCCCTCTTAATCGCTTCTTCCATACACCTTATCCTCTCGCGAGGTTGCGTGTGGCACGATTACCCTCGCGCCGATCAGGCCTGACGACTCTACGGATGGGAGGTTCACCATCCCATCCCTCATCAAGCCATCCGCCTACCAGCCTGCGAGGCATTGAATTTCAGGGCCAGCGAGCCATTTTTGGTTCTCCGGGCCAGTGGAGTCCAAATACGGTATTTAATGCTCGGTGGAAGTTAACGCCACCTTTTCATGTGTCGTCCACCGCCATCATGGTTTCTTTTTTTCTGCACATCCCCTCATCAGCAGTCCTGCAATAAATTAAGAATGTTATTCACATTCATTGACCTCTTCCTCAAGGTCCATTTACATCACATATTCACATCTATGAGTTTTCCATAGTTCTTGGCCAGTCCAATTATATTTACAAGTTGGGGGAAACAGGGTGTTACAGTGCTAGTGATTTTTTTTTAATGGTTGTCTTATGAGCTGGTTTACGTATAGTTTTGATGTTATCCCACATACATAGAGTGCAAATAAGGTTAATGAAATAAGAACACAATTAATTCCAGTGAGGCACATACATTAAAGATTAAGTAATAAAGAAACAATGAAGATATCAAATTGGCAATCACATCAACATTAGACAAATCAAGCTCACAATCAAAGAAGAATTAAACGTGACTTGGAAACAAAGCACCATCAAATTCGAAGATCCATTTAATTTCTAAATCAACGATAACACTAAGCTTACAAATAGTCCTTTTGTAAGTTTAGTTGTCTTTTTAAATCAAGTGAAGTTGAATTTGTAATTGGGTGCATTCTTGGTTGAGCCCGACACCCGAGAGTCATTGTCATTTTGAGTCGAAATTGACAAGGTTGAGTAGTTTAAACTCAAATCATTGTAAACATCACACTTTGGATGCATTTTTGTGGTAGCTGACATCCTCAAATTCATTGAAGAAATCTCAAGCGAGCAACTTCAAGTGAGCCTGAAAGTATAAGCGAGTGTGTTCCTGGAAACAAATTCAAACGAGTACAAGTGAGCATGAAAGAAAATCAAGTGAGTGTGAATAGGAAGTGAACTATAAGTGAAATCAAGCACATTAAAATCGAGTGAAATCTAGAATTATTAGAGTTTCTGAACACTCTAATAAACACCACTAAAGAAAACACATATATTGAACAAAGAAACTCTTCAATTAGTGCTAACTTGTTTGCAAGTGACACAAGCTAAATTTAGACTTCTTCAATATCTATCCCAACTATTGAATGATGAGTTGATAGATCTCAAAAATCAACATCCAGTGAAGTTTTTTGAAATAGTTTTTGTTCAACACAACCCTCTCTATGATGATGAAGATGATGATGATGATGTTTTTGATCAACATATAGTGAAGGAGCGCCTCAACAATACAATTGTATATGAAGACACAAATGAAGCTATTTTTGAACCTATATTTCAAGAGTTTTCTTTTGACTTCTGTGAATAAAACCTTCCAATGATGCAACAACATATAGTAAATCAACTTCCACATATTTCAAAGAAATAGGTTTAGAATACTCTTTCCAAGCCCATCATCAGACCTTGGGAAGAAATCATATGCAACAAGAATAGAACATGACTAGGATATGACAAGGAAGTTACCTTTCATATTCCCGATTATTTTAGACCAATCTAGTTCCAAAGTGTCGGATTCCTTCAAGAATCTTCAACTTCACCTATTCAAGTTCAACATTATAATGTGGAAATCGATTTGGTCACATGGAGAATCAGTGTTTTGATATCCATCCTTGCCAACATTGTGGAAATCATAACCATTCTTTAGAGAGATGTTCAACACTGAAGAAACCTGCAATATTGAAGATTCACTATGAGTGGATTGATACTTGGCAGTGGTCATTAACAACCAAGCGATTATATAATTCTTACTGAAGAATTAAATCTCAAGTAAAGACCAATATTGCAGCACATAACATTTTTGTACCTCGCATAAGTGGTCCCTTATGGAGTCGCTTTCAAGCATGGCCCTCATGGAATGAGATAACATGTGGTTTTTTCCGCATGCCCACTTCATGTTGTACACAAATGGAACAAGTATGGTCTTCTCTTGATCATAGAAGAAGGGAGTACAATGATGAAAATATCATGCACCTTAAGGGGGGGAGTTCAAAATTCCAGTGACGATGGTACATGAAACCACTTGTGGACTCTCCTTTTAGCCAACAAAGGGGGGAATTGATGATGGAATTCTTTGTCAGACTAAATCTTTCGAAAACAATCAAGCTAGGTGGGCATGAAATTTTCCAAATGGGAAACTGTGGTCTCTAGATGACATAATTTAGCAGAATTATGGTTCAATAAGTTTAAGTTGAATCATACATAATTGGGATGTTGATTTTGATTTTGAGAGAAAATATGTGGACGATTGGTTCACATAGATGGTCATTCAACCTAGGAGAGGACAAGAGGATCCTTTTGCATTGCAGCTTGGCATTTGATTGAGTTGTCAGGCATTTTTAGGGTTGTGTCAGACTAGAAGATGATTCACTTCTCTTGGTCCACTCTCATCAGATTGGAGTTTACATTAAGTGAACAAATTGCATTCATCCTAGCTCACATGATTACATAGTGAGATTTTCCATAGATGGTAGACTTTAGGAGAATTATGGTTCAATGACTTGCAATTGAATCATACACATTATACATTGGGATGTTGTTGGACACCTAAAAGAATCAAGATTGGTTAGTGGTTATCCAAAAACCACCAGATACATGGTATCAATTGGTCAGTAGTTATCCCAAACCACAAATTTAGAGAGCACTTTCAGTGATACACTGATAGTAGAGTGGTGATACTACATGTTCACCAATTAGCATAAGACATTAATTATTCTAGCTCAAATACTTGGAAAAATGATTGAATTGACAAGTAATCATGAAATGTTCAGATATTGCATTTGTTCACATCCATATCTCAGCTCTCTCCCAGTTCATTTCAGATGAACCATTCAACATCCAGATTGACGATTTTTTAGGCAGTTCTTCATTGAGGCTCAACTCAAGATTTTCAATATGAATACTTGGAGTTGATACAAGTTTATGCTTAATTGTTGGTATTATTGATCAAAATTGTGATTAAGGGGGGGATTGTTAGCCTATGAATTAACTTAACCAATCACTAAGTCTAATTGTCACCTATATTTGTATTATTCATTTAGGATATTATTAATATATCTTCAAGTGATGACTAATGAGTTAGTTAAGATTTCCTAGCCTAGTCATCATGCATGATTTTAGGATCTAGAGAAAATCTCTCTATGAGGTGGCATCACCCATTGTACTATAAATATGTAACATTGGTGTGAATACAATTGTGTTGTCTAGTGAGCCTTTTCTGCCAGGTTGTTGTTCATATCTATATTTTATCAGTTCTTTAGGTTGATCAAAAGGTCAGTCATGTGTAGTTAGGTTGAGTTTCTGGTTTGATTGTTGTGAATTTCAGTGATTCTTGACTATTCACTTTATTTCTCTTTACCTTCTTCCCTGTGTTCATAGAAGAAAAAAGAAAAATTGAATCTCATTTTCATTTCATTTGTTTTAGTAGCGGAAAAGACAAAACTACTAGTTTGCTGGTCATTCTTCTCTGGTTCCCTTGTCTTTTAACTTTTCAAGAAAATAATTTTCTTACTAGCACTCATGTATTTAGGCTAGTTAGGTATATTTCTTTATTTGCATTGTTTGCATTATTATTTGAAAAAGAAAAAGATACCAACATAGGAAAAATTTGCATTTCAAGGTTTGAAGGATTGTTCAAGCATTTTCCTTTTTGAAACTCATTTTCATTGAAGAATTAGTGTAAATTTTTGTTTTCCAGTGTTCTTATAAGTTTTATTTTTTGCAAGAGTCTCAAACAACATTAGTTTCTCTCCATACCCTTTGAGTAAAAAAAACCACTAAAATGAACGCTAATATTAAAATGTACTAGACTTTGTTTCTAGGGTTTACAAACAAGTTTAGCGTTAGGGCCTTGGTTTAGGTTGGAGAGTTAATTTATCCAAGGCCAGATAAAAAACATAGGACTCTGAGCTAGGGAGAGTCTCAAATCAAACATTCATATAAGTATATCCGGGAATATCCTCTAACACAAGAGTCAAACACGAGGCCACGTAAAGGAGGGTCGAGGATATTCCCCTCCAAATATTAACTGAGCATAGTGGAGAGATCATATATTGGTGTATTTTCCTACAGTGATACTAACCCATATGGCGTTATTCCTCTAGAAGAGTTTTGGGCTCAATTATTATGCCCATACATTCGATCCTGACTATCGACTATAACCCCCAGACACTGACTATAAGTTACTGACCTTAGTTTATTTTCCTCGAGATCTCAGACTTGGTGGCTGCGGGGGTTTTTCGTGGTACCTGGGGAATATTTTGTATCACACTTTTCATTACTATTGGAGGGTGCCCTGTGAAGCATGGGTGCTTGCACCGGATAATGCTAGTCTGTGGAGGTTGGTATAACTACTTTTCACTCTTTTGTTCATTTCTCCACATGGCTTAATCAAATTGTGCCTTCTTCTAGAAGTTCCCTTTCCACTTTTTCATTGTTGTGAATTCAATACCTTATCCACCTGGGCTGAAGTTCTAGAGAAGTGTCTTTCTTGCAATTTTATAGTTGGTCTTAGGTTTTTTTAGTATCACCACTTTTGGATCATTGATTCAAGGTGGTTGACAAACCACTCCACCAATCGAGAAGGAACCCTAGTCATTATATTGAAAATGTGGATCCTCCTCTTAGAAGGAGTGGGATTTTATACCACTGGTTCGCTAGAGTCAGTGCATGAGAATTTTATGGACATGAACAATATCGCAAAGGACGAACCCATGCATAAGAAAGTTATGGACAAAGTTCTTAAGGATACCAACCAAGGGACCCCTACCCAAGGGGATTCTTGTGCTTTTCTTTTCCATTCTTTGGAAACATTGGTGCCCCATTGATGGCCACTTTGAACATTCCTAGGTTGAATTTTGGACTACTAGTTTGGTTGTGCACCACTCTGAATGTCTTGAATTCTCTTGATGCTTCTCAAATAATCACCTTATGTTAAGGTCATTGTACATATTTTGATCCTTCACCTTCTACATCCGCGAAGGTTACTCCTTATCCTTCCCCCTATTTTGGTGAAAGTTTTGCTACTAGTAACCATAAGTATAAAAGGAATAGGAATAGGAAGAGTACGAAGAAAAAGTCACTAAGCTCTACTAGTCACATTCGAATCTTGTCACCAGCCTCTGCTACTCATGCTAGGGGAAAGAAACCATCCACTAAGAGTCATGTTGGAAGCATGAGTATAGTCACTATGATTCATACTGGCATTAGTTCACCAAAATTTGTGAGTCATGTTGGTGACATGTCCCCGGCCTTTGCTAGTCATCCTGGGGGAAACCAACCATTCCCTGCAATTTATGTTGGGGGAAATAAACTAACCGATGCAAGTGATCTAGTTGGATATCGGTGGCCACCAACCTATTCCAAGTGGCTCAAAACAATATTCTTGCGATTTACTACTCTTAGCAGTTTTTCGGCTCCTAAACTTTCGGGGCCATTTTGAGGGCCTAAATGAAGTTTTTTTGGGATTGAAAACCTCAATGATTTCCAAAGGTTATGATTGATCCCCCAAAATGAATCTCCTTGATGATACCTTTACAATGACCTATCATGCACCCTAAACAGATATCACATGCCAAAGTTACGCCCCCAGGAAGTCGATACACCAAACTACCCAAAACAGGGTCCACAAAACTGTTGGCTTTTCATCTTCTGGGGTTAGGGTTTTGGATTTTGTTTATGTTAAAAATTCCTTTGGAGCCTCATTTTAATCATTATAGTCTTTCGAATGTGAGTAGCCATCACATCTCTTCTTAGAGATAAGTTTCCACCATTCTAGCAAGTCTTTCACTCTGTATTTCAACAGTTTTGTACATTTCGCTCATTAATAGAAATTGTGTATTACTGTATATATGTGTCTCTTTTTATATATATCCAATATATATATGTTATATTATTGGATCTCTTGTAATATCTCTATATATTTCTTTTTTATATCTCCTCTCTCATTTTGTTCCGAAAATAATCTGGATCAACAAGTCATGTTGGGGGCATGATTCTAGTCACTGTTAGTCATACTGGACAAACATCACTAACCTCTGCAAGTCATGTTGGGGAAAAACACCTAGCCACTACAATTAATGCTAGGGGAAAGACACCAGTCAATGTAAATTTTGCTGGGGGGATTAATAATTTTAAGAACCTTATAAGTGTAACACCCTGTTTCCCCCAGCTTGTAAATATAACTGGACTAGCCAAGAACTATGGAAAACTCATAAATATGAATATGTGATGTAAATGTACCTTGAGGAAAAGGTCAATGAATGTGAATAACATTTTGAATTTATTGCAGGACTGCTGAGAGGGGATGTGCAGAAAAGAGACCATGATAGCGGTGGAAGGGACCTGAAAAGGTGGCGTTAACTTCCACCGAGAATTAATACCGTATTTGGACTCCACTGGCCTGGAGAACCAAAAGTGGCTCGCTGGCCCCAAATTTAATGTCTCGCAGGCTGGTAGGCGGATGGATTAATGAGGGATGGGATGGTGAACTGCCCATCCGTAGAGCCATCAGGCCTGATCAATGTGAGGGTAATCACGCCACACACAATCACGCAAGAGGATAAGGCGTATGGTAGAAGTGATTGGGGGGCAGACGCGAGGGGAACTCTGGCATTACGCAGAGTGAGTGATAGCAGAGAGGAAGGATTGCAACCTTTGCTCCTAGTCACTGGCAGACAGAGAGATGCAGTCTCATAGCATCATGGTCTTAGCTCGGGGGTGGCTAGTGGTAAATCCGCTGGGAGTCGCTAAGCCTACGGTTGGGTGGAAACGAGCACCCCTCTCAGCAGTTGCCCTCACTTCTGGTGTTATTTTTGATAAGTGTTTTACATATTGCATCTTGAAATTCATATACTGACATATATGCTTATAGAACCGTGATATTGTGAATGATTACAGTATAAGAATGTCTATTCTATGTTTTGATAAGAAATAATGGATATATGTTTATAAGAAAAAGACCACGCATAGCTTATGTTGATAAATGAATTTAATTATGCATGAGTTGAACCAAGTAGGACTTCCAGTCCATCCTCGGGAATTTGTTTACCCTTACCTGTCTCCAGGGATGCCCCGGAATATATCTCTTCACAGAGATTCCCTCCTTGGAAAGGTTTACCAAGAACCTGGAAAAGGGACTCGAATGAGAAAGTCTTAATAACCCTGTATGAAGAGGAATGACCCCCTTAAAATCCTAAAGTAGCAGCGTAGGGATAAGTATCGATCGATGGATGAGACCCCGTCGGAAGACCCATGGTCATTCATGACCGTTAGATTGACAAATGAAACAAGGGCGTTACATACCTTGCCCCTTTTTCCTCCATCTTCGTGAATGGCGAGGAAATCAAGATCGTAGACCATTACGATACATGAGGACATCTGTACCGTTGATTTTTCCACACCCATGAAGTAGTGAAAGAGTGCACAAGGTGGGACAGATCTGAACCGTTAGATCCTAGCTAGAAAAACCCGACAGCCGTGGGATCTGTTCAGAGATGCATGAGGGTTAAGACCTTGTGAATAGGAGGTTGAAAGTCCCGACGAGGGGCGTGGCCATCGAGATATCGACACTCGTGAAGTCAGGAGTCACGATGACATGAGGACGGGGATTTTCATAGTGAAAATCCCGAAACCAATCTGAGCCGTCCATCATAGGAGGACATGCGGGCAAGATCGGTAGCCCGTCGACATTTCAGGGATCGAAGGGACAAGTTGCCGGAGTATTTCGGCAGTGGAAACTCTGAAATCACGAGAAGCGATCAGGACCATCCATATTAGGAGGACGCATGGCGGCAATCCGAACATGCGGGAAAATTCCCGAAAGGATAGTCATCCATCGGGAGATCGGGGACCCCATGGACAAGAAGCCCATACACTTTGGAATTGCGAAGTCTGAAATCTTGACAAAGTGAAAAGCGTCCCTTGTAGGGCCAACTGTCATTATATCGGCATATCGGGATTCGACGGATCGTGAATCTTGAGGACGAGTACACTTCGATAGTGGAAAGTCTGAAAACCCGAAAGGAGATAAGGCTCCGGTCTTGTGAGATAGTGGTCACGTGGGCCAGGAGTTTAGTCAGGAGGGCTAACATGTAAGGGGCCATATCGGTGAATTATCTCATCGGGATTCACAGATTCGGGATTCCTATTGACAAGAGTTCTAGATTTCCCATGGTGGAAACCTCAGAGTAGATCTGAGCCGTCCGATTGATGGAGGCCACTTGTCGAGAAATTAACTGCATCAGGGAACTGGGGATCGAGGATTAGAGAGTTCCGTGATCAAGAGTCCGGATTCTCGTGAGGATAAACCCTGATGAACGGACAAGATTCTTTCGGAGGATCTCAGGGTCTGTAATGACCATTAAATGTAGAGATGAGACGTCAACTTAAACCGAGACATGGATATGCTTTAGGATAAGCGGAAAGTAGATCTGGACGGCCAGAGTCCACCCATCCAGATCTACGGTTGAGGTTCCATTCCAGAGCCCCCTTACTGTTCTGCCTTTAATGGGGGGGGGTCCGGAATAGTGTGGTGTGTGAAGTGGGTCCCCCTCTTGACATGTCGACTACCGTGTCGAGTTTCCCTTTCTGCCACATGTATTCCTCTTAACCGTGCGAAGGGGCCTGTTCTCATTGGCAGTTCTCTACCCCTGTTGGGATTGGTTCCTCTTGGCCATTTGCTGAACCTGTAGGGATTCGCCCCCGTTGGTTGGTCTCTAGCCCTGTCGGGGTTCGGCGGAGGCAAAGTCGAATGATTAGACAGTACTATAGCGCCAAGGCGCGAAATACAAATAGGCACTGTGATCAAATTGAACCGTGATCATGACCCACGATCACATGGGAGTGGAAATAGAGAAAGGGCCAGCTTACGATGGTCCTCCATGGTTGTTTAGGGCTTCTGATTCGGCAGAAGACTAGGAAAAATCCAATTCAAGTAGTGGGTATGTGACAAAGTGGTATCAGAGCATGGTTACAACACTCGGCCTGATTGGGCTCATGCACGGATTGCACATAAGCTCCATTCGAAGCACTCCTACGAGGAGTAACCCCCTAACTTAACTCTCTTCTCCAGGATTGAAACTTGGAAATGAGAACTCGACTGTGTATGCATGTGAAAGAATTATGAATTATGTGTAGATTATTAAAATATATCTAACTCTTGACTAAAAATCAATGTTTGTCTTTTCACCTAAGCAGACGATCAACCACGGGAATTTACAGACGCAAAGAATGGTGACTCACCAAGATATGGGAGAAGGCTCCCACAATAGAGATGAAGAGTCTAACAAAAGAAGAGCGATAGGAACCCCTCCAGACCTAGCCGAGACTGTGAGGAGTCTCATGGTTGAGTTGCAAAGCTGCAAGGTCGACAATGAAAGGATGATGAAAGAACAAGAAAAGAAAACCGAAATTAATGCAGTTTTACTGCAGAGCTTATCCGACCTATAGAAACAAATGCAACATGAACCTGAGATGCAGAATCATGGTCGCATCAGTGGTCATACTGAGAGAAGCACATCAAGAAAGGTCCACCCCAGAGGTAAAGGACCCGTGCCGGACGATTCCACTGAAAAGGAAGCTAGCGATTCAGAAGGCTCTTCCAATAGCAGGACTAGTTCCTATCCCCGAAAGAAATAGAAGAAACAAAAGACTTCCAAGAGTCATAAATTTGAGGAATTCAGAAAGGCCAAACCTCCCTCCTTCGATGGTGAGATAAAGAAGGGAGAGGAAGCCAAGGCCTGGCTACTTGGACTGAAGAAATATTTCAGAGTCCATGACTTTTCAGAGAATTTGAAGGCCCAAGTGGCCACTTTCAATCTGAACGGAAAGGATTCCATCTGGTGGGAAAACCTTAAGAATATGAAAGGGGTCCGCAAGGAGGACCTATCTTGGAAACGGTTTGAGAAGTACTTCCGGAAGAAGTATTTGTCGGAAAGATATTTCGATGAGAAGGCTAAAGAGTTTTATGAACTCAAACTGGGACAACTTACTATAGAGGAATATGTCAATAAATTCCTCGACTTATTGAGATATGTACCCTACATCAAAGCAAAGAATGTGAAGGTGCAATGCTTCATCAGTGGGATACCCAAGGAATATCGGAATTGAATTAAATTTGATGAGCCAAAGACCCTAGAAGACACTATACGAAAGGCAACATATTGTCATGAACAATATGGACATCGGGCAGAGTCTCGTGGAGACTGGAAACAGAAGAGTGGTTCGAGATTTCAGAAAAAGGGGAGCAAATCCTCAGGATTTAAAAACTACAAAAAG